>CAXKVI010000001.1:113448689-113853286 GCA_964058755.1 Campiglossa producta
TTGTTTATAATCGCCGACACGGCCTCTGGATATCGTTCCTTGAATTCTTCTGCGTTCTTGTTCTTCACGAATTGCGCCGAGCACGGTGAGCATGTAGCTCCAAACGTCATTACATTCATTTCATATTCTTCAACTGGACTCCCTGGGCCAACTCTCCATAGGAAGCGTTGCGATGACAAATCTTCACCGCGAATTCTTACTTGGTGGAACATTTCCACGATGTCGGCACAAACTCCAATTCGCATTTGCCTGAATTTCATGAGGACCGTTACCAACGAATGTGACAAATCTGGACCCCTAAGTAGTGCAGAGTTAAGTGAAACACAGCTAGTTGCATGAGGTGGCGGTCTGTCGTAATTTGGCTGAATGTGATTGACCTAGGGGAAGGCTAGGAAGACAACTGTGCCATTTGGTTAATGACATTTGTGGGAAGAAACTTGTGATAACTCTTCCCCTTCTAAGTTCGGGACGTCCGCGGACCTTATGGCGGCTTTTTCAATAACGGTGTTGATGGATTTGCTAAGGACGCTTTCTTTCTGTTTGCTGCTGCTCGCTGAAATGCGTATGCGAGCATTCCTATAATGAGTAGGGCTCCCAAAGCGGCGAAGCTTACCAGGTTATTGCGTTTGACGCTTTGCTGCAGATGTTTAATATGCTGAAGGTTTTGCTGATTTACGTGGTGAAGGTAAGGTGCGCTCAGAATTTCTATGTGCTGTGTCAAGTTGATATCTGGGGACCATGGCGCTTCAGGTTTCAAAGGCGCCGTGGAATTTTCGTTATAAAATAGGGTGCCGTTAACTCTTACCATTTTCTCGAAGGCCACCAGGTAAGTTCCATTTACTGTAATTGGAGCCTCGTCATTTTCTTCTATGACCGCCGTTTGGTCGTTAATAACAATCACACCATCACCTATCGATGTGATAGGAGCGAGATTGTTGTATGTTGTACCACAGTTGGCCGTGTTGCGTGTCATTAGCTGTAGAGCGCATGAAGTTGCTAATGATGTTAGGCAGAATGTTGGGGTTGTGTTACTACAATTTCTTACCGGTACAGTTTGGTTGTCGCATGTAGCTAAGATGGGTTCTTGCAAATGTAGAATTTGGTGGTCGTGGGCTACTGGAAAAATTCGTATTTTCTTGCATCTAAATCTAGGTATAGGATATTTCATTAAAAAGTATATTACGTTATTGTATTGGACTATTTTAATCTTAACTAAAGGTATGATATCGGCTATCGTGAGGTTTGTGAAGTGCTTCATTTTGATTATTGAGTTTATCTCCGCATTATCCAGAAGAATAGGATCGAGCGTTCCAATTTTTGCGAAAGTAATGGAGGTGAGCAAGTTATTTAATTCTGTTATCATTGCCCTATTTCTGGTTATAAGAATGTCGTAGAGATAACCTGTGTCTATTTCTCTTTGTTTTGCTTGTTTTAGGATCTTATTCACTGTGATAGTAAGGCTATTAATTTCTTTTTGTACTTCCGTATTAATAATGAAAACTGCCTGTCCTGTGAGTCGATTAATTGTTCCTCTGTGCTACTCAGTCTGTCGAAATCGTCGTGGTCAGGAGTGCCAGTAATATATTTTAATAATGTCCCGAGGGCGTTTAAACTTCTCGTCTGCCTATGGTGAGTATTTATCAATTGTAGAAGTCTGTCTATTTGGCCTATGTCTACGTGCATTATTTTCTTCATGTGCGATTGGGGGAAATGATCTGTCGCGTTAAACGTTTCGTCTCGTAGTAGTTCGTAGAGAGTTAAGTTAGTGATATGCTTGATGTGTCCGAAATTTTCCCAGATTATAATATCTCCGTCTACCACTGGGATGTACCTTGCGTTAGTGTAGTCCATTATCCGTCCCGTTGACAACGATGCCGATAACAATGTGAGAAATACCAGGGAAACCCTAAAAATAAAAATGTAAATGACATACGTTACTTAGCTTGTGCGAAGGTTGTCCTTATGGACCCTCCTTCCTCTTATAAGCACCGTAGTGCCGAGATCTTTTTCGACCTCTTCTTCGGTGTAGAGAGGCGTCAATTTATTTCCTAGTCTTCTATTGTTTTTAACTAGTACTTTCTCTCCCACTGCAAACTCCCTGTCTTGTCGATTCCTATTATGTATTTCAAGCTCCTTATCCTGCGCGTCCTCCAGGCGAGAGGTTACCAGTTCATCCTCTTTGCCTGACTGAAAAATTGTAATAGGTTTCATTTTCGTTACTGTATGAATGGACCTATTGTATTTGATTGTGGCCAAAAGAATAATTTCTTCAATGTCATCCATATTTGTATCAAGTTTGAGGCATCGCGATATTTCTATCAATGTGCTATGGAATCGCTCCACCTGGCCATTTGATGTACTGTGAAGGGGTGGGGCATTCGCGATGTCAATATTAAAATGATTCTTGAGCATGGATTTGATACTATTAGAATTTAGTGACTTTTCATTGTCACAGTAAATAGTTTTTGTACCTGAAAACATGTTGATTAGCTGAAGAAGCTGTGGCTTTACGTCTACTATTGTCCTGGACTTTAAGGACTGTACTATAGCAAACTTTGAAAACTTGTCAATGCAAGTTAAGAAATACTTGGAGCCCGTTGAAAATATGTCGATGTGGAGGATCTCTCCACAATATGTAGGAATGGGTGTCTGAGCAATAAGTTGCTTTTTAGGATGGCGATTATACTTCGCCCGAGAGCATGTGTGGCAGTTAGAGGCAAATTGTTTGGCTTTTCTCTCCATTTTGGGGAAAAAATAGTCTTCCAATATTTGCTTAACGTTCTCTTGGGGCTCTCGATGGGCCCGATTATGTTCGGCAGCGATAATTTCATGCTGCTCGTTCGGGTCTGTTATGTCGATGACAAATTTTTCCGTATGTCTAAATTTGACTGTTGGAAAAAGTTCAACCAGTTTGTCCTGAAATTGTGCTAGTGTGTATAAGTCGCAGTATATTGCGTTAACAACATCCACTTTTACCGCTTCTTGTAGGAGAATAGATGTCTAGTAGTAATGAACGAGAATAGATGTCTAGTTTTTTTCCAAAAATGATAAACGTTCTTTTCCCTTGTTCTATGCCTTCCTCTACTAGTATCTGATTACGAAAGCAGTTCACTGGTTTATGAGTTCTCTCAATCGTGTTGGTTGACGAAACTTCGGTATGAATTGTTTCGGTACTCATGTTATCTAGGGCGTTCATATGTTGCCTAGACAATGCATCTGCGACTACATTCTCTTTACCGGGTTTGTAAATTAGTTTCGCGTTACATTCATCTATGAAGGCTTTCCATCTTTTAATTTTTGGATTAGGGTTTCTGTCTGAAACCGCAAAAGTGAGCGGTTGGTGATCTGTATGAACCTTAAGATCTGCTACGCCGTACAGGTAGTTTCTAAGGGGTTTAAGTGCCCAAACGATGGCCAACAGCTCTCTTTCGTTTGTGGCAAAATGTTCCTCACTACTGGTCAAAGTACGGGATATCATTGTTATAGGTTTTCCTTCTTGTGACAGGACAGCACCTATTGCGTGCGATGATGCATCCGTGGTTAAATCAAACGATTTATTAAAATCAGGGTATTAGTGTCACCTCTTCTGATCAGGGTTGCCGTTTGGATACAATTGTATCCATTTGGATACATTTTAAGTCAATGGATACAAAGATACAAAAAGTTTTAAATGGCTACATTTTTAACAGCTCCAACAATCGTTTTGTATTTTCAAAGAAACGAACAAAATCCAAGAAGCTATACATTAGGGTGATTCAAATAAAAAGAATTTGTTTTTTTTCGGTCATACCCCCTGAAAAGTTAGGTATTGATAAGAAAATAAGCTTTGCAAAAAATTAGCCCTTTAACTTAACCCTTAGGGGTGGCTATTTTTTCCGCCCTTTTGTATGGGAAATGTATGGGAAAAAGTGAGATCTTTTTCAAAGTGTTTTTTCTCATAATTTTTTAAATTTTTGTGTGTGTTACTGTGTATGTGTGTGCCACAGTACAAAAATCTTTCATTTTTATCTCTCCTTTACACTACCCTTGACCCTAAGCTGGCCTTGTCCGGCGAGGGGTCGTACGAACAAAATGAAGAACACACAAAATACAAAGCAATTAACGACTTCGTTTACTCCGCAGCAGAGAAGAACTATGCTGGAGCAAGCGAAAACACAACGCCGGAGGACAAACTCCGCCTCAAAGTTAACTGGGAGGCCGACAGCGATGGAAACTACGGGTCAGTCATCCCCCAAACTGCTATCAAGTAAGAGTGACTTGATGGGAGCAAGCAACAGTGCGGCTGCCTACGCAGTCAAGCAGAAAACGGCGGAAGCTAAACTTCCATCAAGCGCTGGTACGAAACCCAATCTCTTCACATCTGGGGCAATGGTCTCACGACCTGGTTTCAGAGTTTCGAAAGAGAAGGACGACGCCGTAAAGGGAGAGACCGCGATGGCAACTACGAGTCTGAATCCCCCCAAATAGGCATCTCCCCGACGCTTTGCGTACTGGGATAAAAGAAAGGCCGCAAGGATCCTTAAAAAATATGAGGGAGCATCGCAGGAGAAGCTGTCGCCGGAAGAAAGGAAGATGGTGGAGGAAGCGAAAGCTCTGATACCAAATTTCCAGAGGCCCTATGTGCCTAAGAGGGTGAACGGTAATCCCTTCAAACGCCAGAGATCGGACGGAGAGGTAGACCCCCATCCGAAGCGGCATCAGGTCAACCCCGTAGTGGGAAAACTCAGCTTTGCTGAAGTAACCAAGGACAGAATCCTTATAGGTTTCATTGACCGAGGTAACGACCGTTGGTCCATCCCCAAAGACCAGTGACTGTATGTCCGGAATGAAATGGGCAGGGCCCTCCTCCACTTAATGCGTGAGTCTCCGGGTAGTCCGCCGCGAGGTACTGACGCGGGCTGGCACCAAGGTCAGATCAAAATATTCGCGTGCGAGGATGCAAGAACTGTCGCACTGTATAAGGCAGCAGTTGCAAGACTGGGTGAAGTCTATCCAGGGGCAAGACTAGATGTCGTCGACTGGAAGGACATTCCTGCTCGGCCAAGGGCAAGGGCATGGATTCCTGCCGTCCCTGCAGAACCCGAGAATATTCTTGAGATGCTGCAGGTCTGGAATCCCGACGCAGGATTGGGGCGTCAATCTGGTCGATGATGTGGTTGGGCCCAATAGACAGGTGGTTATCACTCTGAATAAGGAGGCGCTCGAGCCCCTTAAACGGTGCAACGGACGAGTGCATTACGGCTTGGGTCAGATCGTGATCCACGTATACCGTGGCGATGCACAGCGCGCTGCTATTCCGGACGCTCCGGAGGACTCGGAGATCGAGGCATCGGAAGGGGAAGCAGAGGAGTCCGACGCGGAAAGTATGTTATCCGCCACGTCAAATTGCGATGGTGCTGCGAACAACTCGGCGATAGAAGAAAGCCTGCTTGACGAAGAAGGCCTCGACGTCACGATCGTGGCTAAACCTGAGCACACTAACGTTGATGCTGCTTCAGACAGCAGGGTTCCCGCCACGCCAAATCGTGCAGGTGCTCTGAACAACTCCTCGTTGAGAGACAGCCCCGGGAACAGGCCAGACCTCGACGACACGCTGGCGGCAGGGATGTCTGAGCTCTCTCATGTTGGTGGTGCTTCAGATAAATCTGCACAAATCTAAAGCAGCCTCGGCTGTTTAAGCAGTCGTCTTTCTAAAGGCGACGTAGACGTGGTCCTTATCCAAGAGCCCTGGGTCAATAGCTCTAGGATCTGTGGATTGGGGACTAAGGGGTACAAGCTCATCCAAGCCAATGATGAGGGCAAGGTCAGAACCTGTATTTTGGTAAAGTCTGAGCTAAACACCTTTCTATTACCCAACTACTCAAATGGTGACGTTACAGCTGCCAGCTTAACAGTCGGCAGCACCAGCCTAACGATGGCGTCGGTCTATATGCCCTATGACGCCGAAGAACCTCCTCCACAAAAGGAGGTGAAAGATCTGGTGGATAATTTCTATACGGGCCATCTTATTATTGGAGCTGACGCTAATGCTCATCACGTCCAGTGGGGAAGCTCCGATATTAACGCTAGGGGCGAGTCTCTGTTTGACTACCTACTAACAACTAACCTGGTGGTTTGTAACGTGGGTAACGAGCCTACTTTTATAACTAAAGCTCGTAGGGAGGTTATAGACCTCACTGTTTGTAGCGAAGGCGCTTATGAGTGGGTCAGAAAATGGCGTGTTCTTGATGAGCATTCATTTTCTGACCATCGGTACATAGAAATTGTGTTAGACTTTATTGTTGAGCAGCCAGTTATGAAACGAAATCCACGCAACACTAACTGGTAGCTACATAACCAAATATTAGCTAGGGACCTACCAGTATTACCTCCACAAGCCCCCTCATCAGTGGGAGAACTGGATGACCTGGTAACGACCTTCACAACGGCGCTCTCAAATGCCCTAGAGCAGGCTTGTCCAGTACCAAAACCACGCGGCAAACATAGACCCCACTGGTGGTCTTACGACCTGGATTCGTTCCGTATATCATGCAGGAAGCAATTTAACAAGGCCAAGAGCATCGGTACGGAGCCTGAATGGCTCGAATATAAAGCTAAACTGAGGGCCTATAAAAAGGCTCTAAGGCAAGCGAAGAGAACTTCGTGGAGAAATTTCTGCACCGGGGTCGAAAAAGTCGATGATACAGCGAGACTTAGACGAGTGCTATCAAAAACTCAAACAGCCATTAGCTATTTACGGAAGCCTGACGGATCTTGGACCAGCACGGAAGGGGAAACCCTGGAGCTGCTCCTGAACACACACTTTCCGGGGGAACTTGTATGATGCACCTGTAGCATCTGCAACAAACCTGGCGGTAAACATACCCATTACGGAGGAAAGGGTAAGGTGGGCAATCAAAAGCTTTGAGCCGTTCAAGGCAGCTGGGCCAGACGGGATTTTCCCCGCACAACTTATAAACACGCTGGAAATATCAGCTAAATGGCTGGTAGTTCTCTATTCAGCCTGCCTGGCTCTTAATTACATTCCGTGCTCCTGGAGAAGCGCCACGGTAGTCTTTATTCCAAAGGCTGGGAAGGCCTCACACTATGAGCCTAAAGACTACAGACCGATCAGTCTCTCGTCTTTTGCACTTAAAACCTTCGAGAGGATAATTAGCGATTATCTCTCCTCTACTATTGATAGCAACCTTATTTCTAGCTATCAACATGCATACACCAAAGGTAAATCAACGGAAACTGCGCTCCACAGCCTAGTCTCTATTGTTGAAAAATCATTGCACGAAAAGGAGTACTGTCTCGTGGCCTTTCTGGACATCGAAGGGGCTTTCAACAATATAAGGCCGGAGGCTATTAACACTGCTTTAACAAACCTGGGCATAAATAGGTCTCTTATTGGACTAATTGATCAACTACTAAAGGGAAGGAAAATAGTTTCTTCACTGGGAACAGTTGATCTTTCACGCTATTCCACAAGAGGAACGCCTCAGGGTGGTGTTCTCTCCCCGCTCCTATGGAACCTCACCGTAAACTCGCTGCTACGAGACACAAGGTGGGGAGGGGGCGGGAAGATAGTGGCATATGCAGACGATTTAGCTATTGCATATAGGGGCAAATTCCCACAAACCCTGTGTGACTTGATGCAAGTAGCACTGCGAGAAGTTTCTTCATGGTCCTCTCGCTGCGGACTTAGCATCAACCCGGGAAAGGTGGAGCTTGTCCTTTATACCAGGCGCTACAAGATACCACCGCTGAACCTACCAGAACTAGATGGCGTGCGCCTGAACTTAGCTGACAAAGCCAAATTCCTAGGCACAGTTCTAGATAGAAAGCTTAACTGGAAGGAGAATGTCATCCAGCGCCAGAGGAAAGCGTGCATTGCACTTTACACGTGTAAAAGAGCCATTGGAACCTCACCGTAAACTCGCTGCTACGAGACACAAGGTGGGGGGGGGGGGGGGGGGGGGGCGGTAAGATAGTGGCATATGCAGACGATTTAGCTATTGCATATAGGGGCAAATTCCCACAAACCCTGTGTGACTTGATGCAAGTAGCACTGCGAGAAGTTTCTTCATGGTCCTCTCGCTGCGGACTTAGCATCAACCCGGGAAAGGTGGAGCTTGTCCTTTATACCAGGCGGTACAAGATACCACCGCTGAACCTACCAGAACTAGATGGCGTGCGCCTGAACTTAGCTGACAAAGCCAAATTCCTAGGCACAGTTCTAGATAGGAAGCTTAACTGGAAGGAGAATGTCATCCAGCGCCAGAGGAAAGCGTGCATTGCACTTTACACGTGTAAAAGAGCCATTGGCAAAAAATGGGGGCTCATCCCCAAAATTTGCAGATGGATCTACACTGCGATAATCCAGCCAATCATGCTGTATGGAGTCGTGGTATGGTGGCCTGCGCTAGGAAAGGCAACAAACCTAAATCTGTTAGGAAAAGTCCACAGATCGAGCATGATCTGTATAAGCGGGGCGTTAAGAACAACGCCCAATGAAGCTCTCCAGGCCATTCTTGGCTTTTTGCCACTTGATCTGGAAGGGTACCGGGCAGCAGCAGCATCGGCTCTGCGTCTAAGGGAAACGTCCGTCTGGGGCGCAAGCACTATTGGACACTCCTGTATTCTAAGATCTTACAGCTTTCTCCCTCTGAGCACAGATCGGTGTGCGACCACAACAGTCGGAGATTGTTGTTTTAGAATAAACATTCCCAGCAGGGAAGACTGGGAGAACATAGATCTGTGTCCCGCTACTAATGTCGGCACTTTTATATACACCGACGGCTCGAAGTTAGACGGCAGAGTCGGAGGAGGGGTTTACTCAAGGGATTTGGACCTAGAACTCTCCTTTAGACTACCTGATCACTGCAGCGTCTTCCAGGCTGAAGTTTCTGCAATCATGGACGCCGTGACTTGGATAGGTAAACGCACCATCGGACAGGATATCTGTATTTTCAGCGACAGCCAAGCGGCCATCAAATCCCTTGGCTCTTACTCGTTCAACTCTGAACTGACGCTCAGCTGTCGTCGATCTCTTCAAGAGATGGCCCAACAGAACCGCGTGAACCTCACATGGGTCCCGGGACACAGGGACATTGAGGGAAACTGTAGGGCAGACGAACTTGCCAGGCAGGGCACGACCAAGCAGATTCTTCAAGATAAAGAGCGCATAGGTATGCCGTTTGCCACGTGCAAGCTAATGCTGAAGGAGCATACACTCCGCGAAGCCAACGAAAGATGGCTACAAGCCCCAGGGTGCCGGATATCCAACAAACCTGGCCAAAATGCGATCTTAAAAGATCTAGACACATATACGCCCTAAAAAGGAAGGAAATCTCCATATTAATAGGTGTTTTAACCGGGCACTGCCTTATTGGTAGGCACGCAGCAAGGCTAGGCGTTCCCTATCGACGATGCTGCAGGAGTTGCAAAGATGATGAGGAAGAGGAAACGGTGGAGCACCTCATCTGCAACTGCCCGGCCTTAAGCGGAGCGAGAAGGCGCTCTCTGGGAGTTCCCTTCCTGGTTAGCTTAAGCCAGGTCGCGGAGCTAGACATAAAGGACTTGATGGCCTTCATCAAGTTATCAAAATGGTTCGAGGAGGGGTAGCGGTGTCGGTTAGGAGTGTCAGTCCCGGGTTTCGGCTATATGGAGAGTCCCAACAGCACTGGGATTTTCCATATGGCCGGGCCCCGGGACTGACTTTCCTAGTGTTTGGTGGTATCACAACGGGCCTTTTATTACTGGCCTAGGTGTGCCTTTGCGGCAGCCACTTCTACCTACCTACCATCTCTCCTTTTTTGAAAAACATTTCAAATATTATGAGATAAATCACTTTGAAAAAACTCCTATTTTTTCCATACATTTTTCATAAAAAGTGCGAAAAAATAGCCACCCCTATGGATTAAGTTACAGCGCTTTTTTTTGTTTGGCTTATTTTCTCATCGATACCTAACTTTTTAGAGCCTAAGAACAAGTCGACATTTTTTGAATCACCCTAGTGTACATGTTTCTTTGCTAGTAAAAAATGTGGATACATTTTTGTCAGGATGGAAACTCTTTTGGATACAAAAAAATTGAGCTTGTGGCAACGCTGCTTCTGATGCTAGTATTTCCTTTAAGGTAGTGAAGGCTTTTTTCTGTTCATCAGTCAAATCTATTTCGATTTTTTTCGACTGTGACGCAGTAACTCGGCCATATTCACCCCTCATTATATTTGAAAGTGGCTTCGCTATTTTAGCGAAATCCCTAATGAAACAGCGGTAGTACCCCGCTAAACCCAAAAATGATCTTGGCCCCCTCAGAGTAGTGGGCTCCTGAAAATTCCTGATGGCATCCACTTTATCCGGGCACGTCTTGATTCCGCCCTGTGAAACTAAAAAACCCAGGAATTCTACTTCGGTTCTGAAAAATTTTGATTTTTCCGCCGACACTCTCATGTTGGCTTCAAATAAACTTCTCAAAATCACTTCCACATCATCTAGATGTTGTTCTTCGTCTTGGGAAAATATAATGACATCATCCATATAGACGAAGCATTTTCTTCCTATGTGTTCTCTCAACACATCGTCTATTGCTCTCTGGAAAATGCTGGGAGCATTCTTAAGACCGAATGGCAATCTACAAAATTCATACTTTCCATTTTTTACGGAAAATGTTGTTTTTTCTCTGTCCCGTTCCAGCAGGTTGATCTGGTGGAAACCAGATTTCAAATCAAGGGTAGTAAAAAATTTACTTCCACCTAGATTTGATAAAATTCCCGTGATATCCGGGATTGGATATTTATCGTTGATGGTTTTTTCGTTGAGCTTTCGAAAATCTATAACCATCCGCTTTTTTTCTTGCCCAGTTTCGTCAAGGCCTTTCTTTTTTACCACCCATATAGGATTATTATATGGTGACCTGGATGGGCGAATGATGCCGTTTGCTAGCAGTTCTTGAATTTCTTTGTTCACGAAATCCGAGACGCCCAATGGGTAAGGGTATAGCCTTGAATACACGGGGTCTTCGTTTGTAGTGCGAATCGTTGCTACTCGTTTGTGTTGTATGGTAGTGCTTCGTTGGGGTCTGCAAAAACCCCATTTATGCTACCAATCATTTTCGAGAATGCTTCTTCTAGATTTTGTGGGACGTTTTCTGCCTGCAGTCGCAAGTGACTAACATCCTCGCTAGATACAAATAGTATAATCTCCTTACCAAAATCATGTGTTATTGTGTTTGTTTTTAAATTAATAGACGCGTGTACCTTGTTCAATAAGTCAAGGCCAATTACACCGTCAAATGAAGTAAGATTAGGTAATAGAAAAAATTCTGCTATTGTCCCAAAAATTTTAACCTTGCATTTATGTTTGATGGGGGTAACTCCATGAATAGACTTTACTAAAAATGAGTTTTCTACTGGTTTTATTCCTTTCAGCCCTGGAAGGGGCCTGATATAGCTCCTTGACGGCCCCGTGTCAACAAGGAGCTTGACTTCCTTTTCTCCTATTGACCTTGAAATCCAAGGAAGGAGGGACTTTGCCCTAAAAAATTAACCTCATCGGATTCGATGTTGTCGGCTGCCTGCTCGGCTTCGTTATTGTATGTTTCTTCATTTTGCAACTCCCGCTCGTCGGTAAGATGGTTTACGCGCTGTATTTTGGGTCCTGTGTACCGCCCTGAGTTCGCTACACGTTTTTGCCCGTTCCCTTGCGGCTTACCGTATTGTTCGTGGTTGGGATTACTTGCTTGGTTTTTAAATTGGGATATGGAGGGATCTACTTCCATAGGCTCAATGGCCTTTGGCCAGAATAATTACTACTGGTAAATGGTTTTTGGGCATTTCCATAATTCTGTGGACGACTGGCCTGTTTATTTTGTTTGCTTACTGAAAAATGCGGGGTTTTATGACCCACACCGTGATCATAGTTAGGTGTCTTTTGATTGGCCAGATTTTGATTTTCGCCAGGGTTTTCTTGAAATCTGTTCGCGAAATTCATTGCGAAAGCGTAACGCTCATTGTTGGCATCTACTTCTTGTGCCAAAGCCAGGGCGGATGGGAGGTCGGATGGCCTAGATGCGAACAAGATATCACTTAGTGGTTTCCTTAAACCTGATATAAATACTCTGAGTACATCGGCCCTATATTTCTCATTTATAGTGTCTGCAATACCACTCTCATAAGACATAATTGTCTTATTTGCTAACAAAGTTAGCTTCTTTTCTACCTCATCGTAGAATTCTAGGCATGTCATTGATCCCTGTCTCAGGGTGGACAATTCCTGCTCGATTAAGTATATCGGCCGTTTGTCCGCGTAAGTAAAGTCAAGTCTGGAGATTATAGCGCTAAAGTTAAGCACTGTGTTAAAAGAAGAAAGTACTGCGTCGGCAGCACCTCTCACTTTGTTTCTAATAATAGTAACAGCTTGGTAGTGGCGTTCAATGCCGTCGTATCTCCTAAATAATTCATAGGCATTGTGTGCGGCTTCCCGCCAGGATACGTACGTGCCTTGGTGGCCAAAAAATTCCGGAAGGGACTTTATCGCGTCTAGCGTAATGTCGCAGGTAGTAAGGGGGTTGATTGTTACCCTACTATAGTTTTCTACCTTAGGTTTGTTTATTGTTACTTGATTCTGTAAAGCAAGAAGCCTTCTGTCAAACTCGGTTTTCTGTTCGGCTAAAGCTCTCCTGACCTCTGCTTTTACTATCTCGCTAACTTGTTCTATATTCATTGTATTTTGTCTGTTTGCTGCTAAATTTAAATTCTTAAAGAGGTCCTCCAACATTCAAAGATTTTCTTAAAAAATTTCACAAAGGACACAGGTTTATTTAGCACCTACTTTTTATTAATTTTTTTTTTTTAATTTCGGTTTTGCACTTTCACTAATTCATTTAGAGCACTTCACTTACCTCGTCATACTTAGGTGTTATCCTAGCCTACGTTAATTCTTGATTTTCTTCTTTGGGTTGTAACGATTCTTGTTTCTACTCCTTCCGTTGTTGCCTGCTTCAAATTCTTCTAACTGATTGCGGTTGTTATCATTAACTTCATATTTCACCAGGATGCTTGTTTCAAATCCTTCTAGCTGTATGCTTGTTTCAAATCCTTCTAACTGTTTGTGGTTATTATCATTAACTTCGTATTCACCAGGATGCTTGTTTCAAATCCTTCTAGCTGTTTGTGGTTATTCCTTAGTGGTGGTCCCTTAGGATCAAAAATGATTAGTGTTTTCCAGCCCCACGTTGGGCGCCAATTGTGCTTTTTAGCACGTATTCTTTATTGAGTTCTTTCTAAAACTAAACTTAATAATTATCTTAACTGTCCACCTAACCCACGACGTTGGATAACGCTGCTGCTGCTCTGCTGGCGGTTAGCGACATTGACACAACCGTTGCGCTAACGATGTTTACTTGCTGCTGTTGCAATAGCTGCTTTTTCTGATGCAGCTAAACATGATGAAGAGAATTGTGGCACTTGTGATGTTGTCATAGCGCAATAACCACAGACGATAGCAATAGCTATTGTTTCGCTGACACAGCGAAGTGTGCCAACAACGATATGCGATCATACCGTAAGATCGCATTTCTGCTGATCCAGCTAGTTGCATGAGGTTACTTGTTACTGCTGCTTCTTTTGCACTCAGCTTCCAACAATAGCCCTTATCCATATACCGTTCCATTATTGCAGAGTATGCTTTCCTCAGATTGTCGTCACCTTTGAATTTTCTTTCCAACGCGAATAATCTCTTTTCAGCCATTTGTCGACTTTCTGGCAGCTCAACGTTATCCCGCCTCCACAGGAGACATGTTTCAAATCGATTTCTATTTTTCTTCGTATTCTCATTCAACAGTTTCTTTGCTCTAGATATGTCTTCTGACTCAACTATATGCTTCAAATCACTTACGCCCATATTCTCATTAACGATGTAATCATAGACAGCGCTCTCTAAGCTGCCCGTCATCTCATCTACTTCACCAAACCGCGTAACAAGCAAGTGGTGGCACGTAGCAGGGCTTTGTGTTGCTGACGTTCCATAAATTACCCACCCAAGTTTTGTCAACACCACTGCGTAACCTTGGGTACCATCATATACTGTTCGCCGTGGAATACCGAGATGCGCGTTGTCTAACCCTATTAACAACTCTGGGACAGCATCAACATACTGCGTATTTGGCAAATGCTGGTGCTTATAGTGGAGGTCGGATGAACTAAGGGACTGCATTGGCAACTGCAGATTCGCAAACGTACGTCACGCATTAAATATCTTCGACGATCACGTCCGATTCCTGAAATGTGTATGTCGACCCTAAACAACGACTCCGTAGCCGTAGTGTTTCCAAACCATTGCAAAGTCAAGTTGGCACTTTCGCCCTTAAGTCCAAGCCGAGTTGCTAAATCACGATTCATTAAAGAAAGTGCTGAACCCTCATCAAAAAATGCGAAAGTTTTTATTTCTCTATCGTTAGCATACAACAAAACAGGCAATATCTTAAATAAAAATAAGCGAAGTTGATTCTGGCGCTTGTCTTAAGGGCTGCTTTCCTCGAAAGCGGTGACGCTATATAGCGTCCGTTACATAGCGGTGAAGTACGTTGTCAAAAATACTGCCATGTAAAAGTAATTGAGTGTAAAGTAAGAAGACGGTGAAGTTCACCGTAATGTAATATAGCGTCCGTCATGGCAATTTTTCGTCAACGTTTTTTCTCACCGTCATTGTCATAGCGGTGTCAATTCAATAAAATTCTTCAAATTCGTTTACAAAAACAACAATTAATTGTTTTCAAAACAAATATTTTAAAAATATAAAAGAGAAAAACAAGAAAATAAGCCGCAAATTTACAATTTCGAATGGATTGTAGTCACCGCTACTTGCATTTAAGTTTACAGAAAAGCGGTGCTGCTAATGACGGTGAGCATAGCTACCGCTATATAGCGAACGTTACATAGCGGCACCGCTTTTCGAGGAAACCAAGCCTTTACTGCGCTCTGCGCTGCCTGCTGCGACGTCGATGGCAGCGCCTGCCGTGCAGTGTACTTCGTTGCTTTCTGTGACTTCGATGGTGGCGCCTGTCGTGCTGTGTACCGTGACGTCGACTCCGACGCCTGCTGGGAAGTTGACGGCCGATATGTGCGCCGTGACGTCGACTCCGATGTTTGCTGCAGCTGAGACGTCTGCCATTCCCTGTTTCTGCTGCTTGATTCATGAAGTAGCGCGTGAAGATGTTTTGTACAACACCCGTCTCCGCATTGATGTTGTTCGCTGCACTTGTTGCTACGATGGTATCCTTTAAGGCAATTGAAGCAAAGTCTTTTGCGACGTACCAGACGCCATCTATCACTATAGCCCATGTTCAGGAAATTCGTACACCTTCTTACCATATGTGCCTCTCCACAAATAGTGCATTTCGTCTGCCACGAGTTCTCGTTACTGGATTCGGCTGTATGAAAAAATCTTGAGCGTGCTTCATTCCTACGTGGTTCTGAGCTAGAAAACATACAAGCTGAGCTTACTATCGTTGCCAACTCTTGCAGCCATTGGCTGAAGTGGCAAATAGTTGGTCGCGGTATGATTGTTGCAGAATGACGCGCCCATTCGATACGTCTTTGTACTGGCAATTTCCATAGCAACTCTTCCATCAGCGTCGGATTTGCCAAATGGTGGTCGCAGTCGGCTGCTTGTAGAAAGGCAGATAAATTTTGCACTTTATTTGCGAATGTTACTAACTTGTCCAGCCGACTCTCAGATATTGGGGCGACACTCCTAATCTTATTTATCTGACTTTTCACGAGCAGCTCCGGCTTTGCGAAGCGTTCTTGCAAAACTCTCATAATCTCCGAAACCTTTCTACTGTGAATTAACAAACTCTCTATAGTTTCCCTAGCTCTACCCTTGACTGCCTTTTGTAGGCGCAACATAGGCCAGTCCTCTGGACTGCCATCAAATACCGGCAAATCGTATAACTTTCGTGTTAAAATCTTTTGGGAGCTAGCACTGGAACGACCTACCACGCTGGATGCAGTTGTGATTATATCAGCATCGGCTGATCCAATTTGCATTTGCCTACTTTCTCTAAATTCGCGTTGAAGGTTTTGAACTTGTTGTAAAATATTATCTAATCTCGCTTCGAGCGATTGTGCCGCTGCGAGATTCGTTGCTGCTAGATTCCTTGATGGTTGTAAAATATTATCTAATCTAGCTTCGAATTTCCGCGATTTTGTATGGCGCTTTTAAACGTGAATATTTCAATTTCCGTGCAACACCACCAACTACCCGACCAATCTCCAAATCAAATCTCAAGGCACTTACCTCATGTGTTTTCTCTACTTTTGGGTAACGGTTTAATTTTCCCCTTGCACGTAAATACCAATGCTACGCCTCTTACATCAAACACGTGGACCCAATTAAGATTTCACTTATTTTGCCACCAAACATCCATCTGTTCTTGTTTACAAGCTTCCAACGATAGTGCTATCTTCAAATTGTTAGCATGAAAATTTATTTTCCTAAAGCCAAACCAAGGTTCACAATTCTAACCTTAAAAAAGCGAAATAAAGGATGTTGTGGTTCCTGGCGGCGGTGCCCTTGAAATAAAAAAATAAAAAATAATGGCGGCGATATACCAACAGGTTATCATAACCTCTAAAGAGATTTTTAGAAGAGCTTCTCTTTCCAACTTGTGGTGTGTTGCTTTTTGAGTTTTCCTACAAGTTGGCGAGACCTACAGTTTTTTGCTGACTCCGAACGGCACTTGCAAAGCAAATTAATTTTTTGCTGAGAAGCTTCTCATGGCAGAAATACACCCGGAGAGTTTGCCAAACTACTGCTGAGGGGCGACCCCATTTTAGAAAAATTCTTTTTCTAAATAATTTTTGATGTTACTTTTGCCGGGCATCGAATCGCCACGACTTGGTGTAGAAGGCCGAACACTTAACCGCTACACCACGGCGGCCGCCCTTGAAATAAAAGCCTCGGTTTAATGCTGATTTTTCGCGCTTTATTTCCTTCACAATGGAATTTTCAAAGGTTAAAAACAGTACAATTTTTCAAATAACACAGCCCCACAAAAAAAAAAGTGTCGGGGTTGGGGGATCAGACCACCCTTTCCCCGTGTATTTTGACGCGCTGAACACGAATCCGGTGTCCGTTTTGGTCTAACACGGCTGGATTTTTTTCTAACCTCAAACAATTCGTATAGCTCGAAGCATTTGACTTGTTTCTTTGAGGATAGAAAAAAATCCAGACTTACTGGACCAACGCCGGATTCGTGTTCAGCGCGTCAAAATACATAGGGAAAGGGTGGTCTGATCCCCCAACCCCGACACTTTTTTTTTGTGGAGCTGTGTAATTAAATCACTTACCTACGCTTTTATGCGTGCCAGCACTCCACAATTTTAATTAATTTAATCTTAACATTTAGGTTTGATAGTTTGGCGATTAAGTCTGCCTGTTATCGATATTTTAGCACCTGACACGCAAACACAAGGTAGACTACACATTTAAATGACAATAAAATTTTAACACTAAAGCACAAGGGCAGCTGCGGCAACACCTGTACTTTCGTATTCGACCACCTCAATATTTCTATTTAATTCCACTATGCTATCAACAAAATATCTATTTAAATGTTCCGCTATTTCGACACTATTTAAATATTTGATACCATTTATTGAGAGTTTCGTAATTTTTTCTTTATCATCTGTATTATTCACCACCTCCTTTAAGTATTTCCACATTTGTCGGGGTTCGCCCTTATTCATTTCAACCTTTCTTTCCATGTATTTTATTTTCTTAATCCTAACCAGTTTTTTATACTCCTTCTTCGCGACATTATAGTCATCCCATGTTCCAGTAAGGACAGCCCTTTGGTAAAGCTGAAATTTTTTCTTATTGCTTTCAGCAAGTTGTCGGTTTTACCATTTATTTCCAATTTTGATCCTGATTTGTTTACAGAAAGTAAGGTTTCTCATCACTGATATTATACACTCCTTTATATGCAGTAGGATACTATCGGCATCCAGCTCGTTCAAGTAGGAGAAGTCATATTGCCTCAAAAGATTTAATAAATTATCCTGACTGTACCTATCCTATGCCATTATTTCAGACTGTGTCGACATTGGGTCTAAACTTACTACGTTTAGTCGGAACATTATAGTTTCATGGTCCGATATTCGGTGTTCAAGCAATCTCTCACAGGTCACCTCTTTATTGTTAGAGTACAACAAATCAATTCTTGTTTCGGAATATTTTGTAACCCTAGTATAAAAGTTGAGTGGCCCGTCTCAGATATTTTGATGATTTATTTCATTTAGTTTCCATTCTAATATTTTTCTTTTGAAAAAAGGAGTCAATTTTTTTAAATTTATTTTGCAGAAATTTCATCTATACATAACGAGGGGGTGAAATAACCCAAACGGCAAGAACACAAACTTTGTGTTACTGCCCATTCAAATGAGAAAAAAAAAAACTTAGCAACTTAGCTTTATTACCAGTCGGAAAGAAGCCAAATTTTGTATTATTGCTCAAATATAGTATTTCCCGACCCAACCATGCACAGTACTTCTGCGTAGTTCACCTTTCAGCTTAGGCGGTCTTCGCCGCGCTTCTGCGTAGTACACCCGGCGGTAAATCTGCATATTTATACGACAGTGATGCGTGCATGTGCACTTTTTTGCATTTTGCTCAAAAGTGGAAAAAAAAGTTTTACTTATTTCTCAAATTGATGCAATAACACAAATTTGGGCTATTTCACAGTTGAGCAATAACACAAATTTGGTTTATTACCGTTTGGGTAAGAAAATATGTACGCCAATCAAGAGAAGCAGGAAGGCCACGCCCACATTTAACCTTTTTTAAACAAAACAGTTAGAAACCCAAATTTTCGAAGGGTCCAACTTCGCAGACCCGAAACTAAGTTTTGTAGGCTAACTTCGAAAAACAGGAATGCCATTTCTTTACTTATCTCTTAATGTATTCAAAAAGTTAATTTAGTCCAATACCCAGAAAAAAAGTGTATTTTGTCGTATAGTGTTATTATGTGTATTGGAAAATGTTATAAAAATTCAGGCCTATGTATTTTGCAGCTACATGCTTAAGTTTTGTAGTAGTAAACATTTTTTATGTTCGTGTTTTTATTTGGAAACTGAAACCGGAAGGAAACCGTAACCGAAACCGAAATAAATATTGAAGAACGGAACCGGAACCGAAACCGAATCGTGTTAAAACCCCGTAAACGAAACCGGAATGTTATTTTAATCGGTTTCATACCTTGTAAAATATATTTATTAAATATACTTAAATTATTACAGTTTTTGTAATTGAACAAATGTGCATATCGCAGTTATTTCATTATGAAATAAGTCCCAATTTGTATGGAAAATATTTGGGAGTTATTTAATTTTTTTTTTCATTTGTGTTATTTCGTGGCGCCGTCCATTAAAATGCTGCGTTACAAATTATTTACAAAATCGGTTGTAAAAATAAAATTTAATTTATCCTCGCTTCCTCCAACAAGAGATGCAATTCATCAGCATTCCATTAGAGTTTATCATCAAATTCAAAGTTGGCTTGGACATTTCAAAACCTCTGAATCGTGGGTTTGGAAGAAGACAGTCAGAACATCTATGCCGATAGTGTGTACCAAGCCTGCTGTCCCTCCAGAGTTATTAAAATAAATATTTTGCAGGTGCAAAACAAAGTGTGGGAAGCTAGTTTAAAATGCTGAAACTGATGTACCACCAGTACCGTCTAAAAAGGCTAAGCTCAACTGAAGTTTATAATATTTTTAGATTAACATTGCTGAAACCTAGCTGCACACTTCTACGTCAAATAACAATTCGTGGATTAGGCCTACAGGAAACACCACCTTAAAAAAACGCGCTGACAACTCTACCTCAAGGTAGTGTGGAAATGCAGGAATGCAAATAACAACAACAAAAACCCCAAATACTACAAAAGCAAGAGCAAATTTTTTTTATTTTTTTTGTACCACTTTGAGCTTAGAAATCACCCTGAAATATAACAGAGACCCATCAATATATGTATATATTAGACAAAGCCAAAAATAAAAATAAAAATATTTTTTTCAAAAATTATATTGATTTTCTTTTTAAGAAAGGTGAAAAAAATTACTGTAATTTTTTCAGATTTTTTAATTAAAGTCTAGAAGTTTATCATTGCTAGTTTAGATTTTACAGACTTAACCTCCAATTTGGTATAAAAACGCCAAATCATTGTTGGAAAACTCAATTTTCCTGAAGATATTTTTGTAGGAATCGGAATTCCCTACAAAATCTGCCTAAACAGAAATTTTCTCAGACTAGCCGTTTTCTAGTATTCTAGCCTCAAACATTGGCATGTTTATGGATTTCCCGATTTTCGTTTGAAAATTGCGAAACATGAAAAGATCAACATCGAATAAAGCTAAATACATATTCTTAAGGGAAATTGGCTGTTGAATCCGAATTCGATATCAGAATTCAACAACGGGCCCGAAGTTCGGCCCTAACCTTGCAAAAAAGTCCAATATTATTTTGTGATGGTTTTGTTAGGTTGGAGAAGAACTGCGACCTGTTAGGCTAATTCTGATCACAGATTTTGATTTAGCTCTCAAAAATACATGAAAATTCATGTATTGAGTTCACTGATCCGTCAACTTTTTGTTTTTTTGACGCTGCGCCATTTGAAGACTGTAAAACTACACCTTCGCAGAGGAAGCATATATTAAGCAAAAATATGTTTGGACGTATATGAGAAATGTATATTTTTGGTTATAATAACTATTCATCATATAATAATAACAACTGTAGAATATCAATAAACAAAATTTAGTAAAAACAAGTAAGGAAAGCTGTCTTCGGCTGTGCCGAAGGCTATATACCTTTCATGAATAAGCGTCACGATTTTCACTGTTCGATCCCCAGTACAGCCTGTTTCAATTTAACTATATTTACTATACACATTACACATCTTTGTTATAATTTAAAAAAACTTACAAAATATTAGGATCCGAGTTATCGGAACAATCGATTGTATGGAGGCTATATATTATACATGTTCAATTGTACTGACTTACACTATACACATTACATATGTAGAAAGTACTAAAGGTGCAATATTTTACGTTCCTAACTTTTTAAATGCGGAAGTATTGGCCAAAAAACCTTATATCGGAACAACCGGTTGTATGGGGCTATATGTTATAGGTATTTACCCGATCTTCTTGATTTTCCTCTACACACTAAATAAATTGAAAGTACTCAAGTTGCAAAATTTTATGATCCTAACTTTTTAATTGCAGAAGTTTTGGCCAAAAAACCTTATATCTGAACAATCGGTTGTATGGGGGCTATATGTTACATTTGCCCGGTCTCGTTGATTTTCACTATATACTTACACTACATAAACAGAAAGTACTCGAGTTGCAAAATTTTACGTTCCTAACTTTTCAATTGCAGAAGTTTTGGTCAAAATACCTTATATCTGAACAATCGGTTGTATGGGGGCTATATGTTACATTTGTCCGATCTCGTTGATTTTCATTATATACACTACATAAATAGAAAGTACTCGAGTTGCAAAATTTTACGTTCCTAACTTTTTAATTGCAGAAGTTTTGGCCAAAAATTCTTATATCTGAACAATCGGTTGTATGGGGGCTATATGTTACATTTGTCCGATCTCGTTGATTTTCATTATATACACTACATAAATAGAAAGTACTCGAGTTGCAAAATTTTACGTTCCTAACTTTTTAATTGCAGAAGTTTTGGCCAAAACTTCTTATATCTGAACAATCGGTTGTATGGGGGCTATATGTTACATTTGCCCGGTCTCGTTGATTTTCACTATATACTTACACTACATAAACAGAAAGTACTCGAGTTGCAAAATTTTACGTTCCTAACTTTTCAATTGCAGAAGTTTTGGTCAAAATACCTTATATCTGAACAATCGGTTGTATGGGGGCTATATGTTACATTTGTCCGATCTCGTTGATTTTCATTATATACACTACATAAATAGAAAGTACTCGAGTTGCAAAATTTTACGTTCCTAACTTTTTAATTGCAGAAGTTTTGGTCAAAAAACCTTATATCTGAACAATCGGTTGTATGGGGCTATATGTTACATTTGCCCGATCTTGTTGATTTTCACTATATATGTTAGCATGGCACATGCACAAAACTTGGTTCGACAACAAAATTCCTATGTGCAAGACGACACCCTGTTGCACATATCTGCATTCATGTATTTTATATGAAATACGAGAACTAATAAACAATTAGGAATGCAGGTGGGAACCAAGATTCAGCAAAACACCAAATCCAATTTCGGTAAACAAGTAGGAATGCGGCAATCGGTGGGAACCGCAACGTCAGCAAAATAACAAGCAGAACCAACAGCAGAAGCGGCGGCAGAGTAAGCTAAATTTAAGAAATAATCATTTTTGTAAGTTAGTTCTAATTCGGCATTCTTTCAATAAAGGAGCTGCACGCTCACCTAAAAATTATATTTTTTTTCGTTTCGTCACACAGAGTGACATAACTGGCGCCCGAGCAGGGACCGCCACGCGTCGAAGTAGTTAAGCCTGAAAACCAAAAAGTAAGGCCGCGTACCGTTTGAATTATCGTTTAATTAAAACAGCAGCACCTACTCCGACAAGGAGTCGGACAAGAACACGATCGAAGGACCTCTAGTACACGCAAGGAACGAGACAGCCCTACATCGCTAAAAACCCCGACTCCAGCGCGGCGATGTTAATAACGTATGTTAATGAAAAATTGTGAAAAGAAAAAATTGCATAAGAAAAAATAAAGAAGAAAAGTGCAACAAATCAAAAACGGAAAAATTGTGAAAAGGAAAAAAATTTTCTGAGAAGAAGCAAGAAATGTAAGAAAACAAAAAGAAAAAGAAAAATTGTAATAAATCTCGAAAAGTTGCAAAAAGTAAAAGAGAAATTTGTTTAGTAAGAAAACAAAAAGAAAAAAAAGAAAATTGCAATAAATCAAAAATGAAAAAATTGTGAAAAGAAAAAATTTATGAGAAGAAGCAAGAAAAGTGAGAAAACAAAAAGGAAAAAGAAATTGTAATAAATCTCGAAAAGTTGCAAAAAGTAAAAGGAAAAATCTGTTTAGTCTCTAATACGAGAAGAAAGGTTAATCGGAAACAAATTGTGTAAATTTAGTTATAAAAAAGAAAATAAAAGAAGGAAAATTGAAAAGCTAAAGAAAATTGTGAAGTCGCTAATGCGAAAAGAAAAATAAATCGAAAAAATTGTGTAAATTTAGTTATAAAAAAGAAAGTAAAAGAAGGAAAATTGAACAGCTAAAGAAAATTGTGAAGAAGAAAAAGCAAGAAAAAGAAAAAAAAATTGTTAAGTCGCTAACGCGAAAAAAAAAAAAATATATATAAATTGAAACAAATTGTGTAAATTTAGTTATAAAAAAGAAAATAAAAGAAGGAAAATTGAAAAGCTAAAGAAAATTGTGAAGTCGCTAATGCGAAAAGAAAAATAAATCGAAAAAATTGTGTAAATTTAGTTATAAAAAAGAAAGTAAAAGAAGGGAAATTGAAAAGCTAAAGAAAAATTGTTAAAAGTTAACTATAGAGAAGAAAAAAAGTGTAATTGCTAAAGCAAAAGGAAATCAATCAAATCAAATTTTGTGAGTAAGAGTAGCAGAACAAGAGTGAGTAGTTTCCTTTTTATATATCAACAAAGAAGAAATGCCAGGTACTTCCGCAGAAGAATCGGTGGAGCGGATTAACCAGATGCGACTCGATTACGCAGGTGGATCCGATCCCCCCTCAGACCCCCCAAACCCTTCTGTTCCTAATCCTAACGTAATAGAGTCCGTGGTCCGAGAGGTGCTTGAGCGGATGAACGCACCTGTCATCGGTGACTCCACGGGCATAGAATCAAATATTATACTGAATAGAACTAACATGAATGATCTGGACAGAATACCAGACATGGTCAAATGCCTACGGCAATTCTCCGGTAAACCTGGAGAGTTCAGTTCATGGCGAAAGAGCGTCGACAGAATCCTCAAGGCATACGAAGCCTTGAAGGATACTCCCAAATATTTTTCCATTCTGCACACCATAAGGCACAAAATTGTAGGCGACGCCGACACTGCCCTTGAATCCTACAGTACCCCACTCGAATGGAATCAAATCCGCAAGTGCCTGATGATGCACTATTCCGATAAGAGAGACATCGGTACCCTCGAGTACCAGATGACGACGTTGGCCCAACGTCATGATGATATTTCTACCTTCTACCAAAAGGTTTACCAGCACTTGTCGCTGATCTTGGACAAGATTGCATGTCTTGACCTTGGCGAAGAAGCAATAAGGACGATGACAAATTCGTATCGGGAGAAAGCTCTTGATACCTTCGTACGCGGGCTGAACGGCGATTTAACTCGCCTTCTCAGCATCCGCGAGCCCACCACCTTGCCTCAGGCTCTAAACTTGTGCCAAAAATTGGATAACATGTCCTTCCGCATGAATCGTGCCTACACCGTAAATAAATCCCTTAGTCAACTACCTCCAAGACCCCCCAGATATAACATAAATAATAACAGATCTTTTTATCCTGACCTAACTAACACGAATAATAATAGACCCTTTTACCCTGAACTCACTTATTCGGTGCCCTTACCGCGGAACTATAACAACAACAACAACTTAAGAAACTACAATAACTATAGAACGTCCAACATGAATCCTCGAGGACAACCAAATCAAGGGAACTTTAATAATCGCCCAAATAATAATTTCCAACAACAATACAACAGCCGGCCCAACATTCCACAACAACAATACAATTCGGGTTTTAACAACCGGCCCAACCTACCACCAAAGCCACCAGTCCCAATGGAAGTAGACCCCTCCCTACACTCTAGGCAGGTCAATTACCAAAATAGACCTAACACCGGTTATAATACCCAGCCCCAAGCCCAGAAACGCCCACTTTCCTCACAACATACTCGCCCTCCCAACAAAATGCAGCGTAACTTTCACGCAAATACAGGCCCATTGAATTCGAATGATTACCAAGGAGATCCGGACCCGAACCGGATCTACGATACTTACCCCCAAGACGACTATTACGGAACATCCCAACAAGGAAACGGGACTACAGGGGGACAAATAAACTTTACTTCCGAAGAACAAAACCAAACTGAGCCCGACTTGATAAATTTTTTAGATTAACGCCGTCCTCGCTTCCTTACTACGAATTCGTGACAAGACGCGGGGACACAGTGGATTTCCTGATAGACACAGGGTCCAACAAAAACTACATACAATCAACTAGGATAAGAAACCCACTGCCAAACAAACCATTCAAGGTGGAATCAGTGGCAGGAACTATCGAGATAACCCAACACGCATTCATAGACGTATTCGGACCCAACGTGGGGAAAATTAAATTCTTTATTCTGCCACCCCTAAACTCATTCCATGGAATCATCGGGAATGACACTTTGAGGAAGCTTAAGGCTATAATAGATACCGAGAAAAGCACCATGACCATTTTTCCGGGAGTCGTCATCCCTTTAAAACAACGAGCATCTCAGCAAGTTAACACCGTCAATATAAACACCCCACATCTCTCTGCAGAACAACAACTGCGCATTAGGAATATCATTATGAAGTGCCCGAATTTATTTTCCGATCCAGATGAGAAACTTACTTTTACTACCCTAGTAAAGGGCGAGATACGCACAACTAGCGACACGCCCGTCTACTCTAAGCCCTACCCTTATCCTATGGCACTCAAGGAAGAAATCGAACGACAAATAGAGGAGCTCCTTGACAACGGAATAATTAGAAAATCTAAATCTCCATACAACTCACCCGTGTGGATAGTTAACAAAAAGCCGGATGCATCCGGCAAAGAGAAATATCGTATGGTTATCGACTACCGTAAGCTTAACTCGATGACCATCCCAGACAAATACCCCATTCCTGAAATTAATGAAGTCCTATCGAACCTCGGAAACAATAGGCTATTTACTGTAATAGATTTGAAAAGCGGATTTCACCAAATACCACTACGCGAATCAGACGTGGAGAAAACCGCATTCTCCGTTTATAACGGAAAATATGAATTCCTCCGACTTCCCTTCGGGCTGAAGAATGCCCCAGCAACATTTCAAAGAGCTTTAGACGATATCCTTAGGCAGCACATAGGAGTTCGATGTTATGTTTACATCGATGATGTAATAATTTTTGGAAAAAACGAAGAAGAGCACTTAAAAAATCTGGAACTGGTTTTCAAAACCTTAGAAAGTGCTAATATGAAAGTGCAGTTAAATAAATGCGAATTTGCCAAGCAAGAGGTGGAATTCTTGGGATACATCGTCAGTTCAGATGGAATTAAAACCAACCCTAAAAAGGTGGAAGCCGTTGCGAATTTCCCAGTTCCCCGAAATTTGAAGGAGCTGAGATCCTTTTTGGGCATGTCGGGTTACTATAGAAGATTTATTAGGGATTATGCGAAAATAGCTAAGCCTCTAACATCACTCCTTAGGGGAGAAGCCGGTAATGTCTCAAAGCGAAACTCCAGAAAAATAGATGTTCAGTTGAACGAAGAAGCGGTAGAGTCGTTTAACAAAATTAAAAGCACGTTAATTTCAAGAGACATAGTCCTAGTCCACCCAGATTTCGAAAAGGAATTCGAACTTACCACAGATGCCTCTGACTTCGCAATAGGAGCAGTCCTGTCGCAGGGCGACCGCCCTATAACCTTTATTTCACGGACACTTAACAAAACAGAAGAAAATTACGCCACCAACGAAAAAGAAATGCTTGCGATAATCTGGTCTCTGTACGCGCTAAGAAGCTATTTGTACGGATCTAAGAAAGTAAAAATAATCACCGACCACCAACCTCTAACGTATGCCCTTAACCATAAAAACGCAAACAGCAAAATGAAACGGTGGAAGGCAATACTAGAGGAATACAACCATGAATTGATCTATAAGCCGGGAAAATCGAATGTAGTAGCAGATACACTGTCAAGAATACCGAACGAAATTAATTCACTTACTCCTACCATTCATAGCGACGATAGCTCCAATCATAACCTTATTCCATGTACAGAGGTGCCTGTGAATGTTTTTAAAAATCAAATTTTTCTCAAAGAGGCAGAAACAGCATCCTATCAATTCAAAATAGTCTTCCCAACCGTTCATCGACACATAGTTGAGGAGCCACAATTTAATGAACAGAACTTAACAGAACTACTAAAAAGATATTTGAATCCTTCGGTGATTAATGGAATTTGCACGAGCGAAAGCACAATGGGGAAAATTCAAAATATCTACCCTGAACATTTTAGCAACTACAAGTGCAGATACACCCAGAAAATTGTGGACGATATGAGCAGCGAACAGGAACAGGAAGAAGTTATCCTAAGGGAGCACTTGAGAGCGCACAGGAGCGCAAAGGAGAATAAGATTCAGATCCTTGAAAAAAACTACTTTCCAGGAATGGTAAACAAAATCAAACGACTCATAACCAACCGCACGGTGTGCAAAGAAAATAAATACGAGAGACACCCAAACAAGCCAAAACTAGCAGCAACTCCACTACCAACTTTCCCGGGACATACAGTACACATAGATATTTTTCTGACGGAAGGCAAGAGGGTCATGACCGCATTGGATAAGTTCACAAAGTATGCGGTAACAAAAATGTTGAATAGCAGAGCCATAGAGGACGTTAGGAGACCTCTAAGGGACATTTTGTTTAACTTCGGTGTCACAAGGATAGTGGTAATCGATAACGAGCCATCACTCAACTCCAACTATATTATGTTCATGATGAAGGACGAATTGGGAATCGAAGTCTATACTACACCACCATACAGAAGTCAAGCAAACGGACAAGTGGAGAGATTCCACTCCACACTGACGGAGATAATGCGCTGCATCAAAGAAAACGGCGGACACAGAAACTTCGAAGAGCTTCTGGAAAGATCGGTTTCGGAATACAACCTTCATACAGTTACAGGGAAGAGGCCGGTAGACCTGTTCTTTTGCAGAAACGTGACATTTACGCCAGAGGACATAGAAAGGACACGACAAAACAACTTGCAAAAACTCGCCCAGAAGCAAAGGAAGGACATCGAGCTTCACAACAAGAGTAAACACGAAATTAAGACGTACTTACCAGGACAGATAATTTATGTTAAGAAAAATAGAAGATTAGGTACTAAGCTAAGCAAACAGTATAGTAAGGAGATAGTTAGAGAAAATAGAAATAGTACAGTTATAACAGAGAAAGGTCAAGTCATACACAAGAGCAGAATACGAAACTAACGCTTTTTGACATATCTCATTTCAGACTGTTATTGGTGCGACTGTGCCTCGCTGAGGTAAGGATCCTTGACTATTCCAACGCACAACTAGTTACAGTAGAAAGAGGGACAGCCAAACTACAAACTGGAACATTTAGAATAATACACGAAATTGACATAGAAAAATACAACTACATCCTGGAAGACATTGAATCCAGGGCACATATGGAAGAGCTCTCCAAAAATCCAAACTACCCATTCATATCCCTCCTTATATCCCAAATACGGACCCACCTGAATAATCTGAAAATAGAAAGTCGATCTAAACGATCCCTAAATTTCATTGGCAGTGCATTGAAATGGATTGCCGGAAATCCGGATCATGAAGATCATGAAATAGTCGTAAATAAACTAAATAATGTCCTCGAAAACAACAACAATCAAATCCTTATCAATAAGCTTACAATTGAAAAAATTTACGAAATTACGAACATTACAAATAACATTACTAAAGAATTGCAAAATGATAAAAACAAGGGAGTAGAAGCATTCCTCAGATTGAAATATAAATTGGAAATTTTAAAAGAAGAAATAGTAAATATCGCCTATGCGATACATTGGGCGAAGGCCAATATAGTAAATTCCTACATTATGTCAAACGAAGAAACAGATATCGTTAAGCAAATTTTTGATAAAGATGAAATTCCTTTTGTTAACCTAGATGAAGCTCTCGAATTTTCCGAAGTAAAGATAGCAACAAACAGTAAAGTAATAATCTACATAGTAAACTTACCCACAGTGGGATCTCAAATTTGTAAATCAATAGAAGTAAGAGCGGTTAAGAAAGATAATAACATTAACAAAATTAAATTCCATTCATTACTAGATTGCAAAGAAACCCTGTACGGAATATTAAAACCCTGTAAAGAATACAATTCGCTCCAAATATGTGTTAGAAGTAGTGTATTAGAGATAAGTAGGGATAACTGTATAAGTAGCTTGTTAAGAAGTCGCCCGCCGAACTGCACAGTAACCAACAGCCAGCACATCCCTGAAATAGAAGAGATAGCACCAGATATAATATTTTTAAACAATTTCGAAGGAGAGATCCAAATTGACGAAGAGCCCATACACCTAAACGGTACCTTTCTAATCCATTACGATAATGATACAGTAAAAATTAACGGAAACGAATTTTTCAACAAGGCCAGACTAACTAGCAATCCCCTGCCAGCTATACTTCAACCTTTTTCAAAAACCAGCAATACCGAAGAGATATTATCCTTACAAATGTTAAAACAGCTGAATCTGAACAATATAAAACAAATTGGCTATGCAGAGGCGGCAAGTCAAGTAAAGCACGCCATTAACATTAGCCTTATCACAATTCTATTAATCCTGAGCCTAATAATTGCGCTAAAAATATGGTCGAAGAAAAATACCGAACAAAAACCGACCATCGAATTAACCGAAACAGCAATAGAAGGACTTAACCAGATATTTGAAAAACCTAGGACCTCAAACGAGGACGTTTGAATTTCAGGGGGGGAGCTGTTAGCATGGCACATGCACAAAACTTGGTTCGACAACAAAATTCCTATGTGCAAGACGACACCCTGTTGCACATATCTGCATTCATGTATTTTATATGAAATACGAGAACTAATAAACAATTAGGAATGCAGGTGGGAACCAAGATTCAGCAAAACACCAAATCCAATTTCGGTAAACAAGTAGGAATGCGGCAATCGGTGGGAACCGCAACGTCAGCAAAATAACAAGCAGAACCAACAGCAGAAGCGGCGGCAGAGTAAGCTAGATTTAAGAAATAATCATTTTTGTAAGTTAGTTCTAATTCGGCATTCTTTCAATAAAGGAGCTGCACGCTCACCTAAAAATTATATTTTTTTCGTTTCGTCACACAGAGTGACATAACTTATACACTACGTAAATAGAAAGTACTCGAGTTGCAAAATTTTACGTTCCTAACTTTTTAATTGCAGAAGTTTTGGTCAAAAAACCTTACATCTGAACAATCGGTTGTATGGCGGCTATATGTTACATTTGCCCCATCTTGTTGATTTTCACTATATACACTACGTAAATAGAAAGTACTCGAGTTGCAAAATTTTACGTTCCTAACTTTTCAATTGCAGAAGTTTTGGTCAAAATACCTTATATCTGAACAATCGGTTGTATGGGGGCTATATGTTACATTTGCCCGATCTCTTTGATTTTCATTATATACACTATATAAATAGAAAGTACTCGAGTTGCCAAATTTTACGTGCCTAACTTTTTAATTGCGGAAGTTTTGGCCAAAAAACCTTATATCTGAACAATCGGTTGGTACTGGTCCGATCTTGTCAGTTCCGACAAATAATTCCTATATTACAAAATGGTGGCCACATACAAAATTTCAGCCAGATATCTCAAAAATTGATGGTTAAATCAACTCAGCTTGTCATCCTGATCATTTCGGTATACTTATTGATGGGTCCATCTCTTCTTCTTCTCATACTTACAAACATCGGACCAAAGTTATAATACCATTTCGTGTTCATGAAAGGTATAAAAATTGGATCAAAAACACAAAAAAAAAAACAAGTAAGGAAAGCTGTCTTCGGCTGTGCCGAAGGCTATATACCTTTCATGAATAAGCGTCACGATTTTCACTGTTCGATCCCCAGTATAGCCTGTTTCAATTTAACTATATTTACTATACACATTACACATCTTTGTTATAATTTAAAAAAACTTACAAAATAATAGGATCCGAGTTATCGGAACAATCGATTGTATGGAGGCTATATATTGTGACGTATTTGATGAATCCTCGACTATTTTCCCTGAGTTCGATCACTGTACGTTAAATAAAACACTCCGATTCTGCTTAATAAGTAGTACGCTTTATTCAGTACTAAAAACCGTAGTACAATATCGCGGGTTAATTCACTATTCAGTACTTCACTGTACAACACTTCAAAATAAACTGATTGATTTGCGTTGTCTTTGCGCGGTTTATATACCCTAGCAGACAGCAGCTTCACAACCTAGAAATGTCTACACATTTCTGGTTTAATCGCGCAACCGTGTTCTCGAAACGTTTATCTATCGTCATCTCCTCTTTGTGCCACATTCGCAAACCTGCCTCTCGCGCTCACAGCTATAGTTGTGGTAGTGACGCTAGTGATGGAAATACGCTAGAGTTGGGAGATGAGCGATTCTTGAGAACATTCGCCACACTGCCCTCCACCTAAGTCTGATCGTCCCGATCAGACACATTTCCCAATCCAAACGTTGCTAGCCTCTCCAGATGAACCACCTTCATTTTGTTTCGTGGTCTTCCAACAGTTTGTATGCGGTAGACAACATCATTTATCCGCTTTATTACTTTATATGGGCCTTCCCAGTTACATTGCAGTTTTCGGGACAAACCTTTCTTTCGTTGTGGGTTGTATAACAGCACTAAATCCCCTTCTTTAAAACCTTCCGAGTTGATGGCTTTGTCGTATCTGGCTTTCATCTTATCACTCATGATCTTCGTCCGTTGTCTTACAAGATCGTGTATTTCTCTCATTTCTTCTTCCAAGATGCTAGTGGATTTCCTGGCATTTATTCCTTCATCAGCATTTATCCCAAACTTCTAGTCAGCTGGCAACCGTTGTTGTTTCTGACCCGTTGTTTCATGTATTGCCGAGCGATATGCCATCAGGAACAAGGAGATGTGCGTATCCCAATCTTTCTGGAACTTATCCACTACTTTCCTCATGTGCTCTCCCAAGGTTCGATTGAAACGTCCCACCATGCCATCTGACTGAGGATGCAATGCAGTTGTTCGAGTTTTCCGAATACCCAATATCTTGCACATTTCTTGGAATACGACTGATTCGAAATTCCTGCCTTGGTCAGAATGTAACTCCATCGGTACACCAAACCTCGCTATCCAATTGTTAGTGAACACCTCTGCAATGGTTTCTGCCTCTTGATTTGGAATCGGGTAAACTTCTGGCCATTTGCTGAAATAGTCCATAACAACTAATACGTACTTGTTCCCAAGTTTGCTAGTAGGAAATGGGCCAGCTACATCCATGGCAATCCTCTCAAACGGTGCACCTGTGTTGTACTGCTTCATCTGTCCATGACTTCTCGACTTCGGACCCTTTGCTTTGATGCACACCTCACAGTTGGCAATCCACTCCGCGATCGACTGCCGGCAACCAACCCAATAGAATCTCTGCTTGACTTTCTGCAACGTTTTCGTGACTCCGAGATGACCTCCACTTGGGCCATTATGTAGCTCATTCAAAACATCAGAGATTTTCTTCCTTGGGACAACTACCAGCTTCCGAGCGCATTGACCATCTTCGCTTTCCCATACTCTATGTAAGCAACCGGATACCAATTTCAGACTGTTCCACTGTGCCCAATATGACTTGGCAACAGGACTCTCTGCTGACATCTCCTCTCTTGTTGGTCGTTCGTTTTGCTCGATTCCTTGCATCACACGTACCAGATCTGGGTCCTCTAGCTGATGCTTCCTTAGTTGATCCATGTTCCATTCGTCCGTAGATGTTATAGTCATTAGCCGCACATCTATAACATCTTCCTTGGCCTCAGCTTTCGAACAATGCTTGCATTCTAGGTTACATGGTCGCCGGGACATTGCATCAGCATTGCCGTGGTTGCTGCCTTTGCGATGCTCTATGGAAAAGTCATAACTTTGTAGTCGCTCTATCCACCGTGCCAATTGACCTTCTGGATTACGGAACTGCAAGAGCCATTTCAAGGCTGCATGGTCTGTCCTGACGTGAAATCGCTGTCCATAGAGATACTTGTGGAAATGCTTGATGCACTCCACCAATGCCAGTAGTTCTCTCCGTGTTACACAATAGTTCCTTTCGGGCTTCCCAATTGTGCGGCTATAGTACGCCACTACCTTCTCCTGCCCATCGACAATCTGTGACAAAACACCTCCAATCGCGTAACCGCTCGCGTCTGTATCCAAAATAAATGTTGAGCCTGGGATTGGATACGCTAACATTGGGGCCGTGCACAGCCGTTCTTTCAAGGTTTGGAAAGCCACTTCATGTTCCTTCTTCCAATCAAATGACATATTCTTCCTGGTCAACTCATGAAGGCTGCTGGCTACGCTGGCGAAATTCGGTACAAATCGACGATAATACGTGCACAGTCCGAGGAAACTTCGTAGCTCATGTAAATTTTTCGGTCTTGGCCAATCCTTTACTGCTTCGATCTTCTCTTTAGCAGTGCAAATTCCCTCCGTAGTAACCTTGTGACCTAAGTAACTTACTTCCTTCTTGAACAATGCACACTTTTTGGGACTTAATTTCAGACCGGCGCCAGCTATCCTTTGGAAAACTTCCTCCAAGTTCTTAAGGTGTTCCTCAAAGCTTTTTCCCAGCGCGATGATGTCATCCAGGTACACCAAACATAATTTCCAATGCAGTCCTTTCAATACTTGATCCATGAGTCTCTCAAAAGTAGCTGGAGCGTTACATAGTCCAAAGGGCATTACCGTAAATTGCCACAGCCCCTCTCCAATGCTGAAGGCTGTCTTTTCCTTATCCTCATCTTTCACCTCTACTTGCCAATAGCCGCTTTTCAAGTCCAGTGTTGAGAACCATTTCGTACCAGATAGTGAGTCCAGAGTATCGTCAATTCTTGGTAGTGGATAGCTGTCCTTTTTCGTTACGTCGTTCAGCTTCCGGTAATCCACACAGAACCGCATTTTTCCATCCTTTTTCTTCACTAGCACTACCGGTGAGCTCCATGGACTAGCTGATGGTTCGATCACGCCGTTGTCACTCATTTCTTGTATAATTTCTCTTACCACTTGCCGTTTGGCCAATGGAACACTTTGAGGAGCTTGGCGGATTGGTCTCGCGTCACTGGTATCAATGTGATGCTTCACTACATTGGTCCGACCTGGTTTGGAGCCACCCTTGTCAAATATGGTAGAGTACTTTAGTAGAAGTTGTTTCGCCTTATTCTGGTGGTCTTCTTCGAGCTCTTGCGTCCACGCTGTGATATTATCTGATAGATTAATGTTGCTGGTAGAGACATTTTCCTGGAGCTGTTCACAGTTTATAATCACCTCCACCTCCTGACATTGTCCCAATATAGCTCCTTTGGAAAGCTTGATCGGCGATCGAAACTCATTTAGTACTCTTACCGGTATACCTCCATCTTGTTTTGTCATAGCCAGTGTTTTTCCTACTAGTATATCAGTCTTTGAATTGTTTGCTGCCTCGACAACCCACAATTTGTTTGTCCCATAATCTCCATCAATCCTTGCCCAAACGACTGCCTCCGACTTCGGTGGAATTTGTTGGCTATCTTCCACGAGTACCCGCTTACTGATGTACTTGTTCTCGTAACCAAAATTGAGTGGCACATCCATGTTCTTATAGCTCATGGTCCTGTTTTGCATGTCGATCTTGATGCCTTGGTTGCTTAAGAAATCCACACCAACTATGATCTCATCAACAATATCTGCCACTATAAAATTGTGCAGTACGGTGACATTTCCAATTCCGATTTCACATGTTATTTCTCCTTGGACGTGAGTGTCCTCACCAGTCGCCGTACGCAATTTTGCTCCATGTAATGGCCTCACTTCTTTGTTGACTAAATCAGATCGAATGATGGAATGAGATGCGCCCGTATCAATAGTCAGTAAACGCTCTTTTCCGTCCACGAGTCCTCCAACAGTAACATTACTTGACTTCCTTCCGATCTGTGAGACAGAGATTATGGGGTATCCAATTGCGGGAGCCAGCCTACGCCCCTTGCGGCTGACTCTCTTTAGTTTAACGGTTGGTTGGATTGGGAGACTTGCTCATCTCCTTCAGCCTTGCGCTTACGTCCGCTTGCATTACAGGAATTATTGGAGCCAGATCCACAATAACGTGCAATATGACCAGATTTTCCGCACTTAAAGCACTTAATGGAGCCATCGCTTTTCTTCTGTACCTCATTCAATGCTTCCAAAATTTTGTCGATTTTGTTGACCAAGTCTGGCGTCTCCACTTCCACACGATGAGCTTTGTACAATGGTTTGCTCAAAAGAGATGCGGTTTCTTGAGTTAGAGCATGTGATACCGTCTCCGCAAATGATCTCTTTGGATTTGCATAGGTGGCCCGCTTCGTCTCCACGTCACGTATTCCATTTATGAAACTTTGGATTTTCACCCTCTCGATGTATTCCACTGGTGCGTCTGCGTTTGCTAGATGAGCCAACCTCTCGATGTCCGATGAACTCCTGTAATGTTTCGTTAGCCTTCTGAGAGCGATTTTGTAGCTCTGTTTGCTACCGTAACGTCTATCAACGGCTCCCATCAACGCTTCATAGTTGTTTCTTTCAGCGTCCGGAATAGTCTGTAAGATTTCGGCTGCAGGTCCTTTCAATGCCACAAATAAAGCAGCGACTTTGTCCTCTGCGCCCCAGTTATTCACAGCTGCTGTCTTCTCAAATTGTAGCTTAAATACCTGGAAAGGGACAGAACCGTCAAAGGATGGGGTTTTTACCTTGGGTGCGCTTGTTGAAACCACTGTGCGATTCAGCTGCAACTCCTTGATGCGATTTCTTAACGCATCCACCTCGGCCTCGACTTTCTCCTCAAGTTGCATTATTTTCTTGTCCTGTATTTTTAGCTGTGATGACATACGCTCTTCCTGCTCCTCCAGCTGCAATGCTATTTTTGAAGATAACCGGGCCTCCTGATCCTCAAGTTGAGCTGAGATCTGAGAAGTCATGCGTGACTCTTGTTGCTCCAGCTTTGATGTCATGCGTGTCTCTTGTTGTTCCAACTGAGATGCCATGCTTGATGTTATGTTGTTTGACATCTGAGCCAAGGCAGCCAATAAAGAGTTTGTGTCCACATTTTCCACTGAATCCGGAGAATCCTTTTGCTCTTCTATTTTCGTCGCCTCATCCGCAAGCTGAAAAACGTGGTCGTCGACGTTGATTCCCTCTGCTTCCATAGCCTCTCGCAACCGTGATTGTAGCTCTGCTTTATTGCCCGTTGTTGCCAATCCACGTCGTTCTAACTCGTTTTTGAGTTGCTGGATCTTCAACTCATTCAACTTTGCCATGTCCTTGTTATCCTTAAAATGTCCTTGTTATCCTTTTCAATGTCCTTGTTATCCTTTTCAATGTCCTTGTTATCCTTTTCAATGTCCTTGTTATCCTTTTCAATGTCCTTGTTATCCTTTTCAATGTCCTTGAATTTATTTAACAATACCGCTTCTGACACCAATTGTGACGTATTTGATGAATCCTCGACTATTTTCCCTGAGTTCGATCACTGTACGTTAAATGAAACACTCCGATTCTGCTTAATAAGTAGTACGCTTTATTCAGTACTAAAAACCGTAGTACAATATCGCGGGTTAATTCACTGTTCAGTACTTCACTGTACAACACTTCAAAATAAACTGATTGATTTGCGTTGTCTTTGCGCGGTTTATATACCCTAGCAGACAGCAGCTTCACAACCTAGAAATGTCTACACATTTCTGGTTTAATCGCGCAACCGTGTTCTCGAAACGTTTATCTATCGTCATCTCCTCTTTGTGCCACATTCGCAAACCTGCCTCTCGCGCTCACAGCTATAGTTGTGGTAGTGACGCTAGTGATGGAAATACGCTAGAGTTGGGAGATCAGCGATTCTTGAGAACATTCGCCACAATATTATACGTGTTCAATTGTACTGACTTACACTATACACATTACATATGTAGAAAGTAATAAAGGTGCAATATTTTACGTTCCTAACTTTTTAAATGCGGAAGTATTGGCCAATAAACCTTATATCGGAACAACCGGTTGTAAGGGGCTATATGTTATATTTACCCGATCTTCTTGATTTTCCTCTACACACTACATAAATTGAAAGTACTCAAGTTGCAAAATTTTATGTTCCTAACTTTTTAATTGCAGAAGTTTTGGCCAAAAAACCTTATATCTGAACAATCGGTTGTATGGGGGCTATATGTTACATTTTCCCGATCTTGTTGATTTTCACTATATACACTACGTAAATAGAAAGTACTCGAGTTGCAAAATTTTACGTTCCTAACTTTTTAATTGCAGAAGTTTTGGTCAAAAAACCTTATATCTGAACAATCGGTTGTATGGGGGCTATATGTTACATTTGTCCGATCTCGTTGATTTTCATTATATACACTACATAAATAGAAAGTACTCGAGTTGCAAAATTTTACGTTCCTAACTTTTTAATTGCGGAAGTTTTGGCCAAAAAACCTTATATCTGAACAATCGGTTGTATGGGGGCTATATGTTATACTGGTCCGATCTTGTCAGTTCCGACAAATGATTCCTATATTACAAAATGGTGGCCACATACAAAATTTCAGCCAGATATCTCAAAAATTGAGGGACTAGTTTGCGTTCAAACAAACAGACGGGCAGACGGCCATAGCTAAATCAATTCAGCTTGTCATCCTGATCATTTCGGTATACTTATTGATGGGTCCATCTCTTCTTCTTCTCATACTTACAAACATCGGACCAAAGTTATAATACCATATCATGTTCATGAAAGGTATAAAAAGACGGAAATATGATTTTTTTTAATTTAATACTAAGTAAATAAGTTTTGAAAAGGTAACCTTACAAAAAAAAGTTGTTTAACCTTTTTTATAGCCCACTCAATTTCCTTTAAGAATCTGTATCAATCTTTGTTGTACATGGATATTTGCATTTTTGACAATTTTTTAAAGAAAAAATGGGAAATCGAAAAAACATGCTAATTTTTGAGGCTAGAGTACTAGTCTGAGAAAATTTTGGTCAATGCAAATTTTGTAGGGAATTCGATTTCCTTCAAAAATATGTTCAGGTAAATGGTGTTTTACCAAAGAGGTTAGATTACGAAGAGGCGTCACCAACCATGTTCGCGCAGAGCTACTCGCAAGAAGCAAATTCGGTATTTTCTATGACGGTCTTGCCCATTCCTCTTTGTGGTTTTCGCTAGTTATTTTGTAAATTTCGCTGGTCGAATGAGTGGGTTTTGAGGTTTATCAAATCGAGTTTTTTTGTTAAACTGAGTGTTTTGCAGAATGCATTGAGCTTTTTACAAATTGAGATTTGGAGGAGTAAAGGAAATTTCCCTTTCATTTTGCCGACGCAAATTCGACAAAATTTTTATATGAATATACCTACTTTTTATTATTAATAAAATATTTATGTAAAAAAAAATCGCATTTTTATTTTGGTATATACATGCAAATAGTCAAGGTCGTCAAAATTTACCTACATATACAACTTTTTACAAATACACAGCTTATTATGATTGAAAAAATCTGTTATAGTAAAATATATTCTTAATAACTTTTTTAGCTGAAACATCAGTGTCGATTTTATATACATACATATTTAGAATCAGGGTTCGCATTTGCACGCACACACACGGCACATGCACGTGTGCAAAATAATGCTCACTAAATTTTTTGCTCTTGCACATGAGCAGTGTGCTTATGGAAGAAACATTTAGCACACAGCACGTGAGTGTGCATTTTCAAACAAAGCACATGCACGTGTGTCTGTTTTTGATTAAAAATATTTATGCACACGCTCATGTGTGTGCAGTTTGTTTAAAGCACTTGCACATATAATTCTGTTCAGTGTAGGAAAATTCATGCACATGAGCATACACATTTTAATATGCGCACTCCATAGCTAATATACGTATACATGTATATTCGCTTTAACCGACCACTATTATACAGATACATAGATTATGCGACCATCATCCGATGAGGAACGAAACCGTGATTCGGTGGGCCAAATTGGCAGGGCCCTCAGATCCACCTTGGGATGGGCTTGGAACCATAAACGTAACGGGTGTCTTTCATGGGGGTGTCTGCGCCTTGCACACACCAGCGCTACCTTAAACCGTCGACTCGTAGGTGCATGCACCATCCTCCTCCAATCGGGGATGGAGGCTCCTCGTGGTGGCACCTGGTAACGCTACGGCGGCTAATTCGAGCGGTGACCTCTCCCCCCCCCCCCTCTAACCTGATTTCCTACCGCTATTTTAAGCCTCTATCACGCCACCGCCCCCCTTTTCCCTTCCTACTAGTTTTCCTTTCTCTGTAAGGGCTGGATCAAGGTGTCGAGGATCAACCTGGCTGGGGCCCTCGAATAGCACAGTCGCGAACGGAGTGCTTCGGATACCTGGCGACGTCCGATTCTATTTAGCCTTACCGGGGTAATGCGGATCTCTGCCCGGGTGGACCTTACCCTTTCTCCGCCACTAGTGGGAACGACAAAATGGAACCGTATAAAAATAACAAAAATGAAGACAAAAACAAGGAGTCTGGCTCTCCGGGAAAAAAGCCAACAGGAGCTCGCTCGGCTAAGGTCACGATCAAACCGGACCTACACCAATTTAGGAAAGCTGATACGACACCCCAGCGTTTTAATGCTACAGCGGCAGCTAGACAAAATAGGGCCGAGTGCAAAACCGGTTCGAAAAGTCCGATGATCGGCGCCTCTTCCAGGGATCAGTGTCTGGTGAGCCCGGGGCTGGGGTCTCCAAGGGTGTTGGGGATGCTACCGTCGGGGCCAAGGACTTGGCGCCCAGGCAACCTACAAAGACCAGCCACCAAGACAAGCGGTCTGCAGCCCGGATCCTCTACAGGAACGCGACCTCACCGACAAGGGAGGAAGATGTTTCTGCGGAGGTCTGGGCTAAGATCCAGCGAGACCTTGCGTGGGCTCGGCAAATAGTGCCTGACTTCAGGCTGGAGCTCTATGGCGCTAACAAGGCTGGCAGAAATCCTTGGGCTGAACCCTCCCAGAGAGTGCCGGCTGGTAATAGACACTACAGAAACCCCTACGCAGGGGAGTGCTAGCTAAGTTCAGAAATCAGTGCCATTGGTGCCTTAGCTCTTTAATAGCTCTGGCATATGGAAATGATTCTTGAACGTGGCCTCAAGGTGGGAACCGGGCCACACCCAGATGAAATGGTGGCCCCCCCCTAATCCAGGGTGTTATGCGATTCCGTGCCCATTGGATGGTTTGCAGTCAGGGGTATCCGACTGTATTCTTACGGAGCCTCCCGGATATCGGTCCCCGCCCATGCAAAACAAACTCGTGGCAAGCCGGCTGACCCCCTAGAGGGTTCTAAGGCAAGCAAACGAGTCCCCCTCTCAGTCCGCAATCAGCGGAATCTACGCAATGCCGCCAAAATTGTAGAGAGACTGGGCAAGTCTCCCAGCGATAAGCTGACGGCAGAGCAAAAAAGCTCTCTGGCCTGGGCCAGGAAAATCATTGCGGAAAAATCATCGCGTAACACCGCAACCAATCCTGCCAATACGGCGCCAACCGGGTCGGATGGGCCAGCCCTTAAAAGGCAGCGGTCGATAGTAAACGCCTCGAGCGTCCCTATAAGGCATAGGCCCATAACCTCTGCCCCTTCTCCACCTGCCCTAACAAAACCGTTCAACGAGGTTGCCAAGGGCAACATCACGCTGGCGGTTTTGAACCGCGGCCATCCGGATGGAAACATAACCCGGGTGCTGCTCCCATTATCCGCGATTCCGGCTGGTATCAGGGCAGGATTAAACTAGTTTCCTGCGCAGGCGAGCGCTCTTTCCGTCTGTACACACTCGCCATAGCTTCGGTGGGGGAGCTGTGGCCCGGGGCTAAGCTGGATGCCGTCAGTTTGGAAGAAATTCCAAACAGACCGAGAGCTTGGGCCTGGGTCCCAGACGAGCTGGCGGAGCCTGGCGAGATTCTGGGCACCATCGCGCAAAGCAACCCGGGACTACCTTCAAGCGATTGGAGGATATTCCGCGTGGGCGAGACAAGGGAGAAGCAACGCTATGTCGGTTTCGTCATTAGCGAGGCGTCTCTCCCTTGGCTTGCTAAATGTGATGGAGTGTTAAGCTACGGCTTCTACTCCATCACGTTGAAAGTCAAGCGGGATGGTACCCAGAGAGAGGAGCCGGAGGAGATGGAGACGAAGCCCGAGCTGATGTGATGGCAGGAAACACCTTGAGTGCACTTGTTACGCTGGACTCTGAGGCAGCAGCTACCTCCATCGAGTCGGCTCCGATGAATTTGGAGGAGGTGGGCAGCGCCTCGAGTGTACCCACCTCCACCGCAGCAAATCTCACGACCCCATGCAACACCTCGAGTGTACATGAGGTCGATATCGAACTAGCACGTAGTGCTCCAGAGTACTCTCGGTATCTGAGCTGGCAGGGCAGTTCTCTACCAGCATGGACGAACACCTCCTCCTGGAATCCGACCAGTCAGATGTTGGCTTCGACGATACAATCGTTGAGGTGGCATCGGGCGGGACGGAGCAGGGGGAGATGGACGTCGATGCTGAGTTTTCAGAACGGTCCTAATGGTCCGGATACTGCAAATTAACCTGCCTCACTCTAAGGCAGCCTCCGCTGCGCTAATCTTACGCCTCTGCAAAACATCGGAGGCAGTCGTTCTAGTCCAAGAGCCATGGGTCGTCGGTACCAGGGTCTGTGGGCTGAATACCGATGAGTACCAGCTGGTGACGCCACCTGCAAAATGTAGACTCAGATCATGTATTCTTATCAGAAAAACTCTTTCTTATTTTCTACTATCTCCTTTTAGCGATGATGACTTCACCTGTATCAGCCTCGAGCTGCAGGACTATACCCTCTGGCTGATGTCCGCATACTTTGCGCACGATCGCCCCATCTCTGCACAGGATAGGCTCAGCAAGGCGGTAAAGGAGGCCCAACTCAAGGGGCTTCCGATAGTCATTGGAGCCGACGCCAACGCGCACCACCTCGCATGGGGCTCAACCGACACAAATACAAGGGGTGAGTCTCTTTTTGATTTTATCATAGAAAACAACCTCTGTATCTGTAACTCTGGGGACCAACCAACTTTTGTCACCTCGAATAGGAGGGAAGTTCTAGACATTACTCTGGTTTCAGGACCTTAGTTAAGGAATGGAAAGTTTCCGATGATAACTCCTACTCTGACCATATGTACGTAACTTTTAATCTGCTTCTGCGACCTCCGCCTATGGCCTGTCCTCTACCCTCCAAGAAAACGCTTCTCACTGTAGCTCTTGCCTACCGATAAGATCTGATGAAGCGCCATTAACGACAGCCTTTGAAGATTTCTCTGACTACGCGCAAGCGGGTATATGAGCAGAAGTATGGGCAACCGCTAACCGAACTCCCTTATTCGTTTTTACGATATTTGCATAGCGGATGGATAATGGTGTGAGTGGGCTAAAATGTTGCTTGTACATATGCACATATACGTGCCGCTTAAGTGTCGAACGCGGATTGGTTTGACCAAAGCAGGCAGGCAATTCGTGCCGTACGATGTCCGAAATGCCGCAAGGACAATGGTGTATAAAAAGAGGTTCCGCTGATCGACAGATCAAAATTGGAAAAGTCGCGGTCTTGATCGAGTGCCAAAGTGTGAAAAAAAAGTTTAAGTTTAAAGTGCGTTTTCACCTTAAAGTGTAGGTGCGCGTGTGAAAAACAAAATAAAGTATTTATTTAAAGTGCGGTTTCACGCCAAAAGTATACGCGAGCGTAAAATAAATTAGTGGATCACTGGTACCAGGGAATCTTCCCTAGGTATCTGACCAGCGCCAGGAGAGCCGCCGCCTCAGGGCGATAAAATCCCTTCAAGCAATCTGCAGAGTCACCGGTAAGTCACTTTGTGAAATTTTTAAAATTTTAAAAAAAAAAACCTTTTATTTTTTTTAAATTTTTGTAAAAATAGTTTCCGTGAATTCTACAAATTTTTTTGTGAATTTGGAGATTTTTTAATTCCGGTGTAAATCCTCGATTAAAATTTATTATTGTTAATTTAGATTGTGGTTTCTGGCAAGGGTTTGAAACATTTTTTTTAATCATTTTTTTATTTGTTTATAACTAACACGATGCTTCGTAATTTTTGATCTCTCTGTTTAGAAATTTTGTGGCCCTGAAAAGGACCGTTTATTTAATTGCATCAGCATGCACTAAAATATTCCTGAAATATTAAATAATATTTTTGAGCCCCAAAACCGTTTCTCAAATTTTTTTATTTGTTTTTGTTTTCTAAAATTTTTATTCGAAACATTCCCAAAAGATTAAAAACTGCATAAATGCACGCATGAACGCAAACAAATAGGTTGGGTTGTTGTTGTAAATAATTTCTTTGCACTTTTGTCAAAACCATAAAATTTTAAATCACGAATTATAATTTTTGACCCAAAATCCCATTTTTTTTACCTTTTGGATTTCACTTGAATTTTAATTTAGATAAAATTTAATTTAATTCTGAAAATTCAAAAATATTAAAATATGCACTAGTGCACTTACATGTATATATGTATGTACATATATACACGAGCACGTATGCAAACAAAGAAGAAGAAGAAATTTTTTTTTTGAAGGAATTGATTTAATGGATTTCTGATCATGTTTATAAACGAAAAAAAATGTAATTTAATTTAAAAAGTCCAGAAAAACAAAATTTAGCAGGAAATTTGAAAAATAAAAATATTTGAAAAAAAATATGCATATACATTTTTATTGCAGCTCACGAAGCCAACCGAAGGCCGCGACATTTAAATATATAAACCCTCGCCAACAAAATACATGAAACCACACACACAAATCCACACATAGAAAGAAACACGGAAAACAACAACAAACGATCATATCACACGTTCACATATATAGCACTAAAAATCTTTGGAGGAATTTTTACTTGGCCAAAAGGCAGAATTTGGGCCAAAACCAATTTTGGAAACCAGGCCAAAAATTATATAGACACGCACACACACTCACTCACACAAAACACAGGGAATCGACATCATACCAACATTTAATAGCTTTGTTTTTTTCCTGCTAATTATGAATAATTATGAATAATTATTCCTAAAAAAGTGTTCTTTGAAAAAATTAGCAGCGAATTCAACAGCTTTTTGACATTTAATTGAGCGAGAGAGCGCCAATTCGCTGCAAGTTATTGCTGGAGATTTTTCGTCCAGCAGAAACCAGCAAGCAGGAACAGCTGATCGATGACATAGCAAAACAACAACAAAAAATGTAAGTTCAAATTGTTAGCCAATCAGAAACGTAACCGCTGTTTTGTCTGCAAGTTTCTGCTGAACCCTGTTCGACGAAAAATTAGCAGAAATGAGATTTTGACAGCTTTTTACAAGACTCTCTTCTGCTGACAGTTCTTTGCTGGAGATTTCAAGAAACAAATCTAATATCATACCGGCACGTCAAACACTACAAAAGAGGGTAGAACACATTTTTCCATTACAACACAGCATTAGTATGAGCAACATTCCTAATTGCCACAGCAACATGTACAGAATTTGGGCAATATTATCAGCAACATAAATATCTACTTGGCAACATCGACTCTGAAACATTCACTCACCACACATATACACTGCGACACAAAACATAACACTAACACAGAAACACAGCAGAGAGGAGAGAGAGAGAGTAGCTAAGCGCGGCTCAGCGATAGCGTGCTCACCAACTTCGAAATTTTACCACTACCATCATCGCACACACTTTTGTACATTTACTAGGGTGCATTACCCAACTATCTTTTTGTTGAAAAACTTTAAAACTTTAAAATTTTGAATTTGTATTTTTTTTGTAATGATGAATTCATTTACATAAGTTACTAGTTTTATAAGTTAGTGAGCATAATTTAAGTTGAATTTGTTTGGAATTTTTTTACCTTTTTTTGTTGGTTTTTCGATACAATTTTTTTATCGTGCCGACTCCGGCTAAGGCATATGCACAAACACTTAGGTGTGTGCTGCCACTTGCTAGCAATAAGTTTTAAACATAGTATCCGAGCTTGGCTCACAATATAACAATTTTTTTTTGCATTTCTTGTTTGCAACTTAAATATTTTTTTGGTTTATTTTACTAGTGTTTTCACTAGTGTTGTACACTCACAATTTAAAAGTAATTTCAAATTTCTCACAAACTTTTTTATTTTTTTCTCGATTCGATTCCGCCATTTGGGCGTTTATATTTTTCATTAACTCAGTCACTTTAGTTTTGGCGAAACCACTTAACCGATTTATCGCGAGATTTTTTTGTATACGAAAGTTTTTTTTTAGCGGTCAAGCGGTCAAAGACCTATAACTGAACCACTGTCTTTAATATAGCCCTGTGTATGTTGTTTGTTTTTTTCTCATTTCTTTTCAGCTCGCAACGTCACTTTGGTACCAACGTGGACTGTAAAGCGAGGTGAGTGTTTTGCAGAGGAAAAATAATATACACACACACACATACACATACCTTCATATATATATTGTTAGATCTGTTTACTCAGAGCGAGAATGCTCATACTCACATAAATGTAGTTACCAATTTATCTGAGTGAGACCTCATACACATATATATATATAGTTTGTCTACAAATTTTAGAGAGAGGGAGCGCACATACTCCCATAAATATTTAACTATATTTAAATGTGTGCCTGTGCACAAATAACTAGATACACATTAGGCTGGTTGAATTCTATGATTTTTTTTTTGAAGTTTTCAATATCTTTTAAGTGTTAGGATTAGAAAATAATTAATAGTAATTTTTGTAATAAGAATAAATTTTCAATTAGCGTAAGGATTTATTTCTATCTTTGAATATTTTTTAACAAAAGTTGTTAATTATTGAAATTGTAAATTCCAAAGAATATTGTCTTTGAAGTTTATGGGTTTAAGATTTTCTTTGCTTTAGGTAATGTAGTCCATGACATGCCTGACTAAAGACATATATTTGTTGGTGCAGGTGTTGCCCTCGTGGCAACTGATGGTAGTTAAGCCAAATATGAAAAGTAAGTAAACATAGACGGACATTAGTCAGGTTTAAGGGGACTCTACTCGGGAAGCGGAGCCATAGTAGAGTCCAAAGGCTGTTCACATCTCGTGAACAGGAGGGGTGGGAAGGCTCCACCTGACTCGGACAGGTTTTCTCCCGCTTTTTCTATATCACTATCTCTTTTTTTGCATATATTCTTTCCCCAGGCATGAACTCTAATTTTGCTTCGCAACTGTTGGGAAAGGAGAAGTGGCAAGAACTGCGCCCCAATGCCGACGAGCCTCAGCAGGGCTACAACCATGCCGACCCGCCACTCCTCCTCTCCCGCACCAGGGAGTTACGTAACAATGGCGCCAAACGTTATAGCCCACTAGTTTAAAGTTTAAATTTTCTCATATTTTTCCTAATTTTTTTTACTTTCAAATTTTCATTTTCTCGTACTTTCTTTGACTTTCCTTCATACTATTTCCACTTTTCCTATCTCTTTCACTTTTATAATTTTTCCTTCTCACGGACAGAGTTAGGGTCGCGAGGGCAACATCGCTTGTTGCAAGCAACGAGCGATATGTGCCTAAGTGACAAGACAGTGGGGGGAGTGCTGGCGGTGATTTCTGAGTTCCTTTTAAGAACTCCAACGTTTGATAAAAGTGGTATCAGAAGTCATCGGCAGTACTTTAAGACGACATTCTTTGTTTTTTTTTTTTTTTTTGTTGCATGCAACATTAGCTGCCATACGTATGGTCCAGCACTGTACGTATGTGAGGTTTTTGTATGGCTGAAGGGGGTAAAGTAGATTAATGGGGGAAAGGGGGAATTGTGGCCACCACGTCTTGAGCCAGCCTTAAGACGCTGTCGTGCCACATTCCATAGTTAAGAGGGGATTAGCTGACTTTGACCTTGGACAGAATTATTCATATTTTGCTCAACTACCCACGGAGTCCATCAGGCGAGGACAACACCGGAATGCACCAACAGTACGACTATTACATTTGAGAACTTGACTTCAATTTTTTTAATTTAAGAATTCTTTGTTTTTACTATAGTTTTTTTTACACTTCCAATTTTCTTTTTAATTTTAAAATTTTTCAGTTCATACTTAATATCTTTATTATTGAAATAACATTTTTTTTTTTCATTTTTTTTTTTGTCTGAAATCCTTATCGCTTTTTTACACTTATTATATTTTATTTTTCATTTCATTTATATTTACTTTTATTTGATATACATACATATACACATATACCATTTTACATTTGAATATTTTTACACCTTTTTTGTACTGCTTATTTAAATTCTTCCCGAGTTGGCTAATAAACATATAGGTGAAATATTAAATACATAATTTACCTCCTGTATTCTTTGTCAGTATTTGGGGAAAAGTAACCAGTTTTTTTTAGTTTTTTTTAAGTTTTTTTTTTCATCTAGTGAGATTCGTTACAGTTGGTTTTCTGGGTGCAGGTTTCCTTTGATTACACGTCCCATTAGTTTATGGAGAAGTCCAAGAACCAGGGGGCAATTCCAAAAACCGGTTTAGGTATTTTGGCAAGTGATCGACGCATAACTCGCAGTGCAGCTCGTGATTTGGAATTGCAGAACCAAATAGCAGGGTCCTTGTTCACCCAAATCGATACAGGCATCGAATTCCCGGTCGATTTCGTTCCGATAGACCTCTTGAACCGTTGTGCATCTAGGGTTTTTGGGCAGGGGTGTACAATCAAGGAGACGGTTACTTTAAACGCGGCGGACAATTCCCTCAGTTTTTCGAAGAAATTGGACCAGTTGAGTGAGATGTCAGAGTCAGAGGAAGGAGCTGTTGGCGGGGAGTATCAAGACCCTACGATACCAGCTGCAGCAACGAGCGAGAACAGACGTCCGGCAACCGTGGATGAACGGATTGACTACCTTGGACGTATGATGGAGGTGATGATGCAGCAGAACGCTGAGATGAATCATCACATGGGCGAAGTGCGAAAGGTAAGGGCGGATATATCCAACCATAGCAATCGTGTCCCTCATGTGGAGACGTCTATGCGCGCCCCTGTTGCATCAGATCCTCCACCAAATACGTCCACCCCAGGGCAAGATAGGGATGCCACAACGAACCACCGCAGCACCGCGAACCACACTGATGCAGGCTACGGCCACTCCAGCTATACTGGAAGAAAGAAGGTTGACTTGGACAAGTGGCACCTTAAATTCGACGGGTCGACAAAGGGCATGACGGTGGAGAGTTTTGTTTTTAGGCTGGAACGTATGCGGATCCAATACCAGCTGTCGTATCAGCAACTCTTTTCGGATTTCCATTGCCTAGTGACAGGGCCAGCTCTGAAGTGGTATTGGCAGGTGCTGGAAGATCACGCCGACGATGAGTCCTTTGACTACTTCGGCTTGAAAAGAGAAGTTCTGTCGCAGTTCAAGTCGGCAGAATCAGATTACGAGGTAATCCGAGAGATTATGGAGCGGAAGCAGCAGCCCCAAGAGAGCTTTGACGAGTTCTACGCCGACGTCCACGATCTCACGTTCCGACTGAGGCAAAGAATCCCGGAGAACGAGCTGGTCAAGATTATTAAGGGCAACCTGAAACCGTACCTGGCCAACTTAACGTTTGCCACAAAAACTGAAACATTGGCGGAGTTGAAGTTAGAATGTAAGAGGGCGGAAAAGTTAATGAAAGATAATAGGTCTAGGGCGAAGCCAGTGAGCGAATTAGGAGTGAGTAGCGAGGTATGGTCAGAGGAGCAGGGGGGTGAGTTCTGTGTTGAGGCGTTTAATAGAGAAAGTAGGAGCGCTAATGTCAATAGGAATGTGTCTCGTGCCCCCGTATCCCAAAATCCTCCTCCGAAACCCATCATTCCAACCAATTATCCTAGTCCTGTTACAAGTTCGTCGTCCAATGTCCATTGTCAAAATGTTAGTCCTGTCCAAAACCAAATGTTTTGTCCATCCCCGTTTCACCTTATGTTGTGTTATGCTTGTGGCATGCCGGTGGATTTTTACACAAAGAACCCGGCAGAAGCAGCAAAAGACACAAAGTGTAAGTCTAATTTCCATTATATGAGATGTTTTGCCTGTGGTGGTGATTCGTCTTTTTGTGTATTTAAGCCAGAGGCGGGAAACCGGGCGTTGGCAGAGATGTCCGGGAACTCTGCCTCGAGCCAGGATCGCCCGGAGAAGTGATGGAAAATAGGAAAATAGAGATTTTAAAGAGGGATAAAGAAATAGAGAAGAAGGAAACATTAGAAGAAAAGAAAAGAGTCGAGTTAAATAGAGAAAGTTTACATGTTAGGAAATTAAAGTATGAAGAAGCCAGAAGGAGAATATTTTGTGAGGAGTTGAACGCCAAGAAAAAGAAGAGAAATTTTGAAAAGATAAGGAAAATTAGGGAAAAACAAAAGTTATTTAAAAGAATTAAGAAGAAGATAATTTCGATGATAGTTACGCTGCAGGGCGACAACAGGTTGTTCGCTAAAACGGAGATCGGGGGACGCGAGGTGCTCGCGCTCTTAGATTCTGGGGCTGGGGCCAGCTGCCTGGGGAAAAACGCCCATAAATTGCTCGAAGGAAAAGAGAATCTGATTCTGTCGATTCAGGGCCAAAATGTAAAGACAGCCAATGGGGTGAAACCGCGGTAGTTGGAGTAGTGACTCTTCCAGTTCTCTGGGACAGTACCACTCGGGAGCTGGAATTCCTTATAGTACCTGGGTTGCAACAAGAGGTCTATCTGGGGATCGATTTCTGGAAAGCCTTCCAGCTTAATGTAGTCAGTAGGGGGCCCCAAATCCAATCAAAGGTTAACGTCGTGTCAGAGCTCGTGCCTGCCGAGGGTGACTTGTCGCCGTGCAACACGAGCTGAGCCACGAAGAAACTATAGCTCTAGAACGAGTAAAAGCACAGTACCCGTCGTTTGCAGTACTTGGGTTGGGAAAAACCGACGTAGAAGAGCATATTATCGAGGTAACAGACGAACACCTTCCAGTAAAGCAGCGCCACTACCCTATTTCTCCGGCAATACAAAAGTTAATCTTCGCAGAGCTGGATAGGATGTTGGAAATGGGCGTGATCGAGGAAAGCAACAGTTGCTGGAATTCCCCCGTATCTCTAGTCATCAAAGGAACCAAAAATCGTTTATGTTTGGACGCCCGCAAGTTGAACGATCGCACAATCAAAGACGCCTACCCACTCCCACATATCGACTGTATTCTAAGTCGGCTTCAGAATACCAGGTACATATCTGCCATTGATTTAAAAGACGCGTTTTGGCAGATACCTTTAGAGCGAAAGTCCAGGGAGAAAACTGCTTTCACTGTACCTGGTAGACCTTTGTACCACTTCACAGTAATGCCATTTGGACTGTGCAACGCGGCGCAACGTATGTGTCGTTTAATGGACAAGGTCATCCCCGCTTCACTTCGTGATTCCGTGTTTGTTTATTTAGATGATTTGCTTGTTTGTTCTGAGAGATTTTCGTCCCATTTGGATTTGTTGTCCCGTGTTGCAAAATGTCTTCGTGATGCAAAATTGACGATAAACGTTGAAAAGAGCAAGTTCTGTTTTAAAGAGGTGCGTTATTTAGGGTATGTTGTAGGCGATGGGTGTATCCGTACGGATCTAAATAAGGTGGCAGCAATGTGAGACTTCCCCGAACCCCGAACCCCGAAGCAACTCAGGCGGTTCCTAGGGATGACAGGCTGGTACCGTAGATTCATACAGGATTACGCGACTATTGCTGCACCACTGCACGACTGCCTCACAAAAGACAAAATAAAATCTTTTAAAATGACGGACGAAGCAATGCAAGCATTCAATTGTTTAAAACAGAAACTCATTTCTGCGCCGGTGTTAATCCATCCGGATTTCAATAAACACTTTTATGTGCAATGTGATGCATCAACGGACGGAGTTCGAGGTGTACTCTTCCAACTAGATGAGGACGGAAACGAACGACCGATTGCCTACGTATCAGCAAAATTAAATAAAGCTCAAAGAAACTACAGTATCACAGAGTTAGAGTGTTATGCAGCGGTCCTGAGCATAAAGAGGTTCCGGCCTTACATCGAGGGATTGCCCTTTACGGTATTGCCATGAAGATGCTGAAACATCTAGGCCAGGAGGGACACAAATACTTAGCGGCTCTATTCAATCTTTCACTGAACACTTTCGTCATTCCTGAAATATGGAAAAAGGCGAGAGTGGTTCCATTATTAAAACCTAGAAAGCCGGCAAACATAGGCGATTCATATCGCCCTATATCACTTTTGTCGCCGGTAGTGAAGACGCTAGAGTCCATTTTGCTCCCGTATTACACCGCAAATCTGCACCTGGCTAATCATCAACATGGCTTCCGTAAGCTGCACAGCACCACCACCGCACTCAATGCCATTACAACGTAAATAAATAGCGGTCTAAATCAAAACCAACCAAATCACAGGACTGTGTTAGTGGCACTTGACTTGTTGAAAGCTTTTGACACAGTCAACCATGCCACTCTCATACAAGATCTATTAGAAACACAAATACCTGATGGGTTAAAGAGATGGACCGCTAATTACTTGAATGGGCGGCAGGCGTCGGTCAACTTTAGAAACGCAACATCAAAACCAAGACGAATTAGACAGGGGGTGCCACAGGGTGGTGTCCTATCCCCGACACTGTTTAATTTCTATCTATCGAAGATGCCCCCACCACCAGAGGGTGTCTCCGTCGTTTCTTATGCTGACGACTGTACAATAATGGCGACGGGGAAGGGCCCCTATACTGATGACCTCTGTAATAAAATCAACGGTTACCTCTGCGACCTTTCCAGGTTTTTCACAGAGCGAGATCTGACGATATCTCCGACTAAATCAACGGCGACGCTTTTTACGACGTGGACGCACCAGGTGAGAAATGAATTAGACATTTTCGTTGACGGCACTAAGATACCAACTGTCAGCCACCCAAAGTTATTAGGGATGACATTGGATAATACTTTCTCATTTGCTGGTCATGTGTCTGCAATGGTCTCAAAGGTACGTGGTCGCAACAAGATCCTCAAGTCACTTGCCGGCAGTACTTGGGGAAAAGACAAAGAAACGTTGCTGACTACATATAAGGCCATTGGCCGACCAGTCTTTGACTATGCTGCACCCACATGGTCGCCTAATGTACATAACACCAACTGGACGAAGTTACAAGTCTGCCAAAATACTGCCATCAGAACTGCTACGGGATGTCTCCTCATGTCTTCCGAGTCTCACCTCCATCAGGAGGCAAAACTGCTCAATGTAAAAGAGCATGCGGAAATGCTGAGCAAGCAATTCCTTCTGAACTGCCACAAGCCAGCACATCCAAACCGTCATCTTTGGACATAGATCCGCCCCCGAGAGACATAAGGAAACATCTCCGTAAACATTATGATGAGATCCGGCATCATATTACCTTGCCGTTTGATCTGCAGAATCATAAGCGGGCTCTAACCGACATCCACACCGAGTCGGTAGATACTTTTGTCGGATCTCTACCTGTGAACCCCGTTCTGAACAGTCCTCCACCGGATATTGCTGAAGAAGAACGCACCTTACCAAGGGAGACAAGAGTGACCTTGGCACAGCTTAGGTCTGGATATAGTGTAAGGTTAAACTCCTACTTGTCCAGACTTAATGACACAATCTCAAACACATGCCCTCATACATCTCTTCAATTGTTCATTTGAACCTACTCTTCTAACCCCTCTGTCCCTCTGGACAAACCCTGTTGAAACTGCACGTTTCCTTGGACTCCCCTTAGAAGAGCTTGATGAAGATCTTCGGAATGATCATACACTCTAGACAGGGCAATGCATTGTTAACAACAACAACAACAACAACGGTGATAACTGACCATGCCAGCTTGAAATGGTTGATGGGTCAGAAAGACCTATCAGGTCGGCTGGCAAGGTGGAGTTTGAAGCTATAACGATACAACTTTGATATCCAACACCGTAAAGGCATCCAAAATGTAGTGCCAGACGCTTTATCCAGGGCCCAAATGCATGAAATTTTGTTAAGTGACAGAGTACTAGACATAGATGTCACCTCACCATACTTCAAAACGACTGAGTACCAAGAACTGATTGACACGGTGACATCAAACAAAGACAAACTACCCGAACTGTGCGTATCAGACGGGTATGTTTATAGACGGACGCAATTCGACAGGGGGGAAGGGCTTCAAGGAGACCATGCCTGGAAACTCTGGGTACCGACTGAACTGCGTTCAGGGTTGGTGGAAGCGTCGCATTGCTCGCCTTCGGCAGGTCATGGGGGGATTCATAAAACCCTTGCACGTATCCGCGAAAGGTATTATTGGCCAGGACTTGTGGCTGACGTGCAAAATTATGTTAAAGGTTGCGATATTTGTAAAGGCAACTAAACCCAAAATGCTTTTCATAAACCGATGATGGGAAAGCAACATGTTACTAAGCGCCCTTTTCAACGTTTATTTATAGATTTTATGGGTCCATACCCACGTACGTGTGATGGTAATGTTTATGTGTTTGTATGTTTAGATCATTTTTCGAAATTTGTGTTTTTGAAACCGATGCGTAAGGCAACCTCAGCTGAAGTGGTAAAATTTTTAGAAAAGGATGTTTTTCATGTGTTTGGTGTGCCAGAGTACGTACACTCTGACAATGGCAAACAGTTCGTGTCAGAACTGTTCACGTCATTTTTGGCAAAATATGGTACGACGCATATAAGGACAGCGTTCTACTCGCCACAAGGCAATGCGGCAGAAAGAGTAAACCGCTCAATTTTACAAATAATTAGGTCCTACGTAGGAGAGAATCAAAAGAACTGGGATAAGCACATCAGTGATGCAGCTTTTCTTTAAGAAGTGTGACCCATTCCGCCATTAATACTTCACCGTATTACGCGCTGTTTGGTATGCCAATGCTGCAACATGGTGCATCGTACGAACTATACAGAAAATTAGGGACAGTTAAGGATGTAGACTGCGAGGTGGAAACATCTGCAGATAAACTACAAGCAATTAGGAATAAGATTATGCAAGAGCTGAGGTTGGCCCACGAACGCAGTAAGAAGGTTTATAATACTAGAAGTAGGGATGTGTCGTTCAAAATTGGACAAATGGTATACCGCCGAAATTTCAAACAGAGTTCCCAAATTGACAACTATAATCCCAAACTTGCCCCAAAGCAAGTGAAATGCGTTGTGTTAAAAGCAATCGGGAACTCTATGTATGAACTCGGTGATGTTAGCGGGAAGAAAATCGGGGTATACCATGCTAAGGACATATTTGTGGCATGATGTTGATATATGTTGCATGTTACATGTTGCATGTTTTGTAATCACTTTTGTACCTGAAAATTTGACCTTAGGAAATTGACTAAAATTTTTTTATTTTTGTTTGTAATTATTTTAGGTTTTATTGACCTACTAATGTAATTATACAATTTTTGACTTGACCATTTTTTGATTATAAATTTCAGACTTGACAAATTTTTACATTTACATACTTGCAACTTGACCAATGTTCTTTCGATCTGTGATATAGTTTTAAGTTTACCCTGTGATATAGGATTAAGATGCCCATCTGTGATACCCTAGGTTAGTTTTTGCTTGAAACCCCCAGTGATAATAGATTTAGTTTTTTTTGATAATTTATTTAATTTGTGTGTCACAATTAATGTTTAGTGTAATACATGTTGTAGTAGATGGTGGGTAAGAAGCGAACTTGAAGCCCGGCATTAGATCGTGGGTCGAGGCCACACGTTAGCCCTATACGTACAAACCAACCCAAGGCTGCGTTATGAATTTCTTTTACGCACACGCTCCATGATGCAGGCACCATCGGCGGATGCGAGCCTGTAACGACAGCATTTGAAGATTTCTCTGACTACGCGCAAGCGGGTATATGAGCAGAAGTATGGGCAACCGCTAACCGAACTCCCTTATTCGTTTTTACGATATTTGCATAGCGGATGGATAATGGTGTGAGTGGGTTAAAATGTTGCTTGTACATATGCACATATACGTGCCGCTTAAGTGTCGAACGCGGATTGGTTTGACCAAAGCAGGCAGGCAATTCGTGCCGTACGATGTCCGAAATGCCGCAAGGACAATGGTGTATAAAAAGGGGTTCCGCTGATCGACAGATCAAAATTGGAAAAGTCGCGGTCTTGATCGAGTGCCAAAGTGTGAAAAAAAAGTTTAAGTTTAAAGTGCGTTTTCACCTTAAAGTGTAGGTGCGCGTGTGAAAAAAAAAAATAAAGTATTTATTTAAAGTGCGGTTTCACGCCAAAAGTATACGCGAGCGTAAAATAAATTAGTGGATCACTGGTACCAGGGAATCTTCCCTAGGTATCTGACCAGCGCCAGGGCGATAAAATCCCTTCAAGCAATCTGCAGAGTCACCGGTAAGTCACTTTGTGAAACTTTTAAAATTAAAAAAAAAAAAAAAAACCTTTTCTTTTTTTTAAATTTTTGTAAAAATAGTTTCCGTGAATTCTAAAAATTTTTTTGTGAATTTGGAGATTTTTTAATTCCGGTGTAAATCCTCGATTAAAATTTATTATTGTTAATTTAGATTGTGGTTTTCTGGCAAGGGTTTGAAACATTTTTTTTAATCATTTTTTTATTTGTTTATAACTAAAACGATGCTTCGTAATTTTTGATCTCTCTGTTTAGAAATTTTGTGGCCCTGAAAAGGACCGTTTATTTAATTGCATCAGCATGCACTAAAATATTCCTGAAATATTAAATAATATTTTTGAGCCCCAAAACCGTTTCTCAAATTTTTTTATATGTTTTTGTTTTCTAAAATTTTTATTCGAAACATTCCCAAAAGATTAAAAACTGCATAAATGCACTTACGTGTACATATGTATGTAAATATGTACACGAGCATGAACGCAAACAAGTAGGTTGGGTTGTTGTTGTAAATAATTTCTTTGCACTTTTGTCAAAACCATAAAATTTTAAATCACGAATTATAATTTTTGACCCAAAATCCCATTTTTTTACCTTTTGGATTTCACTTGAATTTTAATTTAGATAAAATTTAATTTAATTCTGAAAATTCAAAAATATTAAAATATGCACTAGTGCACTTACATGTATATATGTATGTACATATATACACGAGCACGTATGCAAACAAAGAAGAAGAAGAAAATTTTTTTTTGAAGGAATTGATTTAAAGGATTTCTGATCATGTTTATAAACGAAAAAATGTAATTTAATTTAAAAAGTCCAGAAAAACAAAATTTAGCAGGAAATTTGAAAAATAAAAATATTTGAAAAAAAAATATGCATATACATTTTTATTGCAGCTCACGAAGCCAACCGAAGGCCGCGACATTTAAATATATAAACCCTCGCCAACAAAATACATGAAACCACACACACAAATCCACACATAGAAAGAAACACGGAAAACAACAACAAACGATCATATCACACGTTCACATATATAGCACTAAAAATCTTTGGAGGAATTTTTACTTGGCCAAAAGGCAGAATTTGGGCCAAAACCAATTTTGGAAACCAGGCCAAAAATTATATAAACATGGAATCGACATCATACCAACATTTAATATCATACCGGCACGTCAAACACTACAAAAGAGGGTAGAACACATTTTTCCATTACAACACAGCATTAGTATGAGCAACATTCCTGATTGCCACAGCAACATGTACAGAATTTGGGCAAGATTATCAGCAACATAAATATCTACTTGGCAACATCGACTCTGAAACATTCACTCACCACACATATACACGGCGACACAAAACATAACACTAACACAGAAACACAGCAGAGAGGAGAGAGAGAGAGTAGCTAAGCGCGGCTCAGCGATAGCGTGCTCACCAACTTCGAAATTTTACCACTACCATCATCGCACACACTTTTGTACATTTACTAGGGTGCATTACCCAACTATCTTTTTGTTGAAAAACTTTAAAACTTTAAAATTTTGAATTTGTATTTTTTTTTTGTAATGATGAATTCATTTACATAAGTTACTAGTTTTATAAGTTAGTGAGCATAATTTAAGTTGAATTTGTTTGGAATTTTTTTACCTTTTTTTTGTTGGTTTTTCGATACAATTTTTATATCGTGCCGACTCCGGCTAAGCCATATGCACAAACACTTAGGTGTGTGCTGCCACTTGCTAGCAATAAGTTTTAAACATAGTATCCGAGCTTGGCTCACAATATAACAATTTTTTTTTGCATTTCTTGTTTGCAACTTAAATATTTTTTTGGTTCATTTTACTTGTGTTTTCACTAGTGTTGTACACTCACAATTTAAAAGTAATTTCAAATTTCTCACAAACTTTTTTATTTTTTTCTCGATTCGATTCCGCGATTTGGGCGTTTATATTTTTCATTAACTCAGTCACTTTAGTTTTGGCGAAACCACTTAACCGATTTATCGCGAGATTTTTTTGTATACGAAAATTTTTTTTTTAGCATATGCATAAAATAATGCATATGCACCGAACCGCTTTGTTAAACAAAACCCAAAAGACAATTGTTCTTAAAAATTAGCCTTGACCACGGTCAAGCGGTCAAAGACCTATAACTGAACCACTGTCTTTAATATACCTTCATATATATATTGTTAGATCTGTTTACTCAGAGCGAGAATGCTCATACTCACATAAATGTAGTTACCAATTTATCTGAGTGAGACCTCATACACATATATATATATAGTTTGTCTACAAATTTTAGAGAGAGGGAGCGCACATACTCCCATAAATATTTAACTATATTTAAATGTGTGCCTGTGCACAAATAACTAGATACACATTAGGCTGGTTGAATTCTATGATTTTTTTTTGAAGTTTTCAATATCTTTTAAGTGTTAGGATTAGAAAATAATTAATAGTAATTTTTGTAATAAGAATACATTTTCAATTAGCGTAAGGATTTATTTCTATCTTTGAATATTTTTTAACAAAAGTTGTTAATTATTGAAATTGTAAATTCCAAAGAATATTGTCTTTGAAGTTTATGGGTTGAAGATTTTCTTTGCTTTAGGTAATTGAGTCCATAACATGTCTGACTAAAGACATATATTTGTTGGTGCAGGTGTTGCCCTCGTGGCAACTGATGGTAGTTGAGCCAAATATGAAAAGTAAGTAAACATAGACGGACATTAGTCAGGTTTAAGGGGACTCTACTCGGGAAGCGGAGCCATAGTAGAGTCCAAAGGCTGTTCACATCTCGTGAACAGGAGGGGTGGGAAGGCTCCACCTGACTCGGACAGGTTTTCTCCCGCTTTTTCTATATCACTATCTCTTTTTTTTGCATATATTCTTTCCCCAGGCATGAACTCAAATTTTGCTTCGCAACTGTTGGGAAAGGAGAAGTGGCAAGAACTGCGCCCCAATGCCGACGAGCCTCAGCCGGGCTACAACCATGCCGACCCGCCACTCCTCCTCTCCCGCGCCAGGCAGTTACGTAACACGCCTCTCTCAGACATATCGTTTGCTTCTCTCGGTGAGCTAGACTCACCGTCTAAGATAGACGAAGCAGTAGATCTTGTCACCAATTCTTGTAACGCTGCCTTCATAGCAGCCTGCCCGCAGATTAAAAAAAGGGGTAGAAAGAAACCGTACTGGTGGACCCCTGAAATCTCCGAGCAAAGGAAGAACAGCAGAAAACTCTTTAATCAGGCAAACCAGACAGGGATCTGGCCCCCCTACAGGGACGCCTTAAAATCTTTTAAGAAGTTAACCAGGAGAGCCAAAAGGGAATCCTGGAAAAACTTCACAAGCAATATTGAGGAAGTCTCGGAGGCAAATCGCCTACGTAAGGTCCTCTCCAAAAACCCTACTCCTCTCAGCTGTATACAGCTGATGGAGAATGGGCCTCATCTAGTGCCGAAATCCTGGATACCCTGGTCACGGCCCACTTTCCGGGCAGCACCTCTCAACCATACCTACCCTCGAACTCGCAATCTAACCCAAGGCCGTCGAGGCCCTTGGACCACATAGTCAGCAGAAAGGAGTTAACTGGGCAATCAGGTCCTTCAAACCCTTCAAATCTCCGGGACTAAATGGTATATTTCCCGCCGAACTACAAGCAGCGAGCGATCTTATTAGTCCGCTGCTAACTCAAATCTACAAGGCATGCCTCAACCTGGCCTATATCCCCACGGAATGGACCAAGGCAAAGGTAGTCTTTATACCGAAAGGAGGCAGGACATCCTGCAATAACCCAAAGGATCTCAGACCTATAAGTCGGACCTCTTTCCTCCTAAAAATTCTAGAAAGATTGCTAGATGCCTACATTAGGCGAACGACAAATCCAGGACTAATCTCCAACAGCCAGAATGCCTACTCCAAGGGCAAGTCCGTAGAGACGGCTCTACACGCTATCACCTCTGGGATAGAGAAGGGACTTGCTTTCAAGGAGTTTACGCTCGACATTTTTCTTGACATAGAAGGGGCTTTTAACAATGTTCTTCCAACAGCGGTAACGAGCTCCCTGCGTTTGCTGGGAGTGGAAGAGCCTCTAGTGGAGTTCGTTGAACTCCTTCTCCAAAGAAGAACCATTATTTCCGAAATGGGCAATTCTTCACTTACAAGGTATGCTCCTCTACTTTGGAACCTGACGGTGAACACTCTTTTATCTAGACTAAAGCACACCGGCTGCCAGGTCATTGCCTATGCAGACGACATAGCCCTGACGGCTACTGGCAAGCATCCTTGGGTGCTTAGCGAACTCTTGCAAAATGCGCTGATCTAACAAAAACCTGGTCTGAGGAATGTGGACTAAGCATCAGCAGTGAAAAAACTGAGATGGTGCTCTTCACCCGCAGACGCAATATACCAGATTTCACCGCCCCATCGCTGAATGGGAGGGTGATCAAACTCTCTACCGAGGTTAAATACCTTGGCGTAATTCTTGACAAAAGGCTGGACTGGAGGCGTAATATGGAGGAACGCTCCAGGAAAGCCACAATGGCGCTCTACGCCTGTAGGTCGGCAATCGGAAAAAAGTGGGGTCTTCAGCCCCACATTGTCCACTGGATCTACACGGCAGTGGTGCGATCTATACTATTCTACGCCGTCACCATATGGTGGCCTGCTCTCGAGATCGAATCTAACAAAACCAAAGCCACAAAGGTGCAACGGATGGCAGCAATGCTTATTAGCGGTGCTCTCCCCTCCACTCCCACCAAGGCTCTTGAAACCATACTTTTTCTTCTTCCCACTGACCTGTATGGGAAATTTACTGCCAGTTGCAACGCAGCTAGGCTCAACGCACTAGAACCCTGGAGGGACTGCAGGTTTGGGCATACCCAAATCCTGAAGCAACTCCCCAACTCTTACTTAAAGCTGGACTACGCAATACCACGGCCTTGCTGGGATAACAAGTTCGAAACGTGGATCCCAGAGAGAAGCGAGTGGAAAAATTGCGTGGAACCGGGAAGTCAAGAAATCTCCGTTTTCACGGACGGCTCTAAACTAGACAACAAAGTCGGCAGTGAAATCATCTCAAGTAAAAAAAAAAAAAAACTAATGGCGGCGATATACCTACAGGTTATCATCATAACCTCTAACGAGATTTTTAGCCGAGCTTCTCTTTCCAACTTGTGGTGTGTTGCTTTTTGAGTTTTTCCTACAAGTTGGCGGGACCTACAGTTTTTTGCCGACTCCGAACGGCACTTGCAAAGCAAATGAATTTTTTGCTGAGAAGCTTCTCATGGCAGAAATACACCCGGAGAGTTTGCCAAACTACTGCCGAGGGGCGACCCCGTTTTAGAAAAATTTTTTTTCTAAATAATTTTTGATGTTACTTTTGCCGGGCATCGAACCGCCACGACTTGGTGTAGAAGGCCGAACACTTAACCGCTACACCACGGCGGCCGCCGACATTAATATGAGCTTACGCCTTCCAGACCACTGCAGTGTCTTTCAGGCTGAGCTTATAGCTATCGGGGAAGCTGCTCGCTATCTGACTAACCTGCTAGTGACTAACTCTATCTCCATTTTTTCCGACAGCCAAGCTGCCATAAAATCCCTGCAAAGTAGTAAGACGTCGTCACTACTGGCGATTAAGTGCAGGGAAGCTCTAAATAAGCTATCCGATAAGTGCAGCCTGAGTTTAATATGGGTCCCAGGCCATAGTTTTGTATCGGGTAACTGCGCTGCCGATGAGCTAGCAAGGAAGGGCACCTGTCTACATACAATCACCTCCGGCAGCTGGCTGAGCCCCCCTCTAAATACATGCAAGCACTGGCTGCGTTCCCGGTTCATAGAACAAGCCGACGCAAGATGGGCCATGGAGCCGACTTGCAGAACGTCCAGGCAAATTTGGCCCAAACTTAACGAAAAAAGGTCGCAATCGGTAATTCATCTGAATCGCCTATTCATTAGCCCACTAGTGGGCCTTCTTACAGGACACTGTCTTATGGGAACCCATGGCGCTCTCATGGGCCTCTATACAAATGACTTCTGTCGCAGCTGCAGGGACGAGGAGGAGATAGAAAGTGTAGAACACTATCTATGCCACTGTCCCGCTCTGTCGAAAACCAGGTACCGATGTCTCCGCAAACACTCCTTTGGATGCCTCGCGGAGCTAGAATCTGCAAATATAGATGATTTTCTGCGCTACATCAGACAAACGCGCTGGTTTAACTTCATGGGTGTATGAACTCCGGCCCTAAACACATCGAACCTTGAGGGATCCGTCTGTCTGTCATCACCATATAGAGTTGCAACGTATACGTTGCACTTTGTATGGGGGTGACGGGCGGACGGATCCCTTCAAGGTTTTTATGTGTTTTTGGGGCCTCCTGCCTCGACCCGTCCCAGCGGAGAGGTCGTATGTCAGAAGGTTTCTTACAAAACTTTTTGGGGGATGCGACCTTTCTGCTGGGTCAGGTCGATCTACAGAAAGGGAAATTAGGGCTCCTTTCGTGGTATCACAACGGACCAAACTAAGGCCCACGTGAGCCTCCGCGTGGACTGCGGAGGCAGCCACTTTAACATACATACATACAATGGCGCTAACAAGGTGGAATCCTTTAAGCGCAATCGCTCAGTGGAAGAGACTACCCCTACGCCACCGAAAAGGGCCAAAACTCAAGGAGGATGGACAAGGTCTTTCGCAGACATAGCCAAGGATCGCAAGATCATTGGCATCATTGACGAGAGCACCGTGGACGGCAGGATCCCCAAACAACAATGGAAGTGGATCGAAGCCGCGCTCGCCAAGGTTGCAGTCCAAGTCAAAAGAGACAACCCTGGACCACCACCCAATTACACCGATGCCGGTTGGTATCAGGGCAATGTCAAGCTCATTGCCTGCGATGACAGCAGGTCCGTGGACCTATATAGGATCGGGGTACAGCGCATAGGAGAGGTTTATCCGGGCGCGCGCCTGAGGGCAGTGGACGCGGTTGATATCCCGCAACGCCCAAGGCCTAGAGCCTGGGTTCCAGTGACACCCACAGAACCAGCCGAGATACTCGATGTACTGCAGGAGTACAACCCGGAGCTACCAACTCAGAATTGAAGGGTGGTAAATGTGGATAAGACCGACAAGACAACCATGCAGATAGTTCTGCTCTTTGACGAGGCAAGCATCGAGGCTTTGGCCAGGTGCAATCACACTGTCAGGTACGGCTACAAAAAGGTTGTCAAGGCCGATGCCGAAGCTGTAGCCAACTTTGCTACTCTTGCGGAGATAGTCCCCTCCCCCAGTGACAACGAGATGGACGTGGACGACAACGGGTCAGTTGCGTTGGTTGCACGGAGTGGCTACGCCTCGTCCAGCTCGAACGGTAGCTCGACTCTCAGGAGGCTTTACTCTGAGAGTCAGCTTCTGAGCGGGGACGATGCGGACGCGACGCTCACGGAGGGGGGCGCCAAAAATAGTGATGATGGTCCTCCAAATTAATCTCCATCACAGCAAAGCAACATCGGCTGCACTTCTACTGCAGCTTTCGAAAGGTGGAGTAGATATTGTTCTGGTCCAAGAGCCGTGGATCACTGGTGATAGGATCTGAGACTTGAGGACCCCTACATAATAGCTGTACAGCGCTAGAGATAAAGGTAAGACTCGTACGTGCATTTTAGCCAGTCGAGGGGCTGGGTAGAAGGTGTAGGTGCGCATCCTTCTATCTGGCTCACGATCACCAAGGTCCACTACCATCATACAACTTTAGAGAGCCCCTAAACCACGAGACGACATCATCGTGCTAGGCGGCGACGCAAATGCCCACCACAATCAATGGGGCAGCAGTGACACTAACGAGCGAGGTGAGTTACTTTACAACTACTTACTAGGCACTAATCTAAGTATATGCAACAGGGGAAATGACCCCACTTTTATAACAAAAACCCGCGAAGAAGTCCTCGACATAACCTTAGTCACTGACACTTACAGTGGCCTCATAGAATCGTGGAGGGCACTCCTTCTCAGACCACAGGTACATTAGTTTCTCCTTAGCAGATTCACACACAAGTCCGAAATATATACAGAATATTAGGAAAGCCAACTGGGGTTACTACCAAAAGCTTATTTGCAAAAATTTGTCAAATCAGTTGGTAAAACCTAAAATCGATAAGGGGCTAGATGAGCTCGTCAACCCCTTTAACCAACAATGAAAGATTGCTTTAGATAAGGCATGCCCGCTTAAAAAGTTAGCTGAAACCCATAAACCACCGTGGTGGTCGTCCGATCTAGATAATCTCAGACGGACATGTAGGGCAGCTTTTAACAAGGCACTTCACAAAACTAAGTTAAGTAATTACAAAAAAGAAATCCGCAAGGCTAAACGGGCCTCTTGGGTGAATTTCTGCAGCAATATTGAATCAACATCTGCCGCTTCGCGCCTGAGGAAGATGCTCTCCAAATCGCCTGCAACACTGAGCCACGTGTTACGTAACTGCCTTGCAGTTAAGATGGGATTTTGCAAATTTTCATCATCGTTCAGGCTTCGCTAACAGTAAATAAAAAAATTTGCTTAATTTCAAAAATCCCATTTATCGTTTAGTTTAGTCTTTATTCCAATATCCCAAAAGTAACTTTATTAACCACGCGGCTTTATTGTAAAAGATTCTATGGTTCTGTTGCTGCTAGCAGCCGATTGATGTCGCTGCGACATTATTGCCTCTTGTTGATAAACCGAACTAAAAAGTAAAAAATAAAAAATAAAATTAAAGAAAAAAAAACTTTTTTAAAAATAAGCTTTTATTATTGGTTTATAAAATTAACTAAAAAGTAAAAAATAAATTGACTGTAAAGGAATATAACACTTTATAAGTTCCATGTAACCTTTAAAGATAATTTGGCTTCTTCGTCTGCCACAAAATAATTCCATATTGTACATAATTATATATTTCTAACATTAAAACTTTACACCTAAATTATTAAATCTTCCAGTATATATCACATTCCTAATTTTATTAATAATAAAATCGTGTTAAATTTTGATGGTATAATTAAGAACATTTAGGACCTTCTTTTCTATTTGATGGTAGAATTAAGAACATTCGGGTGTTAAATTTTGATGGTATAATTAAGAACATTTAGGACCTTCTTTTCTATTTGATGGTATAATTAAGAACATTCAGGTGTTAAATTTTGATGGTATAATTAAGAACATTTAGGACCTTCTTTTCTATTTGATGGTATAACTAAGAACATTCAGGTGTTAAATTTTGATGGTATAATTAAGAACATTTAGGACCTTCTTTTCTATTTGATGGTATAATTAAGAACATTCAGGTGTTAAATTTTGATGGTATAATTATGAACATTTAGAACCTTCTTTTCTATTTGATGGTATAATTAAGAACATTCAGGACCTTCTTTTCTTGCCTTCTTTTCTTGCTATATATACTGGAAGATTTAATAATTTAGGTGTAAAGTTTTAATGTTAGAAATATATAATTATATACAATATGGAATTATTTTGTGGCAGAAGAAGAAGCCAAATTATCTTTAAAGGTTACAATGAACTTATAAAGTGTTATATTCCTTTACAGTCAATTAATTTTTTACTTTTTAGTTAATTTTATAAACCAATAATAAAAGCTAATTTTTAAAAAAGTTTTTTTTCCTTTAATTTTATTATACATTTCAAACTCCAAGTACTATTTAATACCTATAAGAATTCCCACTCACAAATGTTCCAGATAAGCTTTACGTGGTGAAGAATCTATGTAGGCAGAGGGGAAATTATTTTCCAGTTTTTAGTTAATTTTAAATTAAAAATATTTTTTTATTTTATTTTTTATTTTATACTTTTTAGTTGTGAGTCTGTGAAAATTTCTAAGATTGTAATTGGATATTCTGTGTCATATTAGTGGTACTCATGTAACCATATAACTTAACGAAAGCGTAAATATATACATTTAACAGCTCAGTTAACGATATAGATAAATTTATGTGAATACTTTTTATTTTGAAATTCCCATTAATTTAACTTTTGACCCATTTTTTAGCATATTCTTCAGCAATATTGAATCAACATCTGCCGCTTCGCGCCTGAGGAAGGTGCTCTCCAAATCGCCTGCAACACTGAGCCACGTGTTACGTAACTGCCTGGTACGGGAGAGGAGGAGTGGCGGGTTGGCATGGTAGTAGTCCGGCTGAGGCTCGTCGGTTTTGGGGCGCAGTTCTTGCCACTTATCTTTTCCCAACAGTTGCGAAGCAAAATTAGAGTATATGGAAAGAATATCTGCAAAAAAAAGGACATAGAGATATAGAAAAAGCGGGAGAAAACCTGTCCGAGTCAGGTGGAGCCTTCCCGCCCCTCCTTTTCACGAGATGTGAACACCCTTTGGACTCTACTATGGCTCCGCTCCCCTTAAACTTGGCTAGTGTCCGTCTTTAAGTGTTTACTAACTTTTCATACTTGCCTCAACCACTTCAACTTACCATCAGTTGCCAAAAATGCATATACCACGAGGGCAACACCTGCACCAACAAAGCAATGTCCTTAGCCAGACATATTATGAATTAATTCCGCACTGCAAAAAGAATCTTCAACCCATAAACGCATCCCCACAAATTTGCTCTACTGAGTTTAAATTCAAAGTGGTAAACAATGTTTATTCAAAAAAAAAAAAATAAAATAAAATAAAAGCAGAGAAAATTCTTAAGCTATTTGAAAATTCATTGCAAGATTATACTTAATTATATTCTAACCCTAATAACTAAAAGGTGTTTCAATTTTTATTGAGAACCGAAAACTTAAAAAAAATCTTAAATTTCAACCAGCCTAATGTGTATCTAACTTGTTTGTGCACAAGCGCACATTTAAATAAAATTAAGTATGTATGAAGATATGTGTGAATATCCAAAATTGAAAATAAAAATCTAAGTATGTGAGTGTGTGTCCTCTCTCTAATCAATTGTAACTTAATTCATGTGTATTAGTATTCTCGCTCCGAGTAAAAAAATCTAACTATATATCTATATGAAGGTATGTGTATGTATGTATGTGTATTTTTTTTGTCTTTGCAAAACACTCACCCCGCTTTACAGTCCACGTTGGTACCAAAGTGACGTTGCGAGCTGAAAAGAAATGAGAAAAAAAAACAAACAACATACACAGGGCAAAAATTATCCCTGATACGGTTAGGGGCTTTGGCTTCTTGACCGTGGTCAGTGATAACTTTCAATAGCAAGTGCCTTTTGTTCTTCTTTTGATCTTTAGTTTTAGTTGACGGTTTTTGATGTATATGCATTTTTTATGCATATGCAAAAAAAAAAATTTCATATACGAAACAAAATATCGCCTCGAATATGTTAAGTGTTGTGTTAATTACAATCCAAATCGTGGACTTGAATCAAAAAAATATAAAAAAAATTAAAACATTTGTGCAACGAAAAAGTGCCCAAATTAACGAATCGCAACGCAAATGTAAAAAAAAGGAAAATGTGAAAAAAAGAAAAAAGTGAGCGCAAATTGTATGCCAATTAGAAAAAAATTGATACCGTCAAAAAAATTAAAAAAAAAACGAAATTAAGGCAACTAAATGCCGCGCAACGAGATACCTCAAGTGAATTTTGTGTTTTGAGTGGCAGCATACACTGAGGTGTTTATGCATACGCCTGTAGCAAAAAAAATCCATAAAAAAATCAACAGACTAATTAATATGCAATAAGTGTTATTATCGACCAGGCTAATGTGTCGCAACCGAAATAAGAATGCAAAAAAATTAAATGTACCCAAGCAAAATTGAAGGTGAGTACAACTCCAATAAATTCAATTAAGAGTATGCTAACTAAATTATAAACTAGTGTACTATATAACAAAAAAAAAAAACTAATGGCGGCGATATACCAACAGGTTATCAACCTCTAACGAGATTTTTAGCCGAGCTTCTCTTTCCAACTTGTGTGTTGCTTTTGAGTTTTTCCTACAAGTTGGCGGGACCTACAGTTTTTTACCGACTCCGAACGGCACTTGCAAAGCAAATGAATTTTTTACTGAGAAGCTTCTCATGGCAGAAATACACCCGGAGAGTTTACCAACCTACTGCCGAGGGGCGACCCCGTTTTAGAAAAATTATTTTTCTAAATAATTTTTGATGTTACTTTTGCCGGGCATCGAACCGCCACGACTTGGTGTAGAAGGCCGAACACTTAACCGCTACACCACGGCGTCCGTGTACTATATAAACAAATTCATAAATGTAAAAAAATAAAAAATTCAAAATGTTAAAGTTTTTCAAAAAAAGATAGTTGGGTGGTGCACCCTAATAAATGTACAAAAGTGTGTGTGATGGTGGTAGTGCTAAAACTTCAAAGTCGAAGTCGGTGAGCGCGCTATCGCTGAGCCGCGCTTAACCACTCTCTCTCTCCCCTCTCTGCTGTGGGTATGTGTGGTGAGTGAATGATTCAGACTAGATGTTGACAAGTGGATATTGATGTTGCTGATGATGTTGATGTGCGATGTTGCCCAAATTCTATTGATGTTGCTGAAGCGTGGTTGATTGCGCCACCCAATGTTTCCCAACACGTTGGATGTTGTTGTGGCAAAGAATAATGTTGCTAATGCTGATGATGTGTTGTAAAGTAAAAATGTTGTCTTCTACCCTCTTGTGAGGGGTTTGACGTGCAGTAATGATGTTAAATGTTGGTCTGATGTCGATTTCCTGTGTTTTGTATGAGTGAGTGTGTGTGCGTGTAAATATAAATTTTAGCCTGATTTCCGAAATTGGTTTTGGCCCAAAGGTTGCCTTTTGTCCAAGTAAAATTCTTATATATGATTCGGTGTAGTTTTGTTCATGTGATTTTATGTACAATTCGTGTGTGTGTGTCTCTAAGGCAAAAAATGTCGCGGCCTTCGGTTGGCTTCGTAAGCTGCAATGAAAAATGCATATGGATATTTTTTTCGAATATTTTTGTTCTCACGATTTCCTGATTGAATTTTATTTCCTGGCCTTCTTTGTTTGCATACGAGTTCGTGTATATATGTATGTACATATATACATGTAAGTGCAATTGTGCATATTTTAATATTTTTGAATTTTCAGAATTAAATTAAATTTTATCTAAACTAAAAATTCAAGTAAAATCCAAAAAGGTAAAAACGGGGGTTAGGGTCAAAAAATATAATTAGTGATTTAAAAGTTTTTTGATTGTGATAAAGGTGTAAAAAAATTATCTACAACAACAATCTACCCTTTTGTTTGCCTTCATGCTTGTGTACATATCTTCATACATAGGTGCATTTATGCAGATTTTAATGTTTGTGAATTTTTAGAGTTAAAATTTTAAAGGTCAAAAATTCAAAAAATTTTAAAAATTTAGAAACGGTTTTTCAGTAAAAAAAATATAATTTACTATTACAGGAATATTTTAGTGGACCGTGACACTTGCTGATGCAACTAAATAACCGGTCCTTTTCAGGACCACAACTTTGTTTAAACAAAGAGATCAGAAATAACACGGGAATTTATCAAAATTTATTTGAAGAAAATGCATCACATCAGAAAAGCAAAATTAAATTTTTATCGAAGCTTTGCGGGAAGTTCAAACAAAATTATCTAGATTCACCAAAAAAAAATATTCGAATGGGGTTTCACGGAAACTATTTTTTTTTTACTAAACTTAAAAAAAAGGAAAAAGGTTTTTCAACAATTTAAAAATTTCACAAAGTGACTCACCGGTGACTGCTGATTTTTTTAAGGCGATTTTTCACGCCCGAGGTGGAGGATCTCCTGGCGCTGGTGAGATACCTAGGGAGGATTCCCTGGTACCAGTGATCCACTAATTTACTTTACGCTCGGGTAAACTTTTGGCGTGAAACCGCACTTTAGAAACACTTTTTCACACGCACACCTACACTTTAAGGTGAAAACGCACTTTAAAATTAAACTTTTTTTCACACTTTGGCACTTGCTAAGACCGCGACTTTTCCAATTTTGATCTGTCGATCAGCGGAACCCCTTTTTATACCCCATTGTACTTGCGGCATCTCGGACACCACAAAGCACGAATTGCCTGCATGCTTTGGTCAAACCAATCCGCGTTCGACACTTAAGCGGTACGTATATGTGCCTATGTACAAGCAACATTTTACCCCACTCACACAAGCAAACATCCGTTTTGCTAATATCGTAAAAACGAATAAGGGATTTCGGTTAGCGGTTGCTTATGCATCTGTTCATATATCCGCTTGCGCGTAGTCAGAGAAATCCTCAAAGGCTGTCGTTACAGGCTCGCATCCGCCGATGGTGCCTGCATCATGGAGCGTGTGCGTAAGAGAAATTCATAACGTAGCCTTGGGTTGGTTTGTAAGTCCAGGACTAACGTGTGGCCTCGACCCACGATCTAATGCCGGGCTTCAAGTTCGCTTCCTGTCTATACCTTTCTTGCAACATCTATTACACTTAACAATTATCAAGACACAAAATGTAAATAAACTGTCAACAACTAAATCTAATGTCACTGGGGTTTAAAGCAAAACTTAACCTAGGATATCACTGATGGGCATCTTAATCATATAACACAGGGTAAACTAAAACTATATCACAGATAAAAAAAAAATTGTCAAGTTGCAAGTATGTAACTGAAAGTATATGTCAAGTCTGAAATGTATAATCAAGAAAATGGTCAAGTCAAAAATTGTATAATTACATTGGTACGGCAATAAAACTAAAATAATGGTATAAATAATTACAAAAAAAAAAATAAGTCAATTTCCTAAGGTCAAATTTTCAGGTACAAAGGTGAGTACTAAACATGCAACATACAACATATATTAACATCATGCCACAAATATGTCTTTAGCATGATATACCCCGATTTTCTTTCCGCTAACATCGCCGAGTTCATACACAGAGTTACTAATACCACACATTTTACTTGGTTTGGGGAAAGTTTCGGATTATAATTATCGATTTGTGAAATCTGTTTGAAATTTCGGCGATATACCATTTGTCCAATTTTAAACGACACATCCCTACTCCTACTATTGTAAACCTTCTTACTGCGTTCGTGGGCCAACCTCAGCTCTTGCATTATCTTGTTTCTAATTGATTGAAGTTTGTCAGATGACACTTCTACTTCGCAATATACGTCTTTTACATCACCTAATTTTCGATACAACTCGTATTATGCCCCATGTTGCACCATTGGCATACCAAACAGCGCGTAATACGGTGAAGTATTAATGGCGGAATAGGTCACACTTCTTAGAGCAAATGCAGCGTCACTAATATATGCTTGTCCCAGTTCTTTTGGCTTTCTCCTACGTAGGACCTAACTATTTGCAATATTGAACGGTTAACTCTTTCTGCTGCATTGCCTTGTGGCGAGTAGAAGGCCGTCTGACACAAACTGCTTGCCATTGTCAGAGTGTACATACTCTGGTATACCAAACACATGAAAAACATCCTTTTCTAAAAATTTCACTACTTCTGCAGAGGTTGCCTTACGCATCGGTTTCCAGAACACAAATTTCGAAAAGTGATCTAGACACAAAAACACATGGACATTACCATCACACGTACGTGGGTATGGACTAGACCTCTGCATGACTCCATCCAAAACGGCAAATCATTCATATTGAATTTGAATTGAATTGAATTGGCTTTGCTGTACTTTGAATTTGAATATCTGGCTGTTTGAAATAAATGTCTAATTTGAATATTCCCAAAATTTCAAACGAAATTGAATTCATATTTTGACATTTTTTTTTTAAATCCATGAAGATATCCCAACAATCATTTCTGTGAAAGTTTGTAGAATTGAATGTTGGATTGTAAATTTGAACGCTACATGGGCATTTCATACATATATCTACAAAATGGACTTAAGTCCAGTCTGTACAAAAGTTGTTAATTTTTCAGTTAAAAAACATATCGTCGGTGATTCTGCAAAGCGACGTAACGGGCATTTTCAAAACGGTGTATGCGTTGGCGGTCGCGTTGATGTAGCGGTTCAGTGTTCGGCCTTCTACACCACGTCGTAGCGGTTCGATTCCCGGCAAAAGTAACATCAAAAATTATTTAGTTTGGCAAACTATCCGGGTGTATTCCTGCCATGAGAAGTTTCTCAGCAAAAAATTCATTTGCTTTGCAAGTGCCGTTCGGAGTCGGCAAAAAATTGTAGGTCCCGCCAACAATGTAGGAAAACTCAAGAAGCAACACACCACAAGTTGGAAAGAGAAGCTCGCCTAAAAATCTCGTTAGAGGTTATGATAACCTGTTGGTATATCACCGCCATTAGTAGTATGCGATATTTAAGTTTGGCGGGTTTCCAGCTACAAATTATAAAATTTTAAGACAACTCCGATTGTTGCGATATTTGCGTTGGCAACCCGTCGCCTTTCTGTTCTTTGCTAGTTTCTCATTCTCCACCTTCGCTAACTGCAAACGTCAAACCAAATGTAAAATCGCGCTCATAATTTTACGATTGTCCAAGAACACACAAGCGCCGTAGGTAAAGCAAAATGTAAGACACATTGTACAATTGAAATTAAATTGTATTTGTAATTAATTAAATTAATTTAATAAAGATTTCAGCACATTGTTGGAACTACATTTTGAAATATTTTGTGGTGAATTATCATATGGAGAATTCCGAGCTAACGCACATACCAGTTGAGAATAGCAATGGAGTCCTACCGGCGACTAGCACTGGTGAGGCTGACATAGCAGGTACTGACGCAGCAACAGGTATAACATCACCGGCCGCTGTCTCAAATGAGCCACATTGTCACGCATAAACGCCCGTTGCACAATCTTCAATCTTTACAATGCCGGTAATGAACAACGCTTCTATAATAACGTCAGTATATGGAACACAACCAGGGTATGTACCACCATATTCTTCCACCGCACTACCTTTCCCACCGGCAGCTTCCAATGCACGTAATAGCGCGTACATGCCAGTCGACACAGGTGGTGCCATACCTAACCTCACTTCTAGCGCAATGAATTTTAGCACGTTGCCTTATTCAATGTTCGGCAATTCATTTCAACCATTTTATTAACAGGCACCTATAAAAAGTGCTATGGCTCCACCGCCAAATACTTCGGTATACGTTCAGCCGAATACTTCTGTCTTTATGCAACCAAATACAATACATACTCAAATGTATGACCCTTACGCATTTTTTAGTCAGCGTAACGCATCAGACATTAGTTTAACCCCAATGCAGATTTCGAGCCGCCATGTAAGTTCTAAAGATTTGCCCATTTTTTCCGGCAAACCTGAGGCCAGTCCTTTATTTATCACAAATTACGAGCAGTCTACAGAGCGATGCTGGTTCACCGATCAGGGAAACTTGATCAGATTGCAAAAGTCTTTAAAGGGACCAGCCCTCGAAGCAGTGCGTGGTAGGTTAATTATGCCGTCGACGGTAGGTCTGGCAATCAATACATTAAGGATGCTTTATGGTAGGCCAGATGTGATTTACCAATCTATGCAGTCTAAATAAAGGCAAGAACCAGCCGTAAAAGGGGATAAATTGGAAACCTTAGTAGGCTTTTCACTCGCTGTGCAAAACGATCGCGCAATGCAGGCAGTAGGCCTCGCTGATTACTTAAATGACCCTGTACTCCTAAACGATCTGGTATCTAAATTGCCAAGCGACCACAGGCTGAACTGGGGCAGTTATCGTTTATCACAACCTCGTGTTGACATTGCCATGTTTGACGAATGGCTTTTTAGATTGGCTATGTGCGCAAGTCAAGTAACGACATGTCAGACACCCACAAGCACAACTGAAAACAATGAAGTCAAAAGAGGCAGCCGCAATACCCAGAAAGCCAGAATTCTAGTTCACGACGTCGTCGATAAAAGGGAAGAGGTAAGAGCTAAGGTAAGAGCTAAGGTATTTGTATGCCCAAAGTGTAGGTCCAATCATAACCTTTCGGAGTGTACCGAATTCACTGCATTCTCACAAAACGAACGTTGGAAGTTCATACGCGAAAATAAACTCTGCCTACGCTGCTTTAACGCCCACTACGTTCGCCGATGCTATTTAAGAAACAGGTGTGGGGTCGATGGCTGCCAGATGGCACACCACCCTCTCCTGCATACACCCACATCTGTAAATGGCAGCGCTATTCAAGGGCAAGTTGCGTTGTATCACGATCGACACCCAAGTTCCACAAAGGAACAAACAAGCACTCTGTTTAGCTCTGTCGCTGTCACTATTCATAGCGCATTCAAATCTATACAAACATATGCACTAATTGATGAAGGTGCCTCTTGAACTTTAATTGAAAGCGAGCTTGCGGATGGACTTAATTTGGACGGACCGTCCGAAGAGTTATGCCTGCGTTGGACTAGCGAAATTACGCAAAGCGAGAAAAACTCAAAATTTGTAGGTTTCGAAATTGCATCGATGCAGCCTGGGGCATCCGGCCACGATACGGCACCGCGACTCAGGTTGAAGAAATCGCACGAAAGGGAGTCGCCCTGTCTGAAGCCTCGTTTGGTTTCAAATGGCTCAGAGAGGTCCTTCCCGACTCTGACGGAGCTGTTAGTATTGCTCAACGTCATTTGGCAAAGCCGTATAAGCTTTGCAGGGAAGTCAAATTCAGACATGGCGGCATACAGGCAACTCCTTTTTGCGCTGTCAAAAGCGGCTTTGAAATCGACAAAGAGTTGGTGTGTGTCGATTCTTTTATCATGGGTCTTCTCCAGGATTTTGCGTATCGTGAAAATCTGGTCGATGGTAGACTTACCAGGTCTAAAGCCACACTGATAAGGTCCAATCAGCTTGTCTACGATGGGCTTCAGTCTTTCACACAATACGCTAGAAAGAACCTTATATGCGATATTAAGAAGGCTGATTCCGCGGTAGTTGGTGCGGTTAGCGGGATCGCCTTTCTTGTGGATTTGGCAGAGCACACTTACATTCCAATCTGGAGGCATGCACTCGTCTGACCATATTCTGCATAAGAGCTAATGCATGCTTTTTACCAGCTCTTCGCCTCCGTGTTTGAACAGCTCGGCGGGTAGTCCGTCTTTTCCAGGCGCTTTGTTGTTTTTGAGCCGGGATATAGCTATCCTCACTTCATCATAGTCAGGTGGTGGGACGACTTTTCCATCGTCAGGGATTGGGGTATCGGGTTCGACGTCTCCCTCGCAATTTAGCAGTGAGGAGAAGTGCTCCCTCCATAATTTAAGTACACTCTGTACGTCGGTTACCAGGCCGCCATTATTGTCCTTACAGGAACTTGGCCCGGTCTTAAAACCTTCCGTCATCCGCCGGATCTTTTCATAGAATTTTCGGGCATCATTCCTGTCAGCCAGCATCTCAAGCTCCTCACACTCACGCCTTTCGGCCTCACGTTTCTTTTTTCTGAAAAGGCGTCTCTCTTCCTTCTTTGCCTCACGATAGCGTTGCCATACACTGCGGGTTGCGCCCGTTCGCAACGTCTCCCTGTAGGCAGCGTCCTTTTTGTCCGAGGCAGTGCTGCATTCCTCATCGTACCAGTTGTTTTTGCGGGCTCGCTGGAACCCTATAGTGGCCTCAGCGGCGGTACGTAATGAGTGAGAGATATGCTTCCATTGCTCGGTTGCATCGTTAGGTCGAGGATTGCTCTCCGATAGCAGGTGTGAGAGTCGAGTGGAGAAATTGTCAGCTGTCTGTGTCGTGCGCAGCTTCTCGACGTCAAACTTTCCTTCCGTTACTGTGCGCACTTTCTTTGCTACACAGAGGCGTGTGCGTATCTTGGCTGCAACAAGATAATGGTCCGAGTCGATATTGGGACCACGAAGGGTACGCACGTCCAGAACGGTGGAGCTATGTCTGCCGTCGATCATGACATGATCAATCTGGTTTCTTGTTCTTTGATCAGGAGACAGCCATGTGGCTTGGTGTATTCGTTTATGCTGGAACCTGGTACTACTGATGACCATATTGCGAGCAGCGGCGAAATCAATCAACCTAGTGCCGTTGGGGGATGTTATATCATGGAGACAAAATTTTCCAACTGTTGGACCAAAGACTCCTTCCTTGCCCACCTTCGCATTAAAGTCGCCGAGCACGATTTTGATATCATGTTGGGGGCAGCGATCATAAGTCTGTTCAAGTTTATCGTAGAAGGAGTCCTTCTCTGCGTCGTCCGTCTCCTCAGTCGGCGCATAGGCGCAGATAAATGTTATGTTGAAAAATTTCGCTTTGATGCGGATCGCAGCGAGACGCTCGTCCACGGGGGTGAACGCTAGTACTTGGCGGCGAAGTCTCTTTCCCACCACGAATCCTACACCACGCGCTTTGCCGCGTGTCTGGCCACTGTAGTATACGTCACAAGGTCCGATGGTCGTCTTTCCTTGTCCCGTCCATCGCATTTCCTGCAGGGCGGTGATGTCAGCCTTTGCGTTAACGAGGACATCAACCAGTCGGGCAGCGGTACCGTCCCTTGAAAGGGTCCGGACATTCCCGGTACATGCCCTAACATCCAAATCATTATGCCTTATTCGTTTTGCCGGGTCGTCAACATTAAAGGGGGTTCTCATCCGAGGCTTTAATACATTTTTCATTGGACTAAATTTTTTACGTGGCGGGTCCCAAACCCAGCGCACAACCCGTTTCGGGGTTTTTGGAAAATATTTACACATTTATATAGCGAGCCGCTTGCTTCAAGACAGACGCCCGCTTGCAGCCGCACCTCATGGTGAACAGACGCTGCGCAAAAACCTCGGTGAGCCCTTAAACCAAGTATGTCAGAGTGGCCCCACCCGGGCTCCCTCTCTTTCTGCCGCGAGCCTAGGTAGCTCCCGTTGCCCAGAGTGCACGAACGAGGACGCAAGAGTCGGGATTGAGCAAGGTCACTTAGCAACCACACTCCATTACACTCCCACGCTGTCATACAAGCAAAAATAATTCTTCAAGATATTTGGCGTTCTGGCGTCAATTGGGATGAAGCTATCGGGGAAAGCGAGCGGAGACGGTGGTTTAAATGGATGCAACGGATTTCTTCGATAAACAACATTCGAGTTCCCCGCTGCTACACACTTGCCAGCTATAGTAAATGTAATCAGGTGCATATTTTCGTGGATGCGAGCATGAATGCTAACGCTGCCATTGCGTACTTACGCGCTGAAGTAGGTAACGAGGTAAGCTGTTCTCTGTTGGCTTCGAAGACGCGGGTGGCGCTACTGAAACCTCTCTCCATTCCCAGGCTAGAGTTATTAGCAGCAGTACTTGGCGTGAGGCTAGCAAATTTTATATGCGAACAACTTTCCGTTCAGGTGAGCCGTAGATACTTTTGGACAGATTCAAAAAATGTTGTATATTGGGTACGATCAGATGCAAGAAAATATCATCAATTCGTTGCGTTACGCATTGGCGAAATTCTTGAGAGCTCTTGTGCTAATGAGTGGAGGCGGCTTCCGTCTACTGAAAACATTGCCGATGAGGGTACGAAATGGAACGAGGACCGTCAGTTTGACGACAATAAACGTTAGTTTAGAGGGCCAGAGTTTCTAACTAAACCCGAGCCTGACTGGCCAGTGACCGTTTTAGCTGGCAATACTACAGAAGAAAACGTAGGATTGCATCACATAAGCACCGAAACTCCACCGTTATCCACACTGTCAGTATTGGCAGCAGATATAAATAGGTTTAGTATTTGGGAGAAACTTACTCTCACAGAAATATTCGTCTTGCGTTTCCTGCGAAAGGTTTTCAAGAACATACCGAATTCGCTGCAACCGCTATTCGAACTACACGATATGAGTGCAGCAGAGCTAATCCTAATATCGAAGTGCCAAGAAGAAGTATTTAAAGAGGAGATAGATGATTTGAAAAACGGACGACGCGTTGAGCCTCGATCTGGAATCTATAAGTGGTCACCGTATCTGGACGAGATCGGGATCCTTCGAGTAAAAGGACGAATTGATCTTGTAGATGGCGTGACAAGCGACGTAAAACGGCCAATAATTCTGCCTAGAAACCACAGAGTAACTAATCTGATAGTTGATTTGTATCATAGGAAATTTCACCACCACCATAATGAGATCATTGTTAACGAGATGCGTCAGCGGTTCTGCGTAGCCGCACTACGTACAATTGTAAAGGACTGCGATTGGCGATGTCAGATGTGTCGCAACCGCAAAGCGAACCATTAACCGCCTCAAATGGGAAATCTGCCACAAGAGCGCCTATCATCATTTACGAGGCCATTCACTTTCACAGGGGTAGATTACTTTGGCCCCATGGATATCGCCGTCGGACGTCGTCGAGAAAATCGTGGGGGCGCCCTGTTTACATGTTTGACCACTCGAGCGGTTCACATAGAAATAGCAGCGTCGTTGTCTACGGAGTAATTTCTTCTGGTACTGAAGCAGTTTGTGTGCCGCAGAGGAGTACCGCGACGTATCGGACAATGGCACGAATTTAAGCGGCGCAAGCAGAGCTCTTGTCAGCGAAATTGAAAAGATATCGGGTGGCGATTTGGAGAGGCATTGCCCCGAATAGAGTGGTATTTTATTCCGCCGGCTGCTCCGCACATGGGCGGTGCTTGGGAGCGAATGATTCGGCAACGAAATCAATTTTAATGGATATCACACGAGACACAAAACTACGTGAAGAAGTTCTAAGGGCTACTCTAGCAGACGTCGAAAACATTCTTAACTCGAGGCCCCTAACGTACGTACCACTCGATACCGTTTGTGACGAGGCACTCACTCCCAACCACTCCTGCTAGCAAATTCAAGTGGCCTTCGGGAATCTGACTGTGAGGATAATAGTGGGTCAGCGCTTCGCCCATACTTTGGAATCTCAAATCAGTTAGCCAACCAGTTCTGGAAGCGTTGGGTACGCGAATACCTTCCTTACCTTACCAGGCGCGCGAAATGGTTCCAACCACCGATTCGACCAATAGAAATAAACGACGTAGTACTCATCTTTGACGATAATGCAAAAAGAAGTTCATGGCCGAAGGGCGTAGTAGTGGATCTTCGCTAACTGCAAACGTCAAACTAAATGTAAAATCGCGCTCATAATTTTACGATTGTCCAAGAACACACAAGCGCCGTAGGTAAAGCAAAATGTAAGACTCATTGTACAATTAAAATTAAATTGAATTTGTAATTAATTAAATTAATTTAATAAAGATTTCAGCTCATTGCTTATAAACAGAATAAAGGGACTCGAATATTGGCTTTTTCTACGGGCCGCCAAGTGTTGGAACAACACCGATCAAGGTCGATTCTTTTAATGATTTTTCAACGCAAATGTAGTTTTCTTGAGAATAAAGGAACAAGTCTTAATTGCAAGGGCTATAAAAGTGTTTATCACAAACGTCGTTTACGCGGTCTCTTAGATGCCCGATGAGTGGTTGTGCATAATCACCGACAATATCCATATTTGTATATTCCCATATTTGTATACTAATTATAATAAATACTTTTACTAGGGTTTTTTCAAGAATTTTTCTGAAATATTTCAAGATTGAAAACCAAAAGCAGTGGTATTTTTTGCAGCCAACTTAAGCAAGAACTTTTAGCCAGATGTATTTCTAACCCTCACAAAACTCAAAACTCTACAATTACAAATAAAATACACCCATTTATGTTCTATAAAGCCAATTTTACTAATATTCTACACCTTTATAAAAAAAATATGTGAAATTGTAAGCTGTGTAGCCAATATATTTGTTTTGAATCAGAATGAATAAAAATTATTTTCATTCATTCATTCATATTCTTTTTGTTTAATTTTGAAAATTTTAGGCAAAGTGAATATTCAAAATATTAAATATTCAAGGCTAAGATTTTTGGTTCTTCAAATGGAAAATTCAAGTTTACTGTATTCTATTGTACTCAAAGTTTGAATCCAATCATGCAGGAGTCTAGTATGGATCCATAAAATCTATAAATAAACGTTGAAACGGGCGTTCAGTTATATGTTGCTTTCCCATCATGGGCTTATGGAAAGCGTTTTGTGTTTTATTGCCTTTAACATAATTTTGCACGTCAGCCACAAGTCCTGGCCAATAGTATCTTGCGAATACGTGCTAGGGTCTTATGAATCCCCCCAGGACCTGCAGAAGGCGAGCAATGCGACGCTTCCACCAACCCTGGACGAAGTTCAGTCGGTACCCAGAGCTTCCAGGAATGTTCTCCCTGAAGCCCTCCCCCTTGTCGAATTGCGTCCGTCTATAAACATACCCGTCTGACACGCACAGTTCGGGTAGTTTGTCTTTGTTTGATGTCACCGTGTCAATCAGTTCTTGGTACTCAGTCGATTTAAAGTACGGTGAAATGACTTCGATGTCTAGTACGCTGTCACTTAATAGCAGCTCGTTCATGTCGGCCCTGGATAAAACGTCCGGTACCACATTTTGGGTGCCTTTACGATGTTGGATATCAAAGTTATACCCTTGCAACTTTAAACTCCACCTTGCCAGCCGACCTGATAGGTCTTTCTGACCCATCAACCATTTCAAGCTGCCATGGTCAGTTATCACCGTAAAGGGCAATCCCTCGATGTAAGGCCGGAACCCCTTTATGCTCAGGATCGCTGCTAACACTCTGATTCCGTAATACTATAGTTACGTTGTGCCTTATTCAATTTTGCGGATACGTATACAATCGGTCGTTCGTTTCCGTCCTCGTCTAATTGGAAGAGTACCCCTCCAACTCCGTCCGTTGATGCATCGCATTGTACATAAAAGTGCTTGTTGAAATCCAGATGGATTAACACCGGCGCAGAAATAGGTTTTTGTTTTAAGCAATTGAATGCTTGCATTGGTTCGTCCGTCATTTTAAAAGATTTTATCTTGTCCTTAGTGAGGCATTCGTGCAGTGCTGCTGCAATGGTCGCGTAATCCTGTATGAATCTACGGTACCAGCCTGTCATCCCTAGGAACCGCCTGAGTTGCTTCGGGGTTCGGGGAAGTCTCGCATTGCTACCACCTTATTTAGATCCGTACGGATACACCCATCGCCTACAACATAACCCAAATACCTAACTTCTTTAAAACAAAATTGGCCCTTTTCAACGTTTATCGTCAATTTTGCATCACGAAGACATTTTGCAACACGGGACAACAAATTTAAATGGGACGAAAATTTTTCGGAACAAACAAGGAGATCATCTAAATAAACAAACACCGAATCACGAAGCGAAGCGGGGATGACCTTGTCCATTAAACGACACATACGTTGTGCCGCGTTGCACAGTCCAAAAGGCATTACTGTGAAGTGGTACAAAGGTCTACCAGGCACAGTGAAAGCAGTTTTCTCCCTGGACTTTCGCTTTAATGGTATCTGCCAAAACTCGTCTTTTAAATCTATGGCAGATATGTACCTGGTATTCTGAAGCCGACTTAGAATACCGTCGATATGTGGGAGTGGGTAGGCATCCTTGATGGTGCGTTCGTTCAACTTGCGGGCGTCCAAACATAGGGGATTCTTCGTCCCTTTGATGACTAATGATACGGGTGAGTTCCAACAGCTGTTGCTTTCCTCGATCACGCCCATTTCCAACATCCTGTCTAGTTCTGCGAAAATCATTTTCTGTATTGCCGGAGAAATAGGGTAGTGGCGCTGTTTCACTGGGAGGTGTTCATCAGTCACTTCAATAATATGCTCTTCTACGTCAGTCTTACCCAACCCAAGTACTGCAAATGAAGGATACTGCGCTTTTACGCGATCCAAAGAAACAGTTTCTTCGGGACTCAGATCATGTTGCACTGCGTCAAATGATAAGTCACCCTCGGCAGGCGTAAGCTCTGACACGACCTTAACCTTTGATTGGATAGACCTCTTGCTGCAACCCAGGTATTGTGAGGAATTCCAGCTCCCGAGTGGTACTGTCCCAAAGTACTGGCAGAGTCACTACTCCTACAACCACAGTTTCACCACCATTTGCAGTTTTGACGTTTTGCCCCTGAATCGGCAGAATCAGATTCTCTTTTCCTTCGAGCAATTTATGGGCGTTTTTCCCCAAGCAGCTAGCCCCGGCCCCAGAATCTAAGAGCGCGAGCACCTCGCGTCCACCGATCTCCGTTTTAGCGTACAACCTGTTGTCGCCCTGTACTGTTACTATGGTCGAAATAATCTTTTTCTTGATCCTTCTAAAAACTTTCTGCTTTTCCCTCATTTTTCGTATCTTTTCAAAGTTTTTCTTCCTCCTTTTGGCGTTCAACTCCTCACAAAAAATTCTCCTAAGTGCTTCTTCATACCTTAATTTCCTAATATGTAAACTTTCCCTAATCGGTTCAACTTTCTTTTCCACTACTTTCACTTTTACATCTCTTTTCCTGGGCACAGGGATATTGAAGGTAACTGCAGAGCGGATGAGCTGGCCAGAAAGGGTGCCACCACTCATCTCCTTCTAGGAAATGGCTTGGTAGGCATTCCCATGGCCTCTTTCAAACTTTGTGCCAGCACAAACACGTTCAAAAGAGCTAATACGCTCTGGTCGGGTCTATCGACGTGCGAGATATCCAGGCTAACTTGGCCTTCTTATAATAAAGGGCGTACTAATTGCCTGCTGACTCTTAATACATCGGGTATTTTTTCTCTGGTAATTGTCTTAACTGGGCACTGTTTAATAGGCACGCACGGTGCCAGGATGGGCATCATATCTCATGACTACTGTCGCAGCTGTAGATGTATTGAAGAGGAAGAGAGCGTTCAGCATCTGCTATGTCAATGTCCCGCTCTTAGCAGAAGACGTTTGGCTATTCTCGGCCACCCGTTCCTCGTCGACCTCGCTGAGGTATCAAAAATGGAAATAAAGGCGCTTTCCAAATTCATTGATTCCACGAACTGGTTCGTTCCTCTGCCTTGAGTGGGAGCTCGGACATGAGGGTGGTGTAGAGACCGTATAGGGTATCACAATGGGCCTACTTTTCTGGCCTAAGTGTTGGGCAGGGTCTGGGTACTCTGTCCTGCCCTTGCAACCTAACCTAACCTAACCTAACGAAGCACCTTTCTCGTCCTTCAGTTTCGGGTCTTTCCCTTTAGGGCTTTTCCTTGGATTATATTGGCTAAATTTTTGCTTCACTGATCGATCTTTTGGAAACAACAACAACATCTCTTGGAAATATTTATTATCTGGGTCTGGGATTATAAAGGAGAGAAGTCTGATGAGCTGATACGTAGGTGTTAAAGAAATCAAGGAATAGTAAGTTCAGAACAGACACTGTGTAAAGGTCGCTTTTCATCTTTATTACAGGTTACGTGATACCGTAAGCCCAAATATCTTTTGGAGATCTGATTATGTAGTTTCAATGAAATGAATTTCTCCAGCGACAGTTCGTCGCCTCAGAAAACGAACGTCGAATGTGAAAATTTACGATTTTTAGGTTTTGATGCAGAATATATAATTCGGCGCTGATCTTTTCATTTCTGCAATTCGTTTTTTCCTATCTTCTTTAGTTTTTGAGTTATTTAGTGTGCATTTTGTCGTATGTTACAAAATATAACAATCTGGGTATGCTTTTTGCCGTATGTAATGCAAATATATCACATACGACAAGTTTCCATAGAAATAAATTTTAGAAAACCTGTGTCGTAAGTGCCGCTAAACTGCCCGCATACAATATTTCGTCGCCTCAGAAAACGAACGGCAAATGTGAAAATGACGATTTGTCGTATGTTACAAAATATAACTATTCGGGTATGCTTTTTGTCGTATGTAGTGGAAAATTTGGAAGCTTTTGTGGTATGTGCTATGAGCCAAAGATATTTGTGAGAAATCGTCACATACGACAAATGCATTCTGAATGAAAAGCCGTATATCTTCCAAAACTTTGAAGATATCAAACTTTGGAAAATGGGAAATAAAAATAAATACCACTCCCTACAACTCGTTCAAATTTCAGAAAAATCTACTGTACAGTTTTTGCATACCACCGCTCTAAACTTTAAAGTCGATTTTCTCGAAACAGTGTTTTGTAACATACGACGTTCGTTTTCTCAGGCGACGAGTTGCCTAGTACTATTAGGTGGTACATATATCTGGCAAAGGACTTTTTAAATTTATCAATGCACTGAACAGATTTCGCCATTAAAATTGCCCGTATTTGATGAGGGTGCTAAAGCTTCCTCAAGCTGCTTCAACTAAAAACTTATCCACTCAGGGCTTCGCGGACACGATATATGGCTTAAGGACGTCTAGCATGATAAAATAAATGAGCCTTGTCCTCATCAATCGTTGAGGGAGGATGTCTAAATTGCCTAAAGCGGCGGGCCAGTCGACAGGGCCCTTAGAACAAAGTGTGGACTTCCCCCGCACGCAGCTAAGCAGCTAACTCGTCCTTTGGTTTCCTGTTATCAATGAACCTTTCTTGCGCATTCATATCTTTATTGCGACTCCCTTATTCCTGGAAATGATTTGATGGAAGGGCTGGCAGCCTGTAGTTTAGGAACATATTTGGAAAATAATAAAAAATTAAATATTTTTCTTTGTTTTTAGAGAAATGTTAGCAAGTAATCTGAGTGTTTTATTTTGAGAGCAAAAAAATGCACCTTGGCTTACAAATTTTTCTACACACAGCACAAGAGTATGTGCTTAAATAATTTTCAAGAAAGCACACACGCGTGTGTGTGCATTTTTCCAAACAGCAGACACATGTGCAGTGTGCTAAAAAAATTTTTTCAATGCACACAACACATGTGTGTGAGCCAAAATTGCTCACATGTGCTGCACATGTGTGTGCAAATACGAACCCTGCTTAGAATTAAAAAAAAAAATCAAAAGAATATTCCCGTACAGGTGATTTGATATTTTTTACACTAATCTCAGATGAGTTATGGATATTTAATTACAGATGGCATCAAAACATATACACTTACATATATAATTGCATAGATTTTTTTTATTACTAATGCAATATACATATAAAAGTACACATGTTTTGGAAAAAACACTTTCACGCAGACACTTACGCACTTTACACTTCACTTATTGAAACCCGACGGCAAAACGAACTTTAAAAAAAAAAAGTAATCTAAATTCACTTTAAATAACTGAACTGAAAATTTTCTACACTTTATTTCACTTTATTATTGTTTATTTATACCACTTTTACTAAAAATTGCACAATTTTAAACAATTTATGAACAAAACAAAAAGGGAGTTTTTCAAATTGCAACTTTTCTCCATATCAGACACTCAATTTACTTTGCATCTTTTGCAAGATTATAAGACTTAAAATCACAACACATTCACTTTTTTTTATTATTTTATAAATTATTTGCCACTATTTCACAATATTTTACACAATTTCAACAATTACATAGACAATGCAAAAGGGAAATTTCCCCAATTGCAGCTATTGTCCATCACTCAATTGTGCTTTGCTTTTTTCTTTTTCACTCATTCTTAATAAATTTTTCACTCATTCTATATAAAATTTGAGCAGCGAGTAAGAACAAAGCACAAAAAGGAAAGGGTAAGACCGGCATAGAAAATATCGAATCCCATCAAACATGCGATCAAATATTTTTCATATTTGTATGAGATAGAACCGACGCTTCTTATCAATCTAACCTCTTTGATTTTACAGCAATAGTTTGTCGCTTTTATACCAAATATAAGGTAAAGTCTGTAAAATCTAAACTAGCGATGATAGACCTCTAGACTTTAATTTAAAAATGTTAAAAAAATTGCAGTAATTTTTTTCACTTTTCTTAAAAAGAAAATCAGTATAATTTTTGCAAAAAAAATTTAATTTTTTATTTTTGGTCCAGTCTAGTATATATGTATGCCAAAATGTTCATAAGAATAGCACTTCAAATGACTACTTAACATTTTTTTCTGAATTACCTTAAAAAAAAGTTATTGCATTTTGAAGAATTGCATCGCTAAGTTTTTAGGTTATTTTTGCTCATTTTTTTGTAGGAGGGAGCTGTAGATGACGTTATTACCTAAGTTAATGCAGTAACACAATTTTATTATTTCTTCCAGTTTACGAGAAATTTTAAAAAATCCGCTTATTTACGCTATAGCGGCCGCGGGACACACCCCCAGCCCAGAAAACTCGGTTTTCACCTCATTTTACTCTGACGAAAAGAAATACCAATTGACACAAAGCCAAAGAGGCCAAAATGTTGCATAAATATTATAATCAAGGTATGCAACTGATAAATTAAAGTTCCGCTTTCGGTTTTATAACACGATTCGGGTTCGGTTCCGGTTTCGTTCTTCAAAATTTATTTCGGTTTTGGTTACGTTTTCGTTCCGGTTTCGGTTTCAAAAAAAAAACACGAACGCAAAAAATGTTTACTTCGACAAAACTTAAGTATGTAGCTGCAAAAAACATATCGTTACACTAATATAGAAAGGCCCTAACTCGTATTTTATTATTCAATCAAGTTGCTGAGGGATTTTTATTAATAACTTCTAAACGAAGCTTCACTAAAATCTTAGTACTATACTATATCATGGTTAAATATATTATTAAATAAATAATATATATATTAGATACAAGCATTGATATTTGTGTTTTCGAACAAGCCATCGTTGCTATGGTTTACTTTACATTCAGTTTTTTTCAAGTAATTTTTCTTGCTAAGAAAATATGAGTTAGGGCCTTTCTATATTAGGGTAAAGATATGTGGGTCGGAATTTTTATAACATTTTTCCCATACAATAACACCTTACGACAAAATCCACTTTTTCCTGGGTATTGTACTAAATTAACTTTTTTGAAGAGATTAAGAGATAAGTAAAAAAATCGCATTTCATGTTTTTCGAAGTTAGCCTCCAAAACTTAGTTACGGACTTTCGAAGTTCGAAGTTGGACCCTTCGAAGATTTGGTTTTCTAACTGTTTTGTTAAAAAAATTAAAAAAAGATTAAATGTGGGCGTGACCCAGCCGGCTGCTGTGCATTGTAATAAATATTATTAACGCTATGTATGGATAAAATTTCTGCAAAATAAATTCAAAAAAATTGACTCCTTTTCCTAATAGAAAAATATTAGAATGGAAACTAAATGAAATAAATCATCAAACTATCTGAGACGGGTCACTAAACACTTTTTCTAGGATCTCGTAAATTTGTGTCGACGCCTTCATTCGGCTATAGCTAAATTTCCTCTTTCGGAATTTGATACTGAGGTCAAAACGTGTATTTTGTAACATTGCTCGACAATCTTACATGAAAGCTATTCAGGATACCCTTTGGTAAAAGAAAATAGGTTCCCACAAAAAGATAAAGGCATAAAAATCCGTTTGGACCGGTTCCGGCTTTTGAAACGGTTTCAGTTTCGTTCTTTTTCAGATCAAAATAACGGTTTCGGTTTTGTAAAATTAATCGTTTTAACAGGTTACGGTTTCGGTTCAGTCCTTGATTATTATTGCATAAGTTGATAAAAAATGCTATGCAATAGCTTTACCACGGCAGTTCCCGAGTACCACACGTCCTTTTTATACCCAGCGTACTAGTACTAGTACAAGGGTATATTAATTTTGTTCACATAACGGTAGTACGGCACAAAATAATCGAGTTAGATATAGAGTTCCCTCGTGAAGGGTGGATACCTTGCCGCGGTACGAGGGCTTAAGTCGATAGCCACAGGGCTACGCTGCCCTTGTGATCATAGCTCCGTACGGCACTTCATCACGAGAGCAGCCTAGCCTCTCTGGCGCGACGACAAAGATCTTCCCCCTCCCAATCCAGGGTGTTATGCGAAACCGTGCCCATTGGACGTTTGCAGCCGGGAGGCAAATCGTGGCTGTATTTGAACGGAGCCTCTCTGACACCGGGTCGCCTCAGAGAGTAAGCATGGCCTTACCGCGGTACGGGGCTCTGCCGCGGCGGACGACACATTTTCCCCTACTCTTCCCTTGACCCTAAGCTGGCCTTGTCCGGCGATGGGTCGTACGAACAAGATGAACTCGAATAACCTGAATAAAAACGAAAAATCTAAAAAACAAACAACGCCAAATTTCACTCCTCAGCAAAGGAGAGCTATGGAGGAGCAGGCGAGGAAGCAACAACAACGCCGGAGGACAACCTCCGTTCCACAATCAAGGGGGGGATCGACAGCGATGGCAACTACGAGTCGGTCAACCAACCCTCTATCGAATAAGATTGACTTGATGGGAGCTAGCACCAGTGCGGTTGCCAACGCAGCTAAGCGGACAACGGCGGATGCTAAACTCCCATCAACCGCTGATATGAAAACCAGTATCTTTACGTCTGTGGCAGCGGTCTCACGACCTGGCCTCGGAGTTTCGAAGGAGAAGGAAGCTGCAACTGAGATGTCGGCAAGGAGAGCGACCGCGATGGCAACTACGGGTCCGCACTCCAGGGAGACATCTCCCCGCCGCTTCACATACCACGAGAAAAGATTGGCTGCAAAGATCCTGAAGAGGTATGAAGGGGTACCGCAGGAATCACTGTCGCCGAATTCCAGTAAATCTGTAGAGCTAGCGAAAGCTGTGATACCGGATTTCCAAAATTCGTACATGCCAAAGAGGTTAAAAGTTAACCCTTTCAAGCGCCAGAGATCGGATCTGGAGTTTATTCCCCCTCCCAAGCGGCATCAGAATACCTCTGGAGCGGGCAAACTAAGCTTTGCTGAGGTAACCAAGGACAGGATCCTTATAGGCGTCCTTGACCGAGGCAATGACCGTCTGGCCATCCCCAAGGACCGGTGGCGTTACGTGCGAAATGAACTCGGCAACATTCTTCTCAACGTTGCTCCGGAGTTTCCGGGTAGTTCGGCACGAGTAACGGATGCGGGTTGGCACCAGGGTCAAATTAAATTACTCGCATGCGAGGATGCAAAAACCGTAGCACTGTACAAGGCAGCAGCTGCTAAACTGGGTGAAGTCTACCAGGGCGCAAAGATAGAGGTCGTCGACTGGAAGGACATTCCAGCTCGTCCAAGGGCAAGGGCGTGGATTCCGGCCATCCCTGACGAACCCGAGAGAATACTCGGGATGCTACGGCTAATGAATCCGTCCCTCCCAACGCATGACTGGAGTGTCAATCTGGTCGGGGATGCGGTAGGGCCCGACAGACAGGTGGTGTTCACCATGAATAAAGAGTCAATCGAGCCCCTCAAAAGGTGCAATGGCCTAGTACACTACAGCGTAGGCCAGATCGTTATCCACGTATATCGTGGTGATGCTCAGCGCGCTGCCTTCTCGGCTGCTCCGGGGGAACCGGAAAACTTATTACCAGAAGAGGAAGCGGAGGATTCCGATGCGGAAAGCATGTTATCCGCCACGTCTCTTGGCGATAGTGCTGTGAACAACTCGGAGATGGAGGACAGCCTACAGGACGAGGAAGTCCTCGACGTCACGGTAGTAGCAGCCAACGCTGAGCGACTAACATCTAACGCTACAGGCAGCAGGACTCCTGCAACGCCACATCGGGCAGTTAATCGGAACAACTCGTCGTTGATAGGCAACCTCCGGGATGGAGCAAACCTCGACGATATGGGGACGGCAGGGAAGTCTGTGCGCTCTCATGTTGGTGGTGCTTCAGATTAATTTGCACAAATCTAAAGTGGCTTCGGCTGCTTTAAGTAGTCGTCTTTCTAAAGGCGACGTGGATGTGGTCCTCATCCAAGAACCCTGGGTCAATAGCTCGAGAATCTGCGGATTGGGGACTAAGGGCTTCAAGCTCATTCGAGCCAGCGAGGAGAGCAAAGTCAGAACGTGTATTTTGGTCAAGTCTGAGTTGAACTCCTTTCTCCTACCTAACTACACCAATGGTGATATTACCGCTATCAGTCTAACGGTCGACAGCACCCGCCTGACGGTGGCGTCGGTCTATATGCCCTACGACGCCGAAGAACCCCCACCACAAACGGAGGTGAAAGACCTGGTGTCAAATTTCTGCACGGGTAATCTTATTATTGGAGCGGACGCTAATGCTCACCATGTCCAATGGGGGAGCTCCGACATCAATGCGAGGGGCGAGTCTCTGTTTGATTACCTCTTAACAACCAACCTGGTGATTTGCAACGTGGGTAATGAGCCTACTTTTATCACTAAGACCCGCAGGGAGGTCATAGACCTCACTATCTGTAGTGAAGGCGCTTATGAGTGGGTCAGAAAATGGCGGGTTCTGGAAGAACATTCTTTCTCCGACCACCGTTACATAGAAATGGTTTTAGACTTTATTGTAGAACAACCAATCATGAAGCGCAATCCACGTAACACTGATTGGCAGTTACACAATGAAATATTAGACAGAGACCTACCAGTACTGCCCTCACAAGCCCCCTCATCAGTAGAGGAGCTGGAGGATCTTGTTACTACATTTACATCGGCGCTCTCAAATGCTCTAGGACAGGCTTGTCCAGTGCCAAAACCACGCGGTAAACACAGGCCACATTGGTGGTCCTACGATTTGGACTCGCTCCGAATATCATGCCGGAAACAATTTAACAAGGCCAAGAGCTTCGGCTCTGAGCCTCATTGGCATGAATATAAAGCTAAACTAAGGGCCTACAAAAAAGCTCTGAGACAGGCGAAGAGAACCTCGTGGAGAAATTTCTGCACTGGCGTCGAAAAGGTCGACGACACAGCGAGACTTAGACGAGTCCTCTCGAAAAGTCAAACAACCATCAGCTATTTGCGAAAGCCTGACGGATCCTGGACCAGCACGGAAGAGGAAACCCTTGAGCTGCTCTTGAATACACATTTTCCGGGGAATCTGCATGATGCACCACTAGCACCTGCAACAAACCTGGCAGTAAATATACCCATCACTGAGGAAAGAGTAAGGTGGGCAGTTAAGAGCTTTGAACCGTATAAGGCTGCCGGGCCGGACGGGATTATCCCCGCGCAACTTATAAACACGTTGGAGACATCAGCTAAATGGCTGGTATTTCTCTTCACAGCCTGCCTGGCTCTCAACCACATTCCGGGCTCCTGGAGAAGCGCCACGGTAGTGTTTATCCCTAAGGCTGGGAAGGCATCCCACTACGAGCCAAAAGATTACAGACCGATCAGTCTCTCGTCCTTTGTACTCAAAACCTTTGAGAGGATACTAAGCGACTACCTTTCAACGACTATTGATAGCAACCTTATCTCTAGCTATCAGCATGCATACACCAAGAGTAAATCAACAGAAACTGCTCTGCACAGCCTAGTATCTGTCATTGAGAAATCGCTGTGTGAAAAGGACTACTGTCTCGTGGCCTTCTTAGATATTGAGGGGGCTTTCAACAATATAAGCCCGGAGGCGATCAACTCCGCTCTAACTAATCTGGGCGTAGATAGACCTCTAACTGGTTTAATTGACCAACTTCTAAGAGGAAGGAAAATAGCTTCTTCACTTGGTACGGTCGAGTTATCACGCTATGTCACAAGGGGAACGCCCCAGGGTGGTGTTCTTTCCCCGCTTTTATGGAACCTCACAGTCAACTCGTTGCTACGTGACACAAGCTGGGGGGGCGGGAAGATAGTGGCATACGCAGACGATTTAGCTATTGCATTCAGAGGCAAGTTCCCACAAACTCTGTGTGACCTGATGCAAGTAGCACTGCGAGAGGTTTCGAGGTGGTCCTCTCGCTGCGGACTTAGTATCAACCCGGGGAAAGTGGAACTTGTCCTCTTCACCAACCGGTACAAAATACCGCCACTAAGCCTACCAGAACTAGATGGCACGCGCCTGGGCTTGTCGGATAAGGCCAAGTTTCTAGGCATAGTTCTGGACAGGAAACTGAATTGGAAGGAGAATGTTCTTCAGCGCCAGAAGAAAGCTTGCATCGCTCTTTACACATGCAAAAGAGCCATTGGCAAAAAATGGGGGCTCAGCCCTAGAGTATGCAGTTGGATCTACACGGCCATCATTCGCCCAATCATGCTGTATGGAGTCGTCGTATGGTGGCCGGCACTGAGCAAGACAACATACCTGAATCTGTTGCGGAAAGTCCATAGATCCAATATGATCTGTATAAGCGGTGCGCTAAGGACAACGCCCAACGAAGCCCTCCAGGCCATTCTGGGCATTTTGCCACTTGATCTGGAAGGGTTTCGGTCAGCGGCGGCATCAGCTCTGCGCCTAAGAGAAACCTCCAGTTGGGGTGCGGGTACTATTGGACACTCCAGTATTCTGGAATCTTACAGCTTTCTCCCTCTAAGCACAGATCGTTGTGCGACCACTACAGTCGGGGATAGCTGCTTCAAAATAAACATTCCCAGCAGAGAAGACTGGGAGAGGACGGATTGGTGTCCCGAAACAAATGGTGGCACTTCCATATACACCGACGGCTCGAAGTTGGACGGCAGAGTTGGAGGAGGGGTTTATTCAAGGGATTTGGACCTTGAACTCTCCTTCAGACTACCTGATCATTGTAGCGTCTTCCAGGCGGAAGTCTCGGCAATCCGGGACGCCGCGGCCTGGTTAAGCAAACGTGTTATCGGAGGAGATATCACTATTTTCAGCGATAGCCAGGCGGCAATCAAATCCCTTGGCTCATACACGTTCAACTCTGAACTGACGCTCAGCTGTCGTCGATCTCTTCAGGAGATGGCCCAACAGAACCGCGTAAACCTCATATGGGTCCCGGGACATAGGGACATTGAGGGAAACTGTAAGGCAGACGAGCTTGCCAGGCAGGGCACGACCAAGCAGGTTCTTCGGGATAAAGAGCGCTTAGGTATGCCGTTTGCCACATGCAAACTAATGCTGAAGGAGCACACACTCCGTCAAGCCAACGAAAGATGGCTGCAATCCCCAGGGTGTCGGATATCGAAACAAACCTGGCCAAAATGGGATCTTAAAAGGTCTAGACGCATTTATGCCCTAACTAGGAGGGAAATCTGCATATTGATAGGGGTATTAACCGGTCACTGCCTGATTGGTAGGCATGCAGAAAGGCTAAGTGTGCCCTACCGACGATGCTGCAGGAGTTGCAAAGATGATGAGGAGGAGGAAACAGTGGAGCACCTCATCTGCAACTGTCCGGCTTTAAGCGGCGTGAGAACGCGCTTTTTGGGAGTTCCGTTCCTAGATAGTCTAAGCCAGATCGCGGAACTGGACATAAAGGACTTGATGGGCTTCATAAAGTCATCTAAGTGGTTCGAGGAGGAGTAACGGTGTCGGTTTAGGAGTGTCAGTCCCGGGATTCTGCTATGTGGAAAATCCCAACAACTCAGGGATTTTCCATATGGCTGGGTCCCGGGGCTGACTTTCCTTGTGTTGGTGGTATCACAACGGGCCTTCAAAACTGGCCTAAGTGTGCCTCTGCGGCAGCCACTTGAACCTACCTACCTAGATATAGAGTTCCATATACGAAAGTTCTTAGGTTGAAAACAGAAGTTTATTAAGGCATGTCCGTCCGTCTGTCCGTCTGTGTTAATGATAACTTGAGTAAAAATTGAGATATTTCCATGAATTTTTGTATACAGGTTACTTTCTGGCCAAGGTAGGTTGCTATTGAAAATTGGCGAAATCGGATCATAACCACGCCCCCTTTTTCGATACCGAAAATCACACTAATTGACATATCTCGGCAGCTGAAATGGCCAATATGATATAATTTTATAGGTGAATCCCCCTGGTCATTCTCTTCTGATTTTTCCATAAATTTTGTATAGTGGGTGTGGCACCGCCCACTTTTAAGGGGGGTACTTTTGAAAATTTGTTTGGTCGTAACGTTTAAACTGATTACGATAGAACGATGGAATTTGACACAAAGCATACTAGTATCGTTTGGAGTATACCTGATGAAACTGCAAAAAATCGCTCTCCAACCACGCCCACTTTCGATATCGAAAATTTCGAAAATCACTGACATACTTCGGTAACGGAAATAGCTAAAATGATATAGTTTGGTAGGATGAACCCCTAGTCATTCTATTGTGATTTTTTGATAAATTTTTAAAGTAGGCCTGGCATCGCCCACGTTTCAGGGAGGCATATTTGAAAATTTCACGGGTCATAACTTTTAAACTAATTACGGTAGAACGGTGAAATTGGTACAAGTTATACTAGCATAATAGGGAGCATACCTGATGTAATTGGACGAAATCGCTTTCCGACCACGCCCACTTTCGATATGGAACATTTCGAAAATCACATAAATTGACATAATTCAGTAAGGTAAATAGCTAAGATAGTAAACACTTTAGGTAAATCCTCCTAGGGCCTATATCATTGTTATCCCGTTCTGAAAATTACCGCTGGGTATTTAATGTTCGGTTCACCCGAACTTAGACTTCCTTACTTGTTTTTTAATCATTTTTTTCGAAACATAAGAGTTAATAATAAAATAATATAAATCTGCCAATCCTTTTAACATTCCTTCATTACACACTATTTCTTTGTATTCACATTTGAATTATACTGAATAAATTAGTCGCCATCTTTACTTTGAAACTGTGTGTACATTTTTCTGTGACATCAGTACTGCGATTCCAAACTTTTTTAACCACATTTGCTGAAGGTAACTTCGTTAACACACAATTTTAACACATTTGCTATTCACTAACTTTTATCACCTGTTTTGTCACCGAATGCGATAAAACTAAATCAGCTGTTTTGGTTGTCGTCTTTACAAGTGACAATTTATCGCGGTTTCTGTTGGCGTGTTTAATTTTTTAAACAAAGCGTTTTACGTTTTTATTAAAGATTTTTAATATAACAAAAGATAATTTAAAAAATAACAGTGTTGTCAAAACCCAGTTAGTGAATAACATATTTATGCGATAACGTAAACCAAATATGATAAGGTTAAAAATCTCGTTTGTGGAAACGATAAAAGATAGCGAATCGCACTACAGGTTATGGGTCCATTTCACATTTTAAAATTAATATAAAGTGTTTTATTTAAATAAAATGGCGACGGGCAAACTTCATTTTCCATTTCAGAAACTTCGCGGACGCGAAAACTTTGATGTTTGGCGGCGAAATGCAAAATCTTATTTGGTGGTGAAAAATTGCTGGAAAATTACTGAGGCTCGTCTGATAGTTCTTCAGAAAAGGACCGTGACACAGATGAACGTGCGCTAGCGGAGATTATGCTCATGGTGGAGTCGAGTAATTTCTGTTGTTGTTGTTGTTGTTGTAACGAGGTGTAGTCCTGCCCAACGCGTATTTTTCCTTAACCTAATTGTCATCAATATCTTCTAACGGGAGTCCAAGGAAACTAGTAGTTTCAATAGGGTTGGACCAAAGAGAGATGGGTGTTAGAAGAGTGGGCTCAAATGAGCAAGAAAATAAGTGATTGGTATTGTGGGGGGACGAGCCGCATGCCGGACATACATTCGGCACATCAGGGTTCAGTCTAGATATGTAGGAGTTTAACCTACTACAATATCCAGAGCGTAATTGAGCCAGAGTGACCCTTGTCTCTCGAGGAAGATGACGCTCCTCTTCAAAAATGCCAGGTGTTGCGGCATGTAAGGCATTGTTTAGCGGACAGGGCGCAGAGTAATGGCCAACAGACGTTGTATGGATATGCCCCAAAGCCTGTTTGTGCACCTGTAGATCAAACGGCGTTGTTATATAGTTACGGATCTCATCAAAATGATTACGTAGATGCGACCTTATGGTCCTAGGAGGCGGAATGAGTTCAAGCAGTTGTCTACCGGGATGCTGTGGTTTACAGCAATTCAGTAGGTACTGCTTGTTTAGCATTTCATTATGCTCCCTAACTGGAAGCATTTCCACCTCATTATGTATATGAGATATAGGTGACATAAGGACGCACCCCGTAGCGGTTCTGAGCGCGGTGTTTTGACAGGCCTGAAGCTGATTCCAGTGAACGTCTGCAAGCCCCGGCGACCATATCGGCGACGCATAGTTCAGGATCGGCCGACCAATTGCCTTGTACGTTACCAACAACGTTTCTTTGTCTTTACCCCAAGAACTGCCGGCTAGTGACTTGAGGATTTTGTTGCGGCTCTGTAATTTTGAGACAATTGCAGCTGAATGGGCAGCGAAAGTGTGCATGATGTCAAAAGTCACTCCTAAGATTTTTGGGTGAGCGACAGTAGGTATTTTATGATCATAAACATAAATTTCTAATTCCATGCCAACCTGCGCTGTCCACGTCGTGAATAAGGTCGCCGAAGACTTTGTTGGCGACAATGTCAAGGTTCGGGCAGTGAAGAACTCGACTAAAGAGGGGAGATAACCATTTATTTTAGAGCACAGCTCATCAACGGAAGTACCAGTTGCCAATATCGTGCAATCGTCTGCGTAAGAAACAATCGTAACTTCTTCTGGTGGAGGAGGAAGCTTCGAAATATAGAAGTTAAACAATAACGGGGAGAGGACACCACCCTGTGGTACCCCTTGTTTTATCTTCCTGGCTTTAGATTTTTTGTTTCTGAATACAACAGACGACCGACGACCACTGAGATAATTGGCGGTCCAACGCTTTAGACAGGGGGGGAGTAACTAGTCTTCCAAATCAGCTACAAGTTGCCCATGATTTACTGTGTCAAAAGCTTGACTCAAATCAAGTGCAACTAGAACAGTCCTGTCATTAGGCCTGTTTTGATTTAGACCGTCAGTTATCTGAGTGTTTATGACATTTTGAGCAGATGTTGTGCTCCTACCTTTCCTGAAGCCATGTCGGTGCTCGGCTAACATCAGATGTGATATATAGAGCGGGAGTAAGACCGCTTCAAGTGTCTTTACTACTGGCGAGAGGAGCGATATGACTCCCCAACGTTAGCTGGCTTGCCAGGCTTTAGTAGTGGGATCACAGTTGCCTGCTTCCATTTATCGGGTATGACAGCTGTGATCAGAGACAAATTGAAGACGTCAGTTAAATATTTGACTCTCGCTAGGCCGATATGTTTTAGATGCACCATGGCTATGCCATCAGGGCCGATGGCTTTGGAGTTTTTGGCCTTCCGGATGGCCTCTTGAACCTCTGTAGCGGTGATGGGAACGGGGGCATAGTTTTTGTGTTTATGCGCACGCCTGAAGATTCCACGTCTAGTCCTGTCTTGCGCAGGGTATGGGACATATTGTCGACAAAAAGCCTGTGCACATTTCCTGGGGTAATTTATTGTCTTGTCACCAAAGGTAATGTCGACATTTTTTGGTGGACCCGAAGGATTCGACAAGGACTTGGCGGTGGACCATAATTTCCCAACACCGGTAGAGAGGTTACAAGACCTGAGGTGCTCCTCCCATTTGGTTTGTTTGTGTTCGTTAACCAGCCGTCTGATTTCCACGTTGAGATCACCGATCTGTGGGTCAGAGGGATCGATGTTGCGTATGAGGTCACGTTCGTTGGCCAAGGCTGCGGCCTCAGCTGGGAAGTTAGGCCTAATATCTTTTATCCTACCAGCTGGTATAAAACGGGATGTAGCCTTTTTAATGACCTCACGTATGTTACGCTCGCCAACGTGTACGTCAGTGGGAATGAGAAGATCACCAAAGGAGCTCTCCGTGAATTCCAAAAAGACGACCCAATTAGCTCTTTTGAAATTCACGTATGTTCTTTTCTCCGATGTAACGAAATCCGTGGCACGATCGACAATAGTTAGGTCCGGGGAGCTACTGCAGTTAACAGCCATCCTAGTTGAGGAGTCTCCGTTCACAGTACAGAAAGAGGAGTTATCAATTTGCTCGGCTAATTCCCGTCCTCTGCCGTCCACAGAAAGGTGTGAATGCCACATATCATGATGGGCATTAAAATCGCCCATGATGATACGGTTATCGCCACAAAGAAACGCCCTAAGGTCAGGACGATAACTTCTGGGGCAGCAGGTGAAGGGGGGAATGTATATATTGATTAGCTCGAGATCAACGCAACCAGCTTGTATAACTATACCTTGACACTCTAAAGGTAAGTCTCTTTGGTCAGTGTTGATATCAAATTGCCTATACTGCACCGTATGGTGAACAAGGAACGCGAGACCACCTCCGCCGTCCGTACGGTCATGCCGGAGTACGTGGTAGCCTCCACTCTCTCGGAGATTCGAGTGGGGGCCAAGTTTTGTCTCCTGGATTGCAGCAAATTTTGATTTTATGTAGCTGCATAAATGTTTTTATCTCCGCTATCTTGTCAAGCCGTTGCAGTTAAATTGCAACAATTTAAATTGCGAAGGAGAGGCAATGGCCACTCTGGGAGTTAAAGACTGATGTGTTTGCCTAGATGTGGTAGGTTATGTCGCGATATTGATCTCCGTTGCAGTCCTGAAGCCGGCGGAATTCGTTCACTATTAGATGAGTGTACATCCGTCGGCGTTGAGGGCTGCACAACTCGACAGCAAGGCGCGACAAACACATCAGTCAAGAGATTTCTGTTTGCGAGCCCAGAACATATGCGTAGGTGACACAGGCCTAGGCAGGAGTTGCACTTGACCGATGCCACAGACGCAAATATCCTGTGCCGACATACAGTGCACGAAGAGTGAGGGACCAGAAGTTGATGGACTTGACTTTAATTCGTGCTAGTGCCGGAAGAAGTTAGTAAAGGTTTAGAGACGGGGGCTGAAGCTCAGTAGTGCTACAAGCATCAACTGATGTGCTACGAAGAAAGTAGCCATGAGTGGCTGCTTGTGCTGTTGATGCACTAGGAAGTAAGCTACAGCCGGGAACACATATATTCTGCTGGGCAATATAATTATTGCAGGTCGTGGAGACTTGATTATTAGAGGGCGATAAAGCAACATATGAGCGTCGCTTGCCTCGGGACGTCCTAGGACGTGAACAGCTAGTGGGCCGATGTGTTTTTGGATCTAGTCCGGAGCAACTAGATTTATGCAACCAACCTTTGCATGATGCACACTGTACTGAGTGTGATCGTCTTGTATATATTTTCTTCCGACAAACGCAGCAGAACCATTCTCTTGGGCCAGGATTTGGCTCAATGCCAGCCCGGATCAAGAGAATAAGGAGCAGCCGTGCTGCAAGGGGCTGTTCCGGGGATGACTATAGGTGAGGGAATCGTGACGCGTTAGACAGGGTCACTTCGAAATGTATTGGTCTTGGCCGAGTCATTATAAAAAAAAAAAAACCCGGGTCGTTTCGGTACGAAGGGTATTGTACAGGTACAAATACCGTTCTCGCAGAACCGGCAATACGTGAAACGCACATAGCAGTTCCAATCTGTGCAAGATTACGTGAACGAAACGGTCATGACTTCAATCTAGTTGCAAAATGCCGGTTTGCACATGGGTGATGAAGTGGTCGCATCATTATTGCTGCTTGGGTTGCCTAATAAGTATCAACCACTTGTTATGGCAGTGGAAAATCCCAAAGCAAAGTTAACAGTTGACAGCGTTAAAAGTTTGCTATTGCACGACGTAAAATTGGATAGCAGCAAAACGTCTACAGAAAACGCTTTGTATTCGAAGAATATGCAACCCAAAAAGAATGGTAAAATATCTAATCGATAAAAGTTTCGTTGCTTCAATTGTGGCCAAGAAGGTAATATGCGTAAAGAGTGTCGTAAATCGCATAAAACAAACGAGAACGAAAATAAAAGCAGAACTGCTATGTTTTCGAACTCACTGTTAGTAAATTCGTGTTTACATTCTCAAAGCAGCGAATGTGTATGGTACGTCGATTCAGGCGCAACGTCGCACATGACGAATGATCACTAGCTACTTTCGAAAATGAGAGCGGCAGAGCACAGCGAAGTTCTTTTAGCTAACAGTGACAGAATCCCTGTTAACAGCGTTGGGGATGTTAGCTTACTCTTAAATCTAAACAATCGAAAAATTCCTGCTGATGTTCGAAATGTTGAATATGTATCAAGCCTTTGTGCAAATCTAGTGTCAGTAAGGCAAATAACAAAACAAAATAAAAAAGTGGTGTTCGAAGGCAATGAATGCAAGATTTTTTACGAGGCTGACAAATTAATAGCAAAGGCGTATGCGGATAACGATGAATACAAATTAGATTGTGCCAAAGATCCAAATGGCAAAGCAATGACCGTAGTTGACAATTTTCAGCTTTGGCATCGCAGGTTGGCACACATTTGCAAATAAAGTATGAAGCAGGTGCAGAATTCAACGCTTTGTGTCAATTATAGTGGTACAAGTGGCAAGGGGTGTGTTGTATGCTGCAAAGGTAAAAAAACCAGAACATTAAATAAATCAGCTGGAACGCGTGCTGCAAATTTGTTAGACGTCGTACATTCGGACGTGCAAAGTATTTGCTATACCAATTGCACGAAAATCACATCTATTTGATAAATTCAAACAATTTAAAAGTGAAGTAGAAACGCAATGTGGCCGTTAAATAAAAGTGCTTAGAACAGACAACGGCACGGAATACTGCAATGAACTATTTATAAACTTTATGCGTGATTATGGCATTGTTCATCAAAAAACAGCTCCGTACACACCCGAGCAAAACGGCGTGGCTGAGCGCATGAAACGTACTTTAATTGAACGTGTCAGAGGCATGTTATTGGATTCTGGGCTTGCAAATATCTTCTGGGCAGAGGCTGCAAACACGGCAGCATATTTGGTGAACCGCATTCCATGTAGGGGCAATAATCGCAGTCCGGAAGAAATATGGTCAGGTGTGAAACCGAATTTAAAGAATTTGCGCATATTTGGGCGCGTGGCAATGGTTCACATACCAAAGCAAAAACGAACAAAACTTGATGCAAAGTCAGAAGAGTGCATTTTTCTAGGGTATTGCGCTGTATACAATTTTTATCGGCTGTATCAAAAAAGCGACTTGAAGTTTATTATAAGTCGCGATATTACGTTTTTGGAAAATTTAAGCGACACAACGAAACGTGTAGAACCAAATCTAGTTATTGATATTGCTGATGCAAGGGAAGTTTGTGACATTGACAATTCAGAGGAGAATATTGTAAGCGAATCATACGATACTCCTGATGAAGGCGAAACTGGTAATATGCCTGAAGAGAATGAAAAACAAAGAGGGCGCAATCCGCCGGTCAAAGCGTTGCAAAAAGCTAAAAGATATTTGTTATTGAGCGCAGTGTCGGGTGCTGATCAACCTGTTACCGTTAAGGAGGCCTTGAATGGTGGGTGCTTGGAAGCAAGCTATGCAAGACGAGATGGATTCTCTCAAGTCAAACAAAACCTGGCAACTTACCAAATTGCCTGCAGGTAAGAAAGCAATAAGTTCAAAGTGCGTATTTAAAATAAAGCGTGATGCGGCTGGTGAGCTTGTTCGCTATAAAGCAAGGCTCATTGTAAAAGGCTGTTCGCAAAAACCAGGTGTTGACTATTCGGAAACATTTTCTCCGGTAGTCAGGTATATATGAAGCAGCCGGAAGGCTATGATGACGGTTCAGGCAAAGTATGTCGTTTATTAAAGTCACTGTATGGCCTAAAGCAGGCAAGTAAGGTTTGGAATGATACATTGAATACAGTACTCATTGGTTTGGGACTAGTTCGAAGCGAGGTCGATCAGTGCATCTACTACTGTGTGGAAGAGCGAAGCATGGTGTATGTAGCAATTTACGTAGACGACGTTTTGGTTTTCTCGAATGACAAAAAGGCTACAGAGCGTATCAAGAACGAGTTGTCCTTCAGATTCAAAATGAAAGACATGGGTTCAGCGTCATCCGTACTTGGCATGCGAGTTCAAAGAGATGAGGTAAAAAAGCTAATAAAACTTGATCAGTCTGAATATATTTCCAGTGTACTTAAACGTTTTGGAATGGACGACTGTAATGCTGTTTCTACGCCACTTGACTTATCTCAAAAGTTAACTGCTGAAATGTGTCCACAAACCGAGGAGGCCAAGATGAATATGGAAAAGGTTCCATATATGGAGGCGATTGGTTGTCTTCTGTACGCAGCGCAGAATACTCGTCCAGATAAAAGCTTCGCGGTCAATTTACTGAGTCGGTTTTCACAGAATCCCGGAAAGGCTCATTGGCTTGCAGTGAAGCGCGTAATGCGTTATTTGAAGGGCACTATTGATAAAGGCATCGTGTATAAAAAGTCAGCTGAAGGTCTAGCTGGGTTTTGCGATTCTGATTGGGCAGGAGATCTTGATAAGCGCCGATCAACTTCTGGTTACATGTTCGTTATGCAAGGTGGTGCTATATCATGGTCAACCCATAGACAACGAACGGTTGCCTTGTCATCGACTGAAGCTGAGCTAATGTCAGCAGTGGGCGCTATGCAAGAAACAATTTGGTTGTATCGGCGAAAGTCTGAGCTGATTCCTGGTGGTACAAAAACAATTACACTGTACTGCGATAACAAAAGCGCTATTCATTTCATTCGTAACAACAATTTTTCTCCACGCACCAAACATTTAGACATAAATTCGTTGTAGACATAAAAGTAAAATTTATACTAGAGAAGCTGGAAGATAAGTCGTTAAAACTGGAGTACATTTCCACAAATGAGATGTTGGGAGATGGTTTAACAAAGGCGGTACCAGCTGTTAAGAATGAATTTATAAATTCCAAAATAGGTTTACAAAATGATATGTAGTTTTTGATACAACCTTTTTTGCATTGTAAACATATTTAATTTTTTATTAATGTTTTGAAACTTTAAAAACTAAATGCTTTTAAATGTTGTCAGATCTTCTATTAAAGGGAAGTATTGTAAAATAATATAAATCTGGCAATACTTTTAACATTCCTTCATTACACACTATTTCTTTGTATTCACATTTGAATTATACTGAATAAATTAGTCGCCATCTTTACTTTGAAAATGCGTGTACATTTTTCTGTGACACCAATAACAAGTATCACTTTAAAGTTATATATGACCAATTATAAATAAATTGATGTAAAAACTTGTTGACCTGTATTTTATGTAAAAAAATATAGTTGAACCTAAAACCACTTGAGGAATATGTTGTTTTTATGAAAGTCTGATATATTTAAAACATCGAGGTGCTAAAGAAATTGTGTCCGTTTTTTATGTAATGCGCCTAAAGTTTCCCGTAGCTAGCTATGTCTTTTGTGAAAGACGGTTTTGCAAATAACTTTGCCGACATTTTTTTTTACTAAGCGATGGGTGGTGTTGAAGCTAAATGTTAAATACACCCCTTACATTCGCTACACAGTTTTCCGTTATTTGGGTAATTTTTTGGAATGCGAAATTTATTAATGGTAATCATTTAACTTCGCATGTATACAAGAATTGCGAAGTTACAAATTTGCCACTACCGTTAAATGAGTGCCAATGACAAAGCATACTAGGCCTTGTCATTTCTCAACACACTGCTCCTGAACGAAGAATAGGTCGACCTAAAAGGACGCCAAAATCTGTAAATTCCATATCGTCTGGGACGCTGTCCTGATGACAAATCACTTTGGTTTGAAATCCTAGCTGATCCTTTTTGGAAAATATGCACTTTTTCAAATACCTTCCAGCTTGAGGTCTATTCGAGGTACTTCAAATTCGAGGTAATGCATAAAACTGCACTAAATTAGTAATATATGAACAAAAATGCAAAACATGTGCGTATTCTCAAAAGGTCGCTAGGATCTCAGCTCAAACGGTATTTTCAACTGGATGACATTATCAACGAATTGGAACTTTTAGTTTTTGGCTGAATTGTTTCTTTCCAATTAGCCCTTTAGGTGCAATATGTTATATACTGAAAAAATGCAAAAAAGTGCATATTTTCCGAAAAGGATCAGCTAGGCTTTAAAACCAAAGTGGTTCGTCATCAAGACATCGTCCCAGACGATGTGGAATTTACACTGAGCGAGATCTGACAATATCTCCGACAAAATCACTTGCCGGCAGTACTTGGGGAAAAGACAAAGAAACGTTGCTGACTACATATAAGGCCATTGGCCCACCAGTCTTTGACTATGCTGCGCCCATATGGTCGCCTAATGTACATAACACCAACTGGACGAAGTTACAAGTCTGCCAAAATACTGCCACCAGAACTGCTACGGGATGTCTCCTCATGTCTTCCGAGTCTCACCTCCATCAGGAGGCAAAACTGTTCAATGTAAAAGAGCATGCGGAAATGCTGAGCAGGCAATTCCTTCTGAACTGCCACAAGCCAGCACATCCAAACCGTCATCTTTTGGACATAGATCCGCCCCCGAGAAACATAAGGAGACATCTCCGTAAGCACTATGATGAGATCCGGCATCATATTACCTTGCCGTTTGATCTGCAGAATCATAAGCGGGCTCTAACCGACATCCACACCGAGTCGGTAGACACTTTTGTCGGATCTCTACCTGTGAATCCCGTTCTGAACAGTCCTCCACCGGATATTGCTAAAGAAGAACGCACCTTACCAAGGGAGACAAGAGTGACCTTGGCACAGCTTAGGTCTGGATATAGTGTAAGGTTAAACTCCTACTTATCCAGACTTAATGATACAATCTTAAATACATGCCCTGCATGTGGTAGGACCCCCCATGATACTCTACATCTCTTCAATTGTTCATCTGAACCTACTCTTCTAAACCCCTCTGTCCCTCTGGACAAGCCCTGTTGAAACTGCACGTTTCCTTGGACTCCCCTTAGAAGAGCTTGATGAAGATCTTCGGAATGATCATACACTCTAGACAGGGCAATGCATTGTTAACAACAACAACAACATGTGGAATGTACAGATTTTGGCGCCATGTTAGGCCAACCTATTCTTCGTTCAGGAGCAGTGTGTCAAGAGCATGGCTCGGAATTTTTCGTTTTATTTCTGGACTTTTTCGGGAAAATATGTGGAGTTTTTTGGAATAATTTTTAGACTTCTTCGGTACCATTTCGGGATAAGTTCCAAAATTTTTCGGGACAATTCTGGATTTTTCTGGGATCATTTTGGAATTTTTTCGACACCATTTCGGGATGGTTTTCGGGACTGTTTTGGGCCTATTACGGGACTTTTATGGATCATTGCAGTATATTTTCGGGATATGGTCCAGACTTTTTTGGAATCATTTCTAAGGCATTCCGCAGACGAGGCGCAAAGTCATAGACGCGTACTCGTCATTCCACTGAGCACGAATTTCCCTGCGTCTCAACGAACACAACGAACTGTCAAAATTGCAATTTTAACTAATTAATACATTTTCCGCACATTTTTAACACATATTTCTTCCGATTGCCACGGCACACAAAAACCGAAAATGAAAAATGTAAACAAATGCTACTACTTCCTCTTTTCTAAGCGTACGACGCCTGGTGACCAGCATTGTCATACGCTGAGCAGCATGTAGCTTTCATGCTTTGCCACTTTCGTGCAGCTGCCGATTCGTGTGCGGCTCTTCATGCAAATATATGTGTTCAGCAACAAAGCGTACAAAAATCGAATGTAGCGCCTAATACGCGTCTATGGCGATTCGCTCCGTGTGCGGACACGCTAACTGTTTTTTAAATTATTTATGGAATTTTTAGAGACTATCCCCGAAATGATCACAAAAAAGTTCAGAAATTATCCTTCAAAGTACCGAAATTAACCCAAAAAAAATTGTAATATCGATTTTTACGATGATACTCGATGCCTGCAACCCAGGGTTACCAATTTTCATTTTTGTCACTTTGGTCATATGGAAGGTTTTGCATCTAGTAGATAGGTGGTTTTGCATAGGCATCGACGATATGTAAAGATATTCTACTTACTGGATCAAATATTTTTCAATCGAAACACATTTTTCTCCATTGGACTTTTCCCAATATTCAGACATTAACCACACTCTAAATGTATCACCATTTCGACTCATTAGTTATACGTTTTTGAAAAAAGCCTTGTTTATAAAAATAGTGAATTTTATTATGCGTGTTTTAAGCTTTTACGATCTAATGGGATATAGTGCAAATAAAAAACTTTATTTCACCTTACAGCCCGACGTTTCGCCAAATTTCCTTGGCTTCTTCAAGGGCGACTATTAAAGGTGTGTTAAAACATCAAATAAAATTAAAAAATTAAAAACTATTGCGTAAAATGATACCATCTTATGTGGTAAACTTGTCAAACTGCACTATCAAGCAACACGACTCTTTGGAAATACCTTTCTAGTAATCATTAACGTTATACGGGCCTGGCACCCTCTATGGGTAAATGGCCTCATTTAAGAAGGACTTAAATCGCTAATTTCTCATACTAGATATTAAGATATTCCATACACTGCATCTCACATTTGCCATTAAGACAAAGTGACTTAGTGCTGAACTGTTTTCTTTTCGCTCGCCGCTACTAAGAAAATCCTTGTTAGTTTCTTTTCCTCCCCTCATTAATATGCTTAAATTCAGGGGGTAATTCCATATGAGTTGAGGTTGTATAAAATTTTTTTATTATATTTGCGTGCTTTTAATTTATATATAGATTAATTTATGTATATATTTTTTTTGAAAAATCCATTAAGAAAATCTTTTCATCCATATATTTATAATAATAATATATATATGAAAACATTATAATTATTATATAATTTTAAACTGAAACTGAACTCAGTTTGACAAGTTTACCACATAAGATGGTATCATTTTACGCAATAGTTTTTAATTTTTTAATTTTATTTGATGTTTTAACACACCTTTAATAGTCGCCCTTGAAGAAGCCAAGGAAATTTGGCGAAACGTCGGGCTGTAAGGTGAAATAAATTTTTTATTTGCACTATATCCCATTAGATCGTAAAAGCTTAAAACACGCATAATAGTCTTACAAAACGATTGGAAGAATACATGAGTGAATTTTTGTTTTTTAAGATTTTTAGTGAAATCGTGGTTTTTCATACGCAAAAAGACCAGACAACAGTTTTACTGGAAGCTTGAGTTATCGTGCCTTTAAAATATATACCAAAAAAAAAAAATGTAATCTAGGGCCTTAACCAGGGCCATTTTTTTAATGGATCGTTAGATCGTAAGATTGCATTTGTTTAATTCTCCGGTAAAAAGATTAAGGCGACCTCGATGGACCTCGTAGTTATACATCTCTTTCTAAAAAAAGTTTCTTCAAAAAAGCCTTGTTTTTATAGTATTGTAAAACGAAGCAAATTTTTTTTGATAATATTTTTTGTAAAATCGTGGCATTACATGTGTAAAAAGTAAGACAAGGACAATTAATTGCAGTTGTACTTGAAACACTACAAAAAAAATGCAGGGAAATCTATGGTCATATAATGACTAAAATACTTCACGATATCTCAGCAGATATTTTTGAAAATACTTATCAGTGCTGATATCTTTGGACATTTCTTAGTAAGCATGGATTTTCCCCGGCTAGTTTATCACAACTTAAATCAAGTAAGGAAAGCTGTCTTCGGCTGTGCCGAAGGCTATATACCTTTCATGAATAAGCGTCACGATTTTCACTGTTCTATCCCCAGTACAGCCTGTTTCAATTTAACTATATTTACTATACACATTACACATCTTTGTTATAATTTAAAATAAACTTACAAAATAATAGGATCCGAGTTATCGGAACAAGCGATTGTATGAAGGCTATATATTATACGTGTTCAATTGTACTGACTTACAATATACACATTACATATGTAGAAAGTACTAAAGGTGCAATATTTTACGTTCCTAACTTTTTAAATGCGGAAGTATTGGCCAAAAAACCTTATATCGGAACAACCGGTTGTATGGGGCTAAATATATGTTATATTTACCCGATCTTCTTGATTTTCCTCTACACTACATAAATTGAAAGTACTCAAGTTGCAAAATTGTATGTTCCTAACTTTTTAATTGCAGAAGTTTTGGCCAAAAAACCTTATATCTAACCAATCGGTTGTATGGGGGCTATATGTTACATTTTCCCGATCTTTTTGATTTTCACTATATACACTACGTAAATAGAAAGTACTCGAGTTGCAAAATTTTACGTTCCTAACTTTTTAATTGCGGAAGTTTTGGCTAAAAAACCTTATATCTGAACAATCGGTTGTATGGGGGCTATATGTTACATTTGCCCGATCCTGTTGATTTTCACTATATACACTACATAAATAGAAAGTACTCGAGTTGCAAATTTTACGTTCCTAACTTTTTAATTGCAGAAGTTTTGGCCAAAAAACCTTATATCTGAACAATCGGTTGTATGGGGGCTATATGTTACATTTTCCCGATCTTGTTGATTTTCACTATATACACTACATAAATAGAAAGTACTCGAGTTGCAAAATTTACGTTCCTAATTTTTAATTGCAGAAGTTTTGGCCAAAAAACCTTATATCTGAACAATCGGTTGTATGGGGGCTATATGTTACATTTGCCCGATCTTGTTGATTTTCACTATATACACTACATAAATAGAAAGTACTCGAGTTGCAAAATTTTACGTTCCTAACTTTTTAATTGCAGAAGTTTTGGCCAAAACTTCTTATATCTGAACAATCGGTTGTATGGGGGCTATATGTTACATTTGCCCGGTCTCGTTGATTTTCACTATATACTTACACTACATAAACAGAAAGTACTCGAGTTGCAAAATTTTACGTTCCTAACTTTTTAATTGCGGAAGTTTTGGCCAAAAAACCTTATATCTGAACAATCGGTTGTATGGGGGCTATATGTTATACTTGTCCGATCTTGTCAGTTCCGACAAATGATTCCTATATTACAAAATGGTGGCCACATACAAAATTTCAGCCAGATATCTCAAAAATTGAGGGACTAGTTTGCGTTCAAACAGACAGACGGACAGACGGACATGGCTAAATCAACTCAGCTTGTCATCCTGATCATTTCGGTATACTTATTGATGGGTCCATCTCTTCTTCTTCTCATACTTACAAACATCGGACCAAAGTTATAATACAATTTCATGTTCATGAAAGGTATAAAAAGGACCTACCTGAAATGTTTGTGATAAAGAAATTGTTGTGTTATTATTTAATATTTATTTTTCAAAATTTATTTAGTTTATAAAAGTGAATTTAGAATATTTCCCTTGAAGAAGGCGCGGAAGACGCCTAAACGCGTAGGAAACAAATGTAAACGAAAATATGTGTTTTCATTTAACACTGAACGGCCGAAGCGGCTCAACCCAGCAAACCTTAAAAAAGGACTTTTTCTGCGCCCGACACTGTCCGTATGGCCGAGTCCCGGGATTGACCTTCCTAGTGTTGGTGGTATCACAGCAGGCCTTGTTAAACTGGCCTATTGGTGCCTCTGTGGGAGCCACTTGAGCCTAACGTAACCTAATACAAATATTAGTATATTTTTATTTTATTTAAATATTTTTTTAATGTTTTGACAAAATTTTGTTGAATTTTTCGTTCGGTGCTTTGATCAATTTTTGATGTCAGTTTTGAGAGAGAGGTCTTTTAAACTGAACTTAAATGGATTTCACTTTGAAAATTAAGCCACTTCTTCAATATATTTTCATAGGCCTGAGGATATCTACTTCTTTAAAAATAACTTGTTTCTTTTAATATTCAAATCTTTTTAAAAATGTTTTTTGCTTCAAAAATCAAATGAAATATTCATTCATTCTAAAAATAAAAATTTGTTGATTGGTAATTATTTTGTACAGGAATAAAATATAGATATTTCGCTATAATTTTATATTAGTGACCCCGTACTCACGAATCACCCAAAAAGGTATCATGCCGAATACATGCTCCGGCAACAATGCTGCTAGATCACAAGAACAAACTTCAATCAACAACAGAATAATGCCATCAAACCCCATGGTTCAATTATACCAGGTTAGCTTTTCGATGACAGATTATGTCAGTTGCGGCTATCTTGCTCCCTGAAAAATTGTCATTCACATTCTGGGTAGCCTTTTAGCAAAATCTAAAAAAAGTAGTTAGAAAATTAGTTTAAAATAGTAGTAGTTAGAATAATAGTAGAGGTTAGTTTTTGGAAAATTGATGAATTTATCATTAATAACTGATTTTAAGGCAAGCATCGGCGCCCCATAGATCTTAAGATAAGTCAAACATGTTGGATTCATCACACAGACATGTTGTGCTCTTTGTTTACCAAATGATTGAGTCATCGCTGGGCAACGGGCGAAACCACATCGCGTGGGGGTGTTGCTTGTTTGGTCAGCGAATGTTAAAAATATAGTTCGGACGATCACCGAGACGTCCAAGTGGACTGATATGGACCGATTCTTAACACATAGGTTCCAAACCTTAGAATCGGTTTCAGGTTTAAGAGGAACAATGCCTGCAAAACCTCCAAAGGTACAAAGCAATAAGCGGTCTTCTGAACCACCGCACAAAAAACTCGGGTCTTTTCAAGCGCGTGTCGCAAAAAAGTGGTGCACAATGTGCCAAAACTCTAACCATAGAATCTATGCCTGCGACAAATTCAAAAAAATACCAGTAAGCGAAAGAATTGCATTTCTCAAAAACAACCGATGTTGCCTTAATTGTCTTTCATCGAAGCATTCGGTGTCGAAGTGCACTAGTAGCTCCAACTGCAGCATCTGTCAGTCAAGGCACAATCTGCGCAGGTTAAAGAGGCATGTGCCATACAACTGCGGTCACCCGTTGACCCTTTGGTTTCAATCGAAGCTGTTGTGTTAGTTTTGCCACAGGTAACTGGCATCTGCGATGTCAGTGCACTAACATAACAGGCATTCCCCGATCTGGTACTAGCGGACAAAAGATTCTTCGTAAATGAACCAATCGACCTTGTTTTGGGCGGAGACATCTACCCGCAAATCATTTTGAGCGGTATTAAGAAAAACATTCTTAATACTCTCCTGGCCCAAGAAACAGTTTTGGGTTGGATACTGACGGGTCATGCCAATGTAGTCAACCCAACCAACCACAATATGGTATCTTTCTTCAATGAAGTTGCTTTAGACAAACAGTTAAGCTCCTTCTGGGAAATTGAAGAAATCCCCAAATCAAAAGCCCTAACAGCCGAAGAAAAAATATGCGAGGAGCTGTACAAACGCACAACGCAGCGAAATTCTGATGGGAGATATGTCCTTTCCCTTTCTTTCAAAGCAGATTACCCAGCAAACATTAGCCTGGGTCCTTCATTAAGAATAGCATGCTCTCAATTCTATAAAAACGAGACACGTCTTAAGAAAAATCCTGAACTGCAAAAGGAATACAATAGGGTCGTTATGGAATATGAGACAATGGGGCATATGTCAAAAATGAATGCATTACAGTCGCCCGAAGCAGTCGACAACTATTATCTGCCTCATCACGCGGTTATTAAAGAGGAAAGTACATCAACGAAAGTTAGGGTGGTTTTCAACGCATCTCCCCGTTCTTCGAATGGTACCAGCCTGAATATTGCTCTTTTCCCGGGTCCTGTACTCCAGTCAGATCTACCCATCTTAATTCTTCGGTGGAGGCTTTTTAGATACGTCTTCAATAGCGATATTGAGAAGATGTACCGACAAATCCTAGTCGAGCCCAATCAAACCAAGTACCAACGGATAGTTTTCCGCTCAAACTCAAACGATCCAATCAATCTTTACGAACTCAAAACGGTAACTTTCGGGATTAATTGTGCTCCTTATATAGCAATTAGGACCTTACTCCAACTAGCTGACGATTCCGAAGTTTCTCACCCAACAGCCTCTAATATTTTGCGGAAAAATATGTATGTTGACGACGTCTTGTCTGGGGGGCATTCCATTGAGTCTGCAATCGAAGCTAGGGATGACATATCTGCAGTTTTAAAATCAGCGGGTTTCCGAAATCTCATCTTTTGAGCGAAGATTTTCTCGACTTTGAGGACTCCAGTAGCGTGAAAGCTCTTGGAATTAGGTGGAATGCACATTCCGATAAATTCTATTTCACTATCAAACCAATAGAGGAAGATACTAGTCTCACAAAAAGAGCTATATTGTCGACTATCGCCAAACTCTTTGACCCGTTAGGTTGGCTAGCTCCCACTATTATAGTCGCGAAAATTATTATGCAAAACATATGGCTAGAGCGTACTGGATGGGACGACCCCGTATCTTCTTCAACATTGGACAGGTAAAAAAATTTTACCGGAACTTACAATGAAATCGAGAAATTACGAATACCCCGATGGGTCTACTATTCCCCGTCAGAAAACGTAGAAATCCATGGTTTTTGCGATGCGATGGTCTACTTGCGCGTCGAAAGGGATAACAAAGTACTCATGCTTTTGGCAAAAACAAGAGTGGCTCCAGTTAAAACCATTTCAATTCCGCGACTGGAGCTTTGCGGGGCGGTATTATTAGCTGAAATCGTCGAATCAATTTGTAGCAATCTGGATTTAGGTCATCTAAAAATCCATCTGTGGACGGACTCGACGATAGTACTGGCCTGGATACGCAAACCCCCATGTTCCTGGTCCACTTTTGTATCTCATCGAATAACCAAAATCATCGATAAAGTAGGAAGCTCATCTTGGTACCACGTAGATTCAGGCACAAATCCAGCAGATTTAGCCAGCAGGGGCATATTAGCTCAAGATTTGGTCAACAACATTCTATGGTGGCAGGGACCCTCCTGGCTTCAAGAAGACAGAGAAAATTGGCCAACCCAAGAAACGGACTTCACAACCAACGTTGAAGAAAAACGAGTTCAGTCACAAGCAGCAGCAGTCACAGACCTCAAAAGTGACATCCTTGAAAGGTTTTCTAGTTTACCACGAGCCTTGAGGGTTTTAGCATACGTTTTTAGATTTATCTATAGGACCCACCTGAAAGATAAAGCTCCGAGCCAGGAGTCTCATCTCATCTCCTCTGATGAAATTAAAGCAACAACTACCTGTTTAATTAAACTTGCCCAGGAGGAATATTATGGTAATGAGATAGCGAAACTAAAAGTCAAAGAGCCAGTTGACTCTAAAAGTGAAATCCATTCCTCGATAAAACCGGAGTCATTAGGACGGGGGGTCGTCTTGGGGCATCCACCGATCTGGCATATGGCGAAAGGTACCCAATAATATTGCCATACAATTGTAGGTTGTCACGTCTGTTCGTCCAGTTTGTCCATGAAATTACCCTCCACGGTGAAAACCAACTAATGCTTCGTATTATTCGAACACAATACTGGATCCCTAAAGTGAAAACCATGATCAGGTCAAAGTCAACTCATGGGAATTCTACCACAAGAGCGTACAACTTTTTCGCGTGCATTCACAAACACAGGAGTGGATTGTGCAGGACCGTTCGACATAAAAAGTTATAGGGGGCGCAGCTGTCGTCCCTCAAAAGGTTACGTCTGTCTGTTCGTTTGTTTCTCGACTAAGGCCATACATTCAGAGGCCATTAGCGATTTGAGCACTTCATCTTTTTTAGCAGCTTTTTCTCGATTCGTAGCCAGACGAGGATGCCCCAAGAATATCTACTCAGATAACGGGACCAACTTCTTCGGAGCTTCACGCGAATTAAAAGCGGAATTTAAAGCTTTTCTCGCCGACGCTCGAGCAAAAACTCTTTCCAAATTTGCACATCAGGAATTAACCTGGCAATTCATGCCAGCTGGCGCTCCGCATATGGGCGGGCTGTGGGAAGGCGGTGTGAAAAGCTTTAAAACCCATTTCAAAAAGATCGCGTTGGGCTCGAAATTTACTCTTGAGGGGTTTAACACGCTACTTTGCAGAATCGAATCCTGCCTTAATTCGCGTCCTCTAAGCCCGGCCTCCAACGAACCTTCTGATTTAGAACCCCTGACACCAGGTCACTTTTTAGTCGGCGGACATTTATTAGCTCCACCGGAGCTAGAAGTCAATGAAAACCCGACCTCAATAGTGAATCGATGGCAAAAATTAAAGGCTTTGCACCAGAACTTTTGTCAAAGATGGAAAACCGAATACCTATCGGAGCTACAAAAGCGGATAAAGTGGAAACATCCAAAATCGAACATCAAGGTAGGAGATATGGTGGTGTAGTATGACAGCTAAGCAAAACAAAATGTTCACACAATAAATAAGTTCAATATACTTTTGGCAATAACTAGGCCAAAGTATTCAAATGAATTTAGCTTGCGCTGCACTTCTCCAATAACATAAAGTCGATTGAACCCATATTATTATTGCACAATAACGTAGATGACTAACGACTTAAAAATGTAAGTTTGTAAAGTAGATTACTCATAAGGTAGATTGTAAACACATAAAAGACGGCGATGAGCCGAAATAAATTCATTCTTGGTCTAAGACATAAACTTATAGTTTCACTCTTTCCATGAATCGAATCGTGCATTCTAATGCTCGGACAGATACGGCTGAAGAGCTCAGATAATACTTGCTATACCCCCAAGCATTACATGGCATGCATTACATGGCGATCCTGCCAGCTTAAGGCTAGATCCTGCCAGCTTAAAGCTAGATCCTGCCATCCCAATTTTAAAACCAGATCCTGCCATTCCAATTTTAAAACTAGATCCTACAAGCTCAAGGCTAGTTCCTGAAAGCTCAAAATTAGACTTTGCCAACGTTACTCACATCGAGATCCTACCAAACCGAAATCGAACACTACCATTATGGTAGAAGAATACATCCCGAAAGGATCAGAAAATATAAAAAACTATCCCAAATACACCCCCACTAAAAACGTAGTAGGTCCCAAACCAATAACATTAGAGGAATACAGGCAAAGGCAAAACCGCCAAAAAGCAAACCTTAAGGAATTTCGAGAGAGCATAAGCGGTGAAATTAAACAAAAAAAACGGGGAGGCAAAAAACGAAAATATCAAAAAGAGTGCGCTGAACTACGACGCATAATCACCAATCGCGCGAATGTCGAAAATCAATAATAATTCAATCAAATACGGAGCAATTCATCCACACAAGTGATGTTGCTACCCGGACTGTAAATACACCTCTCTCTGAATATGAAATGGACTGTATGTATACCTCACTGCTAAAGAGGTAGCTCGAAGGACTCGAATTCGTGAATACTTACATACACGCGCCGCAAATAAAATCGCTTATCATATATACAATGATCAAGCCTTATAAAAGAATACACATATAAATACACATATGTAGTGCTCAAATGAAGCACCCCCCATGACTTTACAAGACACTAAAGTTGATTATCTCTTCTAAACAGATGTCTACAAACATGGAGATTGAGGAAGTCGCCCCAACACCAACCATCCACTCGGCGGTCTCCGTGCCACGCGCACGTGCAACACCCGTTGCAACTCCTCGCGCCAACGCTCCTCGTGCAACAACTGCACCATCGCCAGCACCACAAAGGGCTGCGAATGGGTTCCATACCGCGGACTCCATAGATACGGTACCAAGGGATCCCGTAGCGGCACATGGCGTACGGTGCCCCCTATGTCGATGACCACATGCATTACGTCTATGCAGCATTTTTAAAGCGATGCAACCGCTTCAACGGCAGCAGATAGGGCAAGCGCATGGCTACTGCCTCAATTGCTTGGCCTTGTGGCACACAACTGAAGCTTGCACCTCTCAAGTGTTGTGCCAGCTATGCGACAGGCCACACCACACGCTCTTGCGCCGGCCCGCCAGACGTAGCGCCCCCGTGGCACCGCCGCCACGCAACAACATGCAACACCGATCGCAACCACCACGAGTCTCGCAACCTCGACGCACAACAAGGCAGCCGAATCATCGTCAGCAGACGTGGAGTCACCCGGGTGCTCGTTACCGCCACCCAGCAACATCACCACGTCGGCACGCTCCTAGCCAACGCAACCGACGCCCAACCGGGTTGAGCAACGTCGTGAAGACACTACAACAATTACAGAGATTGCTAGGCTGATGACTCGCCTGGGGGGGCCGGGATGGCTAACTTAGCCGTAATCTCCGCCGTTTTCCCAGCAACCCTGTGGCCACTCATCTCACCACACCTCACACGCACACTAACACAAAATGTCAACACCAAAAACGCCCACACATTATAAACAAAACACAATCGTTTTAACTTTTGTACCCGCCACACATTTGAAATTTGCGCTCCCGCTAATTAAAGTTTATTTAAATTTTAAATTAAAAACCTTTCCTTTTATTTGTTTAAATAAGTGAAAAGGTGAGTGCCAAGTGCAGGGAAGTGTACCGAATTATATATGAGGCAGTGACCGGTTAATACCCCTATCAATATGCAGATTTCCCTCCTAGTAAGGGCATAAATGCGTCTAAATCTTTTAAGATCCCATTTTGGCCAGGTTTGTTTCGATATCTGACGCCCTGGGGATTGCAGCCATCTTTCGTTGGCTTGACGGAGTGTGTGCACCTGCAGCATTAGTTTGCATGTGGCAAATGGCATACCTAAGCGCTCTTTATCCTGAAGAACCTGCTTGGTCGTGCCCTGCCTGGCAAGCTCGTCTGCCTTACAGTTTCCCTCAATGTCCCGGGACCCATATGAGGTTTACGCTGTTCTGTTGGGCCATCTCCTGAAGAGATCGACGACAGCTGAGTGTCAGTTCAGAGTTGAACGTGTATGATCCAAGGGATTTGATGGCCGCTTGGCTATCGCTGAAAATAGGGATATCTTCTCCGATAACACGTTTGCTTAACCAGGCCGCGGCGTCCAGTATTGCCGAGACTTCCGCCTGGAAGACGCTACAATGATCAGGTAGTCTGAAGGAGAGCTCAAGGTCCAAATCCCTTGAATAAACCCCTCCTCCAACTCTGCCGTCCAACTTCGAGCCGTCGGTGTATATGGAAGTGCCACCATTTGTTTCGGGACACCAATCCGTCCTCTCCCAGTCTTCTCTGCTGGGAATGTATATTTTGAAACAGCTATCCCCGACTGTAGTGGTCGCACAACGATCTGTGCTTAGAGGGAGAAAGCTGTAAGATTCCAGAATACTGGAGCGTCCAATAGTACCCGCACCCCAACTGGAGGTTTCCCTTAGGCGCAGAGCTGATGCCGCCGCTGACCGAAACCCTTCCAGATCAAGTGGCAAAATGCCCAGAATGACCTGGAGGGCTTCGTTGGGCGTTGTCCTTAGCGCACCGCTTATACAGATCATATTGGATCTATGGACTTTCCGCAACAGGTTCAGGTATGTTGCCTTGCTCAGCGCAGGCCACCATACGACGACTCCATACAGCATGATTGGGCGAATGATGGCCGTGTAGAACCAACTGCATACTCTAGGCCTGAGCCCCCATTTTTTGCCAATGGCTCTTTTGCATGTGTAAAGAGCGATGCAAGCTTTCTTCTGGCGCTGAAGAACATTCTCCTTCCAATTCAATTTCCTGTCCAGAACTATGCCTAGAAACTTGGCCTTATCCGACAAGCCCAGGCGCGTGCCATCTAGTTCTGGAAGGCTTAGTGGCGGTATTTTGTACCGGTTGGTGAAGAGGACAAGTTCCACTTTCCCCGAGTTGATACTAAGTCCGCAGCGAGAGGACCACGTCGAAACTTCTCGCAGAGCGGAGTTGATAGCCTCCGGGCTTATATTGTTGAAAGGCCCCTCAATGTCTAGGAAGGCCACGAGACAGTAGTCCTTTTCACACAGCGATTTCTTAATGACAGATACTAGGCTGTGCAGAGCAGTTTCTGTTGATTTACCCTTGGTGTATGCAAATTTTGGTTTATTACTGATCTTCTTTTCTTGAGTTACATTTTAAAACTGAACTTAATAATTACCCTAACTGCCCGCCTAACCTATGACGTTGGATAAAGCTGCTGCTGCTGGCGGTTAGCGACAGAAGACAACTGTGACATTTGGTTAATGACATCTGTGGGAAGAAACTTGCGATAACTTGTAAAGGGCGGCACAGGTTGGGACATTAGCGTGTCCGTTATGATAACTCTTCCCCCTCTAAGTGAGGGACGTCCACGGGCCTCTTCACAACGCTCTCGATTGCCGCTTTGAAGGATTTGGTTATAGAGACCTTCTTTTTGTTTCTTCGTACGCGTTGGTATGCGTATGCAAGCAGTCCCATGGTTAGCAGTGCTCCCAAACCGGCGAAACTCGTTATGCGACTACGCTCGATGCCGTGTTGCAGATGTTTAATGTGCTCCAGGTTTTGATGGTTTATATGGTGCAGGTAGGGCGCACTCAAAATCTCTAGGTTATCGGTAAGGTTTATAGCAGCAGACCACGCCGCCTCTGGTTTAGCGGTTTGGTCGAATTTTCATTGTAAAACAAGGTGCCATTGATTTTTACCTGTTTATCGAAGACCACCAAAAAGGTGCCGTTTACTGTAATTGGCAACTCGTTATCTTCCTCTATGATGGCCAGTTGATCGTTTAGGACAACAACACCGTTGACAATTGATGCAATGTGTGCTAGATTATTGAATGTCGTGCCACAGTTAGCTGTATTACGTGTCATTAGTTACAGTGCGCATGATGACGTTGATGCCGCCAGGCAGAATGTTGGGGTAGTGTCGCTACAATTTCTCACTGGTATAGTGCGGTTATAACATGGCGCTAACGTAGATTCTTGTAGGTGTAGGACTTGGTGGCCGTGGGCTACTGGTAAAACTATAGTTTTCTTACATCTAAACTTAGGTATAGGATATTTTATATTATGATATTTTATCAAAAGGTAAATTTCTTTATTATATTGAACGATCTTAATCTTAGCTAAGGATGCAATATCGGCCACCGTAAAGTTCATGAAGTGCTCTTTTTGTAATATTGATTCTATTTCCCTACTGTCTAATATAGTAGGACTCAAAATTCCAATTTTAGCAAAAGTGATAGAGGTGATTATATTATCTAGTTCGGTTATCATAGCCCTGTTTCTAGCCAAAAGTATATCGTAAAGGTGGCCCATGTCTATTTGCCTTTGTTTAGATGATTTCAAAATTTTATTTACCGTAACGGTGAGGTCATTGATTTCCCTTTGAACTTCTGTATTGATGGTGAACTGCGTTTCCTGTGATTCGATAAATTTCTCCGCTGTGTTAGTTAATATTTCAAAGTCGTCGTGATCCGGAGTGCCCGTAATGTATTTCAGTACTGTTCCGAGAGCGTTCAAGCTCCTTGTCCATCTTTTGTGTGTGCTTACTATCTGTAAAAGTCTGTCGATTTGATTTATGTCTGCGATCAACAGCTTCCTCATATGTGTTTGCGGAAAATGCTCTGTCGCGTTAAATGTCTCATCTCTTAGCCATTCGTACAAGGTTAAATTGGTGAGGTGTTTGATATGTCCAAGGTTTTCCCAAATCACGACGTCTCCAGCAGTTACCGGGATATATTTTGCGGTGGTATAGTCAATTATGCGTGCTGTCGAAGGCGATGCCGATATCGCTACAACCAATGCCAAGATGATCCTGAAAAAGATGAATTTGTATTAGTGGCTATAAAGTTTCAGCGGAGGTTGTCCTTATGGACCCTCCTCCTTTTTATAAGCACCGTAGTGCCCAAGTCTTTTCCAATTTCTGCTTCTGTATAGAGGGGTGTAAGCTTGTTTCCTAATCTTTTGTTATTCTCGCCTGTGTGGAACTCCCTATCCCGCCTATGCTTATTATGAGCATCAAGCTCTTTGTCTTGAGCTTCTTTCAGACGAGATGGTATATGAGTTACGTCCTCTGTCGACCGGAAAATTGTGATTGGTTTCATTCCGGTCACTGAATGGATAGACCGATTGTATTGCACGGTAGCTAAAAGAACTACTTCCTCGATATCGTCCAAATTCTTATCCAGTTTGAGGAATCGCGCTATTTCCATAGTGTGCTATGAAAGCGTTCCACCTGGCCATTTGACGTACTATGAAGGGGTAGTGACTTTTCATTGTCACAATATATGGTTTTAGTACCAGAGAACATGTTCAACAACTGTAAGAGTTGTGGCTTAACATCCACAATCGTTCTGGACCGAAGTGAGAGTACTATCCCAAATTTGGAAAATTTGTCGATGCACGTCAACAAATATTTGCTCCGGTGGAGAAGATGTCGATGTGGAGTAATTCCCCACAATATGTTGGTATTGGTGTACGAGCAATAACTTGTTTTTTTTTGGTGGCAATCGTACTTTGACAGAGAGCACACGCGGCAGTTCGACACGAACTGTTTAGTTTTCTTTTCCATTTTGGGAAAAAATAATTTTTCTATTATTTGCTTGACATTCTCCTGAGCTGCTCGGTGAGCCCTATTATGTTCCGTAGCGATAATTTCTTCTTGTTCATTAGGGTCTGTTATATCGGTGACGCGTTTCTCTGTGTGCCTGAACTTAACGGTAGGAAAAAGTTCGACTAACTCCCCTGCAGTGAAAATCCGAACTACTCAGCAAACAAACTAGTTCATTGACTAAACATTTTGTGGCATATGCATACCAGTTCATTGTTGATTAGTTTTAAAACCAGTCAATGCCAAACTACTCAGCGAAAATTCTAGTTCATTGACTATACATTTTTTGGTGTATTCATACTAGTTCATTTCTGATCACCTTTAAAACAGTCAAGGCCAAACTACTCAGCAAACAATATAGTTCATTGACTATACATTTTGTGGTGTATTCATACTAGTTCATTTCTGATCACCTTTAAACCAGTCAATGTCCAACTACTCAGCAAACAATATAGTTCATTGACTATACATTTTTTGGTGTATTCATACTAGTTCATTTCTGATCACCTTTAAACCAGTCAAGGCCAAACTACTCAGCGAAAATTCTAGTTCATTGACTATACATTTTTTGGTGTATTCATACTAGTTCATTTCTGATCACCTTTAAACCAGTCAAGGCCAAACTACTCAGCAAACAATATAGTTCATTGACTATACATTTTGTGGTGTATTCATACTAGTTCATTTCTGATCACCTTTAAACCAGTCAATGTCCAACTACTCAGCAAACAATATAGTTCATTGACTATAAATTTTTTGGTGTATTCATACTAGTTCATTTCTGATCACCTTTAAACCAGTCAAGGCCAAACTACTCAGCAAAAAATATAGTTCATTGACTATACATTTTGTGGTGTATTCATACTAGTTCACTTCTGATCACCTTTAAACCAGTCAATGTCGATCTACTCAGCAAACAATATAGTTCACTGACTATACATTTTGTGGTGTATTCATACTAGTTCATTTCTGATCACCTTTAAACCAGTCAATGTCGAACTACTCAGCAAATAATATAGTTCATTGACTATACATTTTGTGGTGTATTCATACTAGTTCACTTCTGATCACCTTTAAACCAGTCAATGTCGATCTACTCAGCAAACAATATAGTTCACTGACTATACATTTTGTGGTGTATTTATACTAGTTCACTTCTGATCACCTTTAAACCAGTCAATGTCGATCTACTCAGCAAACAATATAGTTCACTGACTATACATTTTGTGGTGTATTTATACTAGTTCACTTCTGATCACCTTTAAACCAGTCAAGGCCAAACTACTCAGCAAACAATATAGTTCATTGACTATACATTTTGTGGTGTATTCATACTAGTTCATTTCTGATCACCTTTAAACCAGTCAAGGCCAAACTACTCAGCAAAAAATATAGTTCATTGACTATGCATTTTGTGGTGTATTCATACTAGTTCATTTCTGATTTCCTTTAAGCCAGACATTGCCAAACTACTCGGCAAACAATGTAGTTCATTGACTGTACATTTTGTGGTGTATTCATACTAGTTCACTTCTGATCACCTTTAAACCAGTCAATGTCGATCTACTCAGCAAACAATATAGTTCACTGACTATACATTTTGTGGTGTATTCATACTAGTTCATTTCTGATCACCTTTAAACCAGTCAATGTCGAACTACTCAGCAAACATAATAGTTCATTGACTATACATTTTGTGGTGTATTCATACTAGTTCACTTCTGATCACCTTTAAACCAGTCAATGTCCAACTACTCAGCAAACAATATAGTTCACTGACTATACATTTTGTGGTGTATTCATACTAGTTCATTTCTGATCACCTTTAAACCAGTCAATGTCGAACTACTCAGCAAACATAATAGTTCATTGACTATACATTTTGTGGTGTATTCATACTAGTTCATTTCTGATCACCTTTAAGACCAGTCAATGTCGAACTACTCAGCAAACAATATAGTTCACTGACTATACATTTTGTGGTGTATTCATACTAGTTCATTTCTGATCACCTTTAAACCAGTCAATGTCGAACTACTCAGGAAACATAATAGTTCATTGACTATACATTTTGTTAGTGTATTCGTACTGGTACATTTTTGACTATTTTTAGACTAGTTGTAAAAAGCTTAGTAAAAGCAAAAAAAAAATATTTATTCAATATTTTTCAATGTGCAATTCACATCGTCTTACTATTACTACTTTTCAAAAACTGTATATTGGAAATCATGGAAACAACGATAGACAAATACGACACTCTTGTGAATTGGCTATTGTATTTTAATGATTTTTATGTTTTTTTTTTTAATTAAAATGTTTAAATGAATGGACCAAGTGAATACTAAACAGTCATATTCGCAGGTTCTGCCTGTGATTTGACAAAATTTTCACAAATTTTATTCGGAAGTGAATTGCCAGAACCTGCATGATTGTTACCTCTACCTTGTAATTCCTGCTCAAATTCAGAACGAGTTATTATTCGCAGTAATAGGGAAATTAAAGCAAACGTTGGTCACCAGCAAATCCTACGACACATATCCCCGTGATTGGCATTTTGTACTCTTATTTATTGCGTTGTTAGCGCCTTTTTAACTAAAATCCCAAATCACAGCAAACACACCCACAGTTTTCTGCCAATATATTTTGTCTGGTAACCAGATTTTTCGCTGCTTCTGCTGGCAGATGCTCCTCGATTATGTAGTGCTGCCAAGTGGTATGATTCTGATTCATATATGAACTAGTCTGTCAACTGGTATTATTCTGATGCATATATGAACTAGTCTGTCAACTGGTATGATTATGATGCATATATGAACTAGTCTGTCAATTGGTATGATTCTGATGTATATAAGAAGTAGTCTGTCGACTGGTATAATTCTGATGCATATATGAACTAGTCTATAAACTGGTATGATTCTGACGCATATATGAACTAGTCTTTCAACTGGTATGATTCTGATGTATGTATGAACTAGTCTGCGAACTGGTATGATTCGTATGTATATATGAACTAGTCTTTCAACTGCTACGATCCTGACGTATATACGAACTAGTATCTTAAATGGTATGATACTGATGTGTATAATAACAAGTATATCAACTGGTATTTTCCTGATGCAGTGGCTGACTAGTCAGCCAATTGGTATGGTGCTGATGCAGAGAAGGACAATTGCCATCTCGTAGGACATCGCCGTGTTAAAAATACCAGTTGCTAATATGGAAAAATTACAGAACTCGAACTAGTTGAGGCGGCCTGGCTGACTGGTATTTGATTAGTATAAAACTAGTTAAGTTGACTGCAGGGTCATGTTGGAACTGCGCCTGTGTATGTAGGTCGCATTGCAGTGCATTCACCACATCCACCTTTACAGCCTCCTGTAGAAGCCTCATTAGGTCTTCTTTGGTTTTATATATAATTAAGTGCCTTGTTTTCTTTCCAAAGATTATAAATGTTCTTCTTTGTGGTTCTATACCTTCCTCTACCAATATTTGGTTACGGAAGCAATTGACCGGTTTATCGGTTCTTTCGATGGTGTTGGTTGATGACGGTTCGCTGTGAATCGTCTCAACACTCATGGTGTCCAAATTATTCATATGTTGTCTGGACAACGCATCCGCGACAACATATTCTTTACCGGGCTTGTAGATTAGCCTTGCGTTGCATTCATCGATAAATGCTTTCCACCTTTTATTTTTAGAGTTCGGATTCCTATCTGACACCGCAAAGGTTAACGGTTGATGATCCGTAAACACATTTAACTTTGGCACACCATAAAGATAGTGTCTAAGCGTCTTCAATGCCCAGACAATAGCCAATAGTTCTCTCTCGTTTGTAGCATAATTGTCTTCAGTAACGGACAAAGTGCGGGAGATCATGGTAATAGGTTTGCCTTCTTGGGATAGAACGGCCCCTATGGCGTTTGAGGAGGTATCTGTTGTAAGGTCGAACGGTTTTGTGAAATCCGGGTACGTAAGCGTAACGTCATCGGATGCTAATATTTGTTTAAGGGTATCGAATGCCTTTTTCTGGTTCTCAGTCAAATCTATCTTGATTTTTTTGACTGGGCTGCAGTAACTCGGCCGAACTCTCCCCTCAGAATGTTTGATAGCGGTTTGGCTATCTTTGAAAAGTCCTTTATAAAGCAGCGATAATATCCTGCCAACCCTAAAAATGACCTTAGCTCTCTCAGATTAGCCGGCTCCGGAAACTTCCGAATTGTGTCAACCTTTTCTGGGCACGTTTTAGTTCCCCCTCGTGAGACCATGAACACTAGGTACTCAACTTCAGTCTGAAAAAACTTGGATTTTTCCGCGGATACTCTCATGTTGGCTTCGAACAGACTCCTTAAAACGGACTCGACGTCCTTCAAGTGTTGCTGCTCGTCCTTTGAAAATATTATAACGTCATCCACGTAGACGAAGCATATTTTTCCAATGTGCTCTCTTAGAACGTCGTCTATTGCCCTCTGGAATATACCAGGAGCGTTTTTAAGGCCAAAGGCCAATCTATTAAATTCATATTTACCGTTTTTTACAGAGAATGCGGTTTTCTCTCTATCCTGTTCCGCTAAGTTAATTTGGTGGAACCCAGATTTCAGGTCGAGAGTGGTGAAAAACCTGCCTCCACCAAGATTCGACAATATCCCTGTAATGTCAGGAATAGGGTATTTGTCGCTGATGGTCTTTTCGTTTAATTTACGAAAGTCTATGACCAATAGCTTTTTTTCTTGGCCGTTCTCATCGATGCCCTTTTTCTTAACTACCCATATAGGATTGTTATATGGTGATCTAGACGGCCGGATAATGCCGTTGGATAGAAGGTCCTAAATTTCTTTGTTCACAAAGTCTGAAACGCCCAATGGGTATGGGTACAACCTGGAGTATACTGGGTCCTCATTTATAGTGCGTATAGTTGCCACTACATTTGTATTATACGGAAGGGCCTCGTTGGGGTCTGCGAATACTCCATTCACGTTACTAATAACTTCTACGAAGGCCTCTACCACACTTTTTGGAACGGATTTAACTTTCACTTGTAGGTGATTTATATCTTGGTTCGTGATGAATAGAATTGTTTCCTTTCCGAAGTCATGCTCGATTGTATTTGTTTTAAAATCGATGGACGCGTGTACCCTGTTTAACAAGTCCAGACCTATTACGCCGTCGAATGATGTAAGATTCGGCAGTAGAAAAAAATCCGCTACCACTCCAAAAATATTTACTTTGCACTTGTGTTTAATGGGGGTAACGCCGTGAATAGATTTAATCGAAAATGGTGTTCTCACTGGTTTTATTCCCACTAGTCCAGGTAAGGACTTAATGTAGCTTCTTGACGCCCCTGTGTCGACAAGGAGTTTGACGTCTTTCCCCCCTATTGACCTTAGAATCCCAGGCAGGAGGGACTTTGCCCTAAAAAATTAATCTCGTCATGATCAAACGAAGATCACGCTCTATAAGTCTCTCATCATACCATCGTGATGTACGGCTCGGAATCATGAACAGTGTCAAGAGAAGATGAGAAGGCTCTTGGAGTATTTGAGAGAAAAGATCTCCGGAAGATTTATGGTCCTTCCCGTGATGCCAACGGCGAGGATCGAAGGAAATTTAACGATGACCTGTACGAGCTTTACGCAGACCTGACCATAGTTCAGCGGATTAAAGCCCAAAGGTTCCGCTGGCTGGGTCATGTTATGCGAATGGAAAAAAAAGCTCCAGCACAGAAAGTTTTCCTATCGACACCCGAATTCGGCAACAGAGGAAGGGGGAGACCTCGACTGAGATGGAAACAACAGGTGGAGGATGACTTGAACTCCCTTGGGGTTTCCAATTGGCGTCAGTTATCGCTAAAAATTAATCTCGTCATGATCAAACGAAGATCACGCTCTATAAGTCTCTCATCATACCATCGTGATGTACGGCTCGGAATCATGAACAGTGTCAAGAGAAGATGAGAAGGCTCTTGGAGTATTTGAGAGAAAAGATCTCCGGAAGATTTATGGTCCTTCCCGTGATGCCAACGGCGAGGATCGAAGGAAATTTAACGATGACCTGTACGAGCTTTACGCAGACCTGACCATAGTTCAGCGGATTAAAGCCCAAAGGCTCCGCTGGCTGGGTCATGTTATGCGAATGGAAAAAAAAGCTCCAGCACAGAAAGTTTTCCTATCGACACCCGAATTCGGCAACAGAGGAAGGGGGAGATCTCGACTGAGATGGAAACAACAGGTGGAGGATGACTTGAACTCCCTTGGGGTTTCCAATTGGCGTCAGTTATCGCTAAAAAGGAATGACTGCCGTGCTTTGATACGAAACGGCCTAAATCGCCTAGGCGGTTAAGCGTCATTATGACGCAAGCCAAGATTATGTATATAAAATATTTATAAATCTGGTTATACTTAAATCAAACTTTTTTACTGCTGATGGTGATAATTGGGTCCTCTCTTATTGTGTACTGTACGATTCCGCTTCTCCGAACACTTCCACAGAATTCCGGTAACAACGCGAACACAAATCACTTAAAGGAGTGATTTTCTAAACTTTACTGAGTGTTTTTCTGAACTTTACTAATAACTTTATTTTATTCTTTAAATAATTACTCTTTACTTATTACTTTTTTAGTATAGTTAATATATGTATTAATTTTGTTTTTTTGTTTTTTTAAACGTCTTGAAAAAGACGCGTTTGATTTTTAATCACAAAAAGCACTAAACACTTTAAATAACACTACTCGACAAATTTTGATCAACTTTAGACTCCAAGAATAAAATAGACCTTTCCTAAAGTAAAATTTTCTCCTGATTCCGAATATGACTTCCATTTTCCTGTGGCAGATCTAATTTCCGAGATATCGGCGAAAATATGAAAATTCCCATTTTTGCAAAACACTACTTCATATAGGTACGGCAAAAATTTGTATTTTTAATTTTTTCGATTTAAACTGTTGAATTATACATTATACTAATTCCCATAAACATTTTTTGCCTTCACCTCCCTTAAGTATCTTCAGTAATTTGGCCACTATGCCAAAAAAACGTTCAAAAAATTTTGAAAAAAAAACGAAATTTTTTACAAAATTTCAGATTTAACCACTTTAGAATCGGAAAAATTCTATGGACGAAAAAAAGTTAGCCCTCCTATGTTGTAGGTAATTTAATTACGAAAATTTTAAGCATACCAGTACAACAATCGGACGTGCCGTTGAGACTATAGCCCCGTTAACTTGCAAGCGTCTATCTTAAAATTTTAGTATTACTTTGATAAAATTGGCGAGACATTTCATTTGGTCACTCTACCTTAGGGTCTAATAAATTAAAAAAGACATCAATTATTTAACTGTCATTACTATTTTGTTTTGCAAATTTTATGCAAATTTATACATACTATATCGGTAGAAGTGTTTACGAAATGGCTTGTTGCAAAAGAGATTTTAAATGTAAAAATAATCCGGATGATTTTTGCTTTATTTGCGGACATTATATGTTCGGAAACTCAGCTCGGAAAATAACTAATTCTGTCAAAGATGCATACTTTCATTATTTCGGTTTCTGTGTAAAAAATCTCGATAAATCTTGGACACCTAATTTTATTTGCGCCTGCTGTAGATTAACTTTAATGAAATGGGTATCGGGTAAAGGTCATTACATGAAGTTTGGTATTCCAATGGTGATAGACCTTAAAGGTAAAACGAGAAAAAAGAGGAAATTAATAAGTTATCCAAATGTGGCATCAGCTAAAAAACCAAAACTACATGACCATACCTTACCCATACCTAGGCCGCCTATAAGTTTCGAAGCCTCAAGCGAAAGTGACTCCGAAGCTGATAATTCAGACAGTGAAAAAGTAGGAGAGGTCCCACATCGAGTCTCACAAGTGTAATGTACCGAAAAAAACACCGTCATTTTGTAATGTACGGGGGGGAAAAAATAACTCAATTTGAATTAACGGAAAAAGATGTTGGCTCCGCCTGGTGGCCAAGTTAAATAATATAGCCGTGAGGAGTAGGTCTATCGGGACCCGTCTAGTGGCTAGCAAACAGTGGTTGGGGGATTCGCGACCTTTCCTCACAACTGCTTACCATTACATTTTGTTATTGCAGAGTCCCTATTTATTTATTTAATTACAAGAGAAAAAAATCTAAAGGCAACAACATAGGCGAAAGGCCTACTCTAATTAACTATGAAATAGTGACCCCACTCTACTCTTACCGCATAACAGGCACTTTGATGTTGTTGTGCCCCGCTTCTCTACCCACCCTTCCATGACCTGCCATTGAGCTGCTATCTTATTAGGACAGGTCCCTTATGCAAAAGGACGACTTACACGATTACTTCGTTACCACCATTTTAATAAAATTTAGCAATGCATAATATCAAATTCAAAATTTCACATTATTTATTAATAATAAAAATCAAAAAAAAAAAGCTTATAAGTATGTATATGTGTAAGTTATTGAAATTTTACGTAAAACGATAAGTATTTACATGAGCAATATTTTACAGGCTTCAACGCCTAACGATTGGCTATATTTATTACTATCCAAATATACATATGTATGTGTGAACTAAATCAACAAAAAAAATTTCGGGATTCGATTAATGTTAAAATTTCAAGTAACTAGATCAAAAAGCAATTTAGGTAAATGTTAAAGAGCGAGCTGTACACCTGGTTAGATACAAATATACACCCCTGCTTACTTATATTCTGCTACTGCAGATCAGCAACAATAATAAACAAAAATATAAAGTTAATGAAGTTGGCATGTGTACCTAAACATGCTTTACTCAACTAAGCTGCTAACTTTGCAGTATCATGTTAAACTTTATTGACGAACCGAACTAAAACACTGTTAATTTCTTTACAGTCCCTGAGCGCAACCGATATTAACAGACGAACATGCTGTTAACCACTTTTTTGCTGTAAACCGCGCAAAGTGCTCGAGATTTTAACAGTCGCTCTAGCAAAGAAAAACAAAATTTAACAGCCTACACTCTCTAGGTTAATGCTCACGCTCGCAAATCAAATTTTAATTTCAGCAAATGTAAACAAACAGAGAAGAAAATTGATTTTACATACCCGATACTGTTGTGTTTTTTTTGAGTCTGCAGGTCCACCGATGAAAGCGCTTCCATGTGTGCGTGCCTTGATTGCTGCTACATTAGAGCGTCCCAAATTCTGGAAAATTCTCTAAATTTTGTTACATTCCGAAATTAGATTTTGGATTTGCGTGGGATTTTTAAAAGCGAAATTTACTTAAATTCTCACTCATATTTCACTTTACTAATTTATTTCCATTTAAATGTCAATTATACCTTATTAAACATTTTTTTTTTTTTTGTTTGTTTTTAATTTAGATTAAAGATAATTGCATATGATTTTTTTTTGTTTTTCGCGTTAAAAAAAAGACTGGGAAGATTCGAAACGAAACTAATGAGAGAGATTATGTTCCCCTTAGAATTTTGGGTTACTTTTGAGTACACTCGAAAAACTTTAAGGTTGGGTTTATTTTTTTAAACACCCATTATTTGATTATTTTAATTTTCCACTTATGTTCTCAACTAATTATCGTTTGGTAGCCGGGTAGGTATATATATATATGCACTCAAGTGCCGCTCTACCTAAAACTTGTTTTTTGCTTTTTATATCATTTTCTAAATTCTCTTATACTTTACTTTGGTTTTTTTTTTTTTTTTTTAATGAAAATTTATGTACACATGTAGGTGAATATTCTACCTGCTCCAAATAAAAAAAAATATATAAACTTTTAACTTTTTTGACATTACACTCAATATATCTTTCTTTTCGTTCTCTTAATTTATTATTATTGTTTTTGTTGAACAAAAAAAAAATTTCTTGTTTTTTTTTTTTATAGTTTTTATTAAATTTTCTTTTACGTTTGGCCTGTATAACTACTTATGTAGGTACACCCTGCCCCTCTGGCAATAGCCGCACGCACAACTATTCAAAACTTTTAAAATTAAATTTATCCACTAATTGCAATTGGAAATTCTCTTATGGAATAAATTTTTATTTTTTTTTTCAAAATTTTGGTTTTTTAATTTTGTTTTGTCTTTTTTTTCACGTGGCCGTTATAACCACTTTTGTAGGTATATCCTGCCTCTCAGGCAATAGCCACACCACTATTTTGCAATTTATAGCTAACTAAAATATTTGATTTTATTACGAATTTAGTTATTCACTTTTCTTTCAAAATTTTGTTTCTGCTATTTTTCTTTTGAACCTTAACATTTAGCGTTAATAATTTTGGTTCCTTATTAATTTTCACTTAGTTCACAAATTTTTCTTGGTTTTTTTTTCTTTGGTTTTTTCTGGATGTCTGAAGAAAAGTACAGTGCGCTCGTACAACGCGAGGTTCGGTCGCTAGGTATAACCTTTATTTTGACTGCTTCCTGAATGATGTTGGGGATTTGGATGGATCGGCCCAATTAGAAACTTTAGGCTCTGGAATTTACTTCTTGTATGTCCTAACCGAAATGAAAAAATGTTGATATTTGTTACATAACTAAGAAAACTAACACAAAGAAAAGTTTATGGAAATTTACCTGTAACAAAGATCAGAAATTGACTGCTCCGTTCGATGGCTGAATCCAAAAGAACGATATCAGCCCATCGGAAGTTCGATGTGAGTTGAGAGCAGAGAAATCAATCATATGATTTCCGCTCCGAATTACACATTTCAGAACTTTTCCTAGCCTACACTGAAAAAAATGCTGCTATTTAGTACTGGTGAATGCTAACTGGTTATATCTCTGAATGACCAGTTAGTATCGTATATCTTTTCAATGACCAATTAAAACATAAAAAATAAAGTCTCTTAGAATAAAATTTAAGCAATACTATAACAATCGACGTCCACAGCCAAAAGATGATAAGTCGATTATGCGCGATTTAGGTTTTTTTTTAAAATGGAAAACGAACTAATAAAGCAATTTGAGAATATTACCAATCGATTACAAGCGATGGGGGTAATTAAATTGACATTGGATTGAAAAGAAATTTTATACAACGGACTGAGTAACATTCGATACTATTCATAGAAAAACCAATTTGGTAAAATCGGAACCGATGCAAACCGACAAATCGATTAATAACCAAGAAAGTTATTGAATTGATGTTAAATCAAAAAAGGTGAGCCTTAGCGAATAAATGCAGTGAGTCTCGATAACGATAAGCGATTATTAGAAAACAAAAGTTCGATTATTTGAATTCGCTAACCGAAGTAACTATGTAAAAAATATATTTGCATTAGGAGAGTAAATCCGAGGAGTCGAAGGTATACAAAAAAAAATGGATTTAGCGATTTCAAAGTTTGCTCACTACAAATGGGGTAATTAGAGTTTTCTAAACTGAAGAATTAACCCGAACTTCGTTTTTATGTTCGAATATCCTTCGCATGAAAAGTTCCAATTAAGTTTCCTTGCAGATCTTCAAGAATATAATAACTATTACCTAATCTTTCCCTGACTCTGGCTTTCAAGAATGTACGACTAAGTTTGGCATTAAAGTTCTTTTCAAAATTGCTTTGCGCAAAGTTTCGCCTATATACTTCCTGTCCGACTCTGAAAGACACTGGTTTGGCTCGCAGGTTATACTGCCGGGCGTTTTCTTCATATGCTTTCCTTGCATTACTCTTCAGGTTGTCTCGCATTAGACAAAGCTCGTCTTCTCGTCCTAGGCGCATGCATGGCTCGTTCAGGACTTCCAGTTTTCGGTAAATTTCATATGATGATCCATGAGTAATCATATCTTATCCGAACAGAGCACGATACGGAGAACATTTGAGGGATTGGTGAATAGAATTACGGAGTGCGCAACTGATGGCAGTTATGTTGGTGTCCCATTCCTTGTGACCATCCTTTAAGTAAGCTCTGATGGCCGCGATTATAGACCGATTCACTCGTTCCGAAGCATTCGATTGGGGAGAATACAGGGCGGTGAACGTCTGTTTAATCCCATGTTGCGTCAAAAAGGCTCGAAAATCATTTGCTTTAAACTGTGACCCGTTGTCACTCACAATGGTTTCTGGAACTCCATATACATGAAAGATACCTTTCTGTAGAAACTCCGTAATAACTTTAGTCGTAAATTTTTTTAAAGGACATAGCCAATGAAATTTCGACATGTGGTCCAAGACGATTAGTAAGCCGATATGTCCTGTCTTACTACGGGGATATGGCCCTAACAAGTCGACGTAGAGTCGCTGAAATGGTCGGTCTGTTATTGTTTGTGCTCCCATTGGTGGTCGTAAAACCATGTTTGGAGATTTGGCAGTCTTACAAATTTCGCAGTTTCCTACGTAATTTTTTACATCTTTGACTAACCCTGGCCAATAAAACTTCCTCCTAATCAACTCTATCGTTTTATGCACGCCGCCGTGAGCCGATATGACATCATCATGTGCTCGTGTCAAAATCCCTTGGCGTAACTCAGAAGGAATCCACAGTTTCCACGTATCTTCTTCATGACATGTACCATCTGCGTGTTCAGTACGAATATATACGTATCTGTCTACAACCTTTACGTCTGGAAATTTCTCCTGATTTTCGGTTATTTTCCCTTTCAATGCTTCATATTCGTTACTTAAAAAATGTGGCGAACTAAGGTCAATTTCTGGTTCACTTACTACCTGATTAATTTCCTCACAATGCATTCGGGATAACGCGTCCGGAACGACGTTTTCCTTACCCTTTCTGTGACTTATAGTAAATTTGTAGCTTTGTAATTTGAGAACCCATCGAGCTAATCTCCCGCTTAGTTTGGGTTGGCGCATTAGCCATAAGAGACTAGAGTGATCCGTGATAACCTCAAATTCCTGCATTTCTAGGTAACATCGGAAACGCTCTATGGCTTCAATGGCAGCTTAACACTCGCGTTCTGTAACGCTATAATTGCGTTGGGCGGAATTTAATTTTTTCGACATAAATGCCAAAGGACACTCCTCTCCCTTATCGTTTAACTGCACTAAAACAGCTCCTATGCCATAATCACTAGCCTCACAGTGAACGTAAAATTTTTTCGAAAAGTCTGGATTTTGCAAAACCGGTGCCGTTGTTAACTTGCCTTTTATTGCTTGGAATGCGGCCTGGGCTTCTTCCGTCCATTCGAATTTCTTTTTCGTAGAAAGGACTTCCGTGGTTGGAAAAGTGATATCAGAAAAATTTTCTATAAATCTACGATACCACCCTGCCAAACCTAGGAATCCGCGAACTTGCTTTAAATTCTTCGGCGTCGGCCAATTCAGGATAGACTCTATCTTTTCCGGATCAGTGGCAATACCTCCTTGTCCTATTATGTACCCTAAGTACTTCACCCTAGTAACACAAAACTGACTCTTCTCGACATTGATAGTCAAGTTAGCCTTACGGAATTGCAGGTACCGTAAACGCTGTGATTTCTTTCGCTTGCTCTGTCAGTGGTATCTGCCAGTAAGCATCCTTTAGATCAATTTTGGAAATGATGTTTGCCTGTGGCAAGCGCGCGAATATGCCCTGAATAGATGGGAGGGGGTATGCATCTTTTTTGGTAACCTGATTTACTCTCCTCGCATCCAGACAAAGTCGAATTTTATTAGGCTTTATAACCATACGCATAGGTGAACTCCATGCACTTTTAGAAATCTCTATTACTCCTAAACTTAACATCCGGTCTACCTCCTGATACATCAGTTTTTCCACTGCCGGTGACACTGGATAAAACCGTTGCTTGACTGGTTTAGCATTGCCCACGTCAATATCATGATTCAGCAGACTTGTCCTACCTAGTCCTTGTAATTTAAAATTTGGAAAAAGGGATTTTACGGCTTCCAGTTGCTGACGTTGCCCCTCGGTCAGCAAACATGGAGTCGTAACAGAAGTTTCATCTTGCGATAAAGCTACGTCATCGGATTTTGAACTTGAAGCATTGATCGAAACACTGCCTATGATATTAGGGGCTAACTGGAAAATCTTCCAAAAATCGACTCCTAAGATTAGTTCTTGTTTCATTGATGGAATAACATAAAGCTTTATCTTTTTGACTACCGTCTTATACGCAATATCAACATTAAGAAATCCATGTAGAGCATGCGACTTTCCGTCTGCAGTTTTAACCGTCGATTTCAATTTACAAAATTCTGGTCGGTCTAAGAAATTTTCGTTAGCACAATTCGAACCCCTACAACTTATATTGGCTCCTGTATCCAACAAACCAAATACCTCGCGATCGAGAATCTTGACCTTGGCATAATAACGCGAATCTTCCTCATTTAAAACCGATGCTATTAATAATTTCTTGTTTTCGCGAACCGCTTTCCAAAATCGTCTTAGGCGCAAAGTAGATCTTTTTGTTTTCCTAGTATTTGTTTGCGAAAAATCATTGAAAATTCTTTTCCTTGCTTCAAGATAATTTTGCATGCGCTCATGCCATGGCCTTTTAGGGTAAATAATTTTATTAATTTCTGTTTGTGTAGGTTCCTGTTCCGGTATCTCATAAACTCTTTTCGGTACTAATATTGTTTTTACTTTAAATTGTGCTTCGCTTGAACTAGCTTGCACCTCTATCTCTGAATTACCTAATTCTTCGGGTTCTGTGGCATTCGCTTTGGGTCGAACGCCCCCCGCATATTGTTTTTTGATTTAGCCTTACAAATTTCGCATTGGGGCTTAGAAACGTTCTTGGCCCCGCAGCCGTAACAAAAAATTGTCCGCCCACTGATGCACATGTCCCAGGGATGTCCCTCTTCATCGCAGTTCCAGCATCCGAGTTTTCTTGCAGATTCCTTTCCCCTTTCTACAGCAGCTATCTCCCGTATCTCCTCCTCTAGACTTTCCTCCTCGGGTTGGGCTGACTCTACCATTGCTACGTCTCGCCTAGGTCCATAGCTTGGTCTGGATGCGGTATGTGATTTAAAGGCTGCTTCCTTTAGGAGATTCTCCCTCATCTGCACCAGCTTCCGCAAATGTGCTATTGACTGTATAGGAACATACAGAAGTTCATGGCGAATATCCGGTCGTAGATTTCGAATAAGCAACTCTACCAGCTCAGTTTCCTCCATTGGAGCAGGAAGTCGATCTAGCATAGCCGTTACAGCGTCATAAAAGGATGTAAAGGACTCGTTCGGAAGTTGTTTCCTATTCCTAATTTCTTCACGTAAATCATAGGATGAACGGTGATCTTTGAATTCGAATCTCAAAGCGGTACAGAAAGAATTCCAGTCTATTACCGGTACTTGCTTATGGTAACGCCAAAACCAGGTCTTAGCCTTACCGGTGAGCAAAACATGTAAATTTTTACAAACCGCATAAAAATCATTGTTTAAACTTTCGGCAGTTAACGAGCGAACTCGATAAATGAACTCATTACAGGTCAAACCTTCGGTTGAACCATCAAACTTTAAATGCCAATTTTGTATTATTGTTGTTATTTTGTCTGGTCGAAGCATATTATTACTTATGGGAATATTTGGCCTAGCAGGCATATATGGGTAATAATTCTGCTCGTCGTTATTGGACAAACAAGGTGCTATATTCAAACTTGATCGTAAACGTTCAATAGCCGCGTCGACTATCTGTGAAACTTGGTTACTATCAATCGGTGTTGGGTTTGGATTTCTGTGAACATTACTATTCCTACGCTGCCTGTTACGTTGGCTATTAGGAACACTATTGGGATTATTAAATCTATTTTCCTGAATATCTATTAAAGTTACTGAATTATTATGTCCATTATTTGGGTGACGTTGGGAAGTTTGTTCCCTGTAAAGTTGACGTTTAGGGTTTCGCAGGTTATACCTAGGAACCGCGCCTCTCTGTTCATTTTGGTTCAAATTGGGATTCATATCAGTAGCTGGGGTTTTACTGGCATGCGTGATGTTTATCCTACGCAGCTCTGTTAAGTGACACTTACTTCTACAGTAAGGACACTCTTGCGATGCTGCTAGCCAACTACTAATGCAATCTGTATGATAAATATGGTCGCATGGGGTTTTAGAGCAATCTTGTCCTGTCTCTATGTCTTGTTGACATATGGTACAAAGGTTTACTTCACGCTTTATTAAATCCATGCCTCCTTGTGCAAGGTTCTCATTACTATGGACTACTGCCATTGTAAATACGTTTTAGAAAAAAAATTCGAAATATAGTTTAGTAAACAAAAAAACGAAATATAGTATTTATAGTTGATCTGATTTAAGGTGGTAACTCTGTAAATGGGTATCGTCAAGGCGAAAGAGTAAAGGGTTTGTCACTATTATTTGGGCTATTGGTATTGAAGGTTAATGAATGTTCATCATTGCACGTACATATTACTTACATCCGGTTGATGTTGGACTAATTATTGCTAGACGCAAAATTTTAGTATTTCCTAAAACATCGACAGATATTCAAATAATGCACGAAATGCTAATTTTATTTATAGTTTTTAAATTTTGTTTCCAATTCTGAAACCTCCATTTGCATCTGATAACTAAGATTTTCATTGCTACATGACCCATAAATACGCAAAGTAGCTAAGGAGAGCCAAGAGGTCGATATTCTGGGTCTTAAACTCGCCCCGAAATCGAAAGTCACTCGAGGATCCGAATCTTATTGCGATCCATCAGGCCATCTCACTACCAAAAACCTTAGTTAGTTAATTCCTATAAAAATTGAAATTTTATCTTATTATTGTGGGTTGATGCAACTAATTCGCGGTGGAACCGATAGTTTTTAAAATTCTTCTTCTTTTATTTTAACAAGGTGTTACTGTTAACTAATGTATTAATAGGAATAATACTGTTACTTTGGTCGAAATTTAAAGCTATCAGGCCCCACGTTGGGCGCCATTTTGTAATGTACCGAAAAAAAACACCGTCATTTTGTAATGTACGGGGGGGAAAAAATAACTCAATTTGAATTAACGGAAAAAGATGTTGGCTCCGCCTGGTGGCCAAGTTAAATAATATAGCCGTGAGGAGTAGATCTATCGGGACCCGTCTAGTGGCTAGCAAACAGTGGTTGGGGGATTCGCGACCTTTCCTCACAACTGCTTACCATTACATTTTGTTATTGCAGAGTCCCTATTTATTTATTTAATTACAAAAAAATTTATACGCGAAAAGTTTCATCAGCATTATTCAGGTGCTCTTGTATGTGTAAAGAGAAAAAAAATCTAAAGGCAACAACATAGGCGAAAGGCCTACTCTAATTAACTATGAAATAGTGACCCCACTCTACTCTTACCGCATAATAGGCACTTTGATGTTGTTGTGCCCCGCTTCTCTACCCACCCTTCCATGACCTGCCATTGAGCTGCTATCTTATTAGGACAGGTCCCTTATGCAAAAGGACGACTTACCCGATTACTTCGTTACCACCATTTTAATAAAATTTAGCAATGCATAATATCAAATTCAAAATTTCACATTATTTATTAATAATAAAAATCAAAAAAAAAAGCTTATAAGTATGTATATGTGTAAGTTATTGAAATTTTAGGTAAAACGATAAGTATTTACATGAGCAATATTTTACAGGCTTCAACGCCTAACGATAGGCTATATTTATTACTATCCAAATATACATATGTATGTGTGAACTAAATCAACAAAAAAAATTTCGGGATTCGATTAATGTTAAAATTTCAAGTAACTAGATCAAAAAGAAATTTAGGTAAATGTTAAAGAGCGAGCTGTACACCTGGTTACATACAAATATACACCCCTGCTTACTTATATTCTGCTACTGCAGATCAGCAACAATAATAAACAAAAAATATAAAGTTAATGAAGTTGGCATGTGTACCTAAACATGCTTTACTCAACTAAGCTGATAACTTTGCAGTATCATGTTAAACTTTATTGACGAACCGAACTAAAACACTGTTAATTTCTTTACAGTCCCTGAGCGCAACCGATATTAACAGACGAACATGCTGTTAACCACTTTTTTGCTGTAAACCGCGCAAAGTGCTCGAGATTTTAACAGTCGCTCTAGCAAAGAAAAACAAAATTTAACAGCCTACACTCTCTAGCTTAATGCTCACGCTCGCAAATCAAATTTTAATTTCAGCAAATGTAAACAAACAGAGAAGAAAATTGATTTTACATACCCGATACTGTTGTGTTTTTTTTGAGTCTGCAGGTCCACCGATGAAAGCGCTTCCATGTGTGCGTGCCTTGATTGCTGCTACATTAGAGCGTCCCAAATTCTGGAAAATTCTCTAAATTTTGTTACATTCCGAAATTAGATTTTGGATTTGCGTGGGATTTTTAAAAGCGAAATTTACTTAAATTCTCACTCATATTTCACTTTACTAATTTATTTCCATTTAAATGTCAATTATACCTTATTAAACATTTTTTTTTTGTTGTTTGTTTTTAATTTAGATTAAAGATAATTACATATGATTTTTTTTTTGTTTTTCGCGTTAAAAAAAAGACTGGGAAGATTCGAAACGAAACTAATGAGAGAGATTATGTTCCCCTTAGAATTTTGGGTTACTTTTGAGTACACTCGAAAAACTTTAAGGTTGGGTTTTATTTTAATTTTCCACTTATGTTCTCAACTAATTTTCGTTTGGTAGCCGGGTAGGTATATATATATATGCACTCAAGTGCCGCTCTACCTAAAACTTGTTTTTTGCTTTTTATATCATTTTCTAAATTCTCTTATACTTTACTTTGGTTTTTTTTTTTTTTTTAATGAAAATTTATGTACACATGTAGGTGAATATTCTACCTGCACCAAATAAAAAAAAATATATAAACTTTTAACTTTTTTGACATTACACTCAATATATCTTTCTTTTCGTTCTCTTAATTTATTATTATTGTTTTTTTTGAACAAAAAAAAAATTTTCTTGTTTTTTTTTATAGTTTTTATTAAATTTTCTTTTACGTTTGGCCTGTATAACTACTTATGTAGGTACACCCTGCCCCTCTGGCAATACCCGCACGCACAACTATTCAAAACTTTTAAAATTAAATTTATCCACTAATTGCAATTGGAAATTCTCTTATGGAATAAATTTTTATTTTTTTTTTTCAAAATTTTAATTTTTTAATTTTGTTTTGTCTTTTTTTTTCACGTGGCCGTTATAACTACTTTTGTAGGTATATCCTGCCTCTCAGGCAATAGCCACACCACTATTTTGCAATTTATGGCTAACTAAAATATTTGATTTTATTACGAATTTAGTTATTCATTTTTCTTTCAAAATTTTGTTTCTGCTATATTTCTTTTGAACCTTAACATTTAGCGTTAATAATTTTGGTTCCTTATTAATTTTCACTTAGTTCACAAATTTTTCTTGGTTTTTTTTTTCTTTGGTTTTTTCTGGATGTCTGAAGAAAAGTACAGTGCGCTCGTACAACTCGAGGTTCGGTCGCTAGGTATAACCTTTATTTTGACTGCTTCCTGAATGATGTTGGGGATTTGGATGGATCGGCCCAATTAGAAACTTTAGGCTCTGGAATTTACTTCTTGTATGTCCTAACCGAAATGAAAAAATGTTGATATTTGTTACATAACTAAGAAAACTAACACAAAGAAAAGTTTATGGAAATTTACCTGTAACAAAGATCAGAAATTGACTGCTCCGTCCGATGGCTGAATCCAAAAGAACGATATCAGCCCATCGGAAGTTCGATGTGAGTTGAGAGCAGAGAAATCAATCATATGATTTCCTCTCCGAATTACACATTTCAGAACTTTTCCTAGCCTACACTGAAAAAAATGCTACTATTTAGTACTGGTGAATGCTAACTGGTTATATCTCTGAATGACCAGTTAGTATCGTATATCTTTTCAATGACCAATTAAAACATAAAAAATAAAGTCTCTTAGAATAAAATTTAAGCAATACTATAACAATCGACGTCCACAGCCAAAAGATGATAAGTCGATTATGCGCGATTTAGGTTTTTTTTTAAAATGGAAAACGAACTAATAAAGCAATTTGAGAATATTACCAATCGATTACAAGCGATGGGGGTAATTAAATTGACATTGGATTGAAAAGAAATTTTATACAACGGACTGAGTAACATTCGATACTATTCATAGAAAAACCAATTTGGTAAAATCGGAACCGATGCAAACCGACAAATCGATTAATAACCAAGAAAGTTATTGAATTGATGTTAAATCAAAAAAGGTGAGCCTAAGCGAATAAATGCAGTGAGTCTCGATAACGATAAGCGATTATTAGAAAACAAAAGTTCGATTATTTGAATTCGCTAACCGAAGTAACTATGTAAAAAATATATTTGCATTAGGAGAGTAAATCCGAAGAGTCGAAGGTATACAAAAAAAAATGGATTTAGCGATTTCAAAGTTTGCTCACTACACAAGCCGAACTTAATGACTTGGTCAGAGATTTGAAATTATCGAAATTTGATAGCGAAGTTCTAGGATCTCGATTGCAGCAATGGGCAGCCTGGGCCCTTCGACAAGTACTACTAAATTTCGAAATAGACACAAGACTTTCTCTTCTTTTTTTACTAAAAGTGAAAATATTTGCTACTGCAATGAGAGCTATGAAATGCAACATGTCCCTCAAAATGCATTTTTTGCATTCACATTTGGATAATTTTCCCGCAAACCTAGGTGCTGAAAGTGATGAACAGGGTGAAAGGTTTCACCAAGACCTCATGATTTTTGAAAAACGTTACCAAGGTTTTTGGAATTTCTGATTTATACTCATATTACTCAATTGAATACAGTTTAACGTGCAAACAAATGTCTCTAATAAAACGTTATAAAAAAAATAAAAACGTAGTTTGAATAAAAATTTTCTCTATAAAAAATTGTAGGATAGACGCTTGCAAGTTAACGGGGCTATAGTCTCAACGGCACGTCCGATTGTTGTACTGGTATGCTTAAAATTTTCGTAATTAAATTTTCTACAACATAGGAGGGCTAACTTTTTTTTCGTCCCTAGAATTTTTCCGATTTTAAAGTGGTTAAATCTGAAATTTTGTAAAAAATTTCGTTTTTTTTTCAAAATTTTTTGAACGTTTTTTGGCATGGTGGCCAAACTACTGAAGATACTTAAGGGAGGTGAAGGCGAAAAATGTTTGTGGGAATTAGTAAAATGTATAATTCAACAGTTTAAATCGAAAAAATTAAAAATACAAATTTTGCCGTACCTATATGAAGTAGTGTTTTGCAAAAATGGGAATTTTCATATTTTCGCCGATATCTCGGAAACTAGATCTGCCACAGGAAAATGGAAGTCATATTCGGAATCAGGAGAAAATTTTACTTTAGGAAAGGCCTATTTTATTCTTGGAGTTTTTTCTTGTCGAGTAGTGTAATTAGTCAATAGTATTTTAGTATTTTATAACTAGTTAGATTCCGATTTATCACTATTGTAGTTTAATTAATATATTAAAACGTTTTTTGGTTTTTTAAACGTCTCGACAAAAACGCGTTTGAATTAGCAAGCGATCAAACAATATTAAACTAAAATTTTACGTTTTCCTCAAAATATTGCGTCGCTCGTTAAACCTTTCCACATAGATATATAACATGACAATGATTACCTAGAATTTAAATTCCTCAGCTAACAAAAGCCTAAATTATTTACTACCAGCTACTATGTACCTACCACACAGTACTTTTGCAGCGATGCGTTTTGGTATTGCATGGACATATAAAAAACAACCCTTAGTGTTCAATAATATTTTTACTATAATAGCACTTTCGTGTTTATGTTCATTTATTTTAAAATAAACAGTTTTATAGGGAAATTCCCATATGTGAAGGAAAACTACGTTATTACCCGCTCAAGGTTTAGAGTTAGCCTCAGTATATTTTCTGCTTCTTTTAAACGAAGATGAGTCCAGGATGAAACCATGTACATATGTATTACTGCCCAGGCTTTTAACACCATTAACTATACAAAACAAAGAATAACTAAAAAAACGGTCAGAAAAATACTAAAATAAAAAAATAACAGAATAACAGCATTTTATGTGCACAGCTGGGTATGTAATGTTCGGTTTTACCCGAACTTAGACTTCCTTACTTGTTTTTATTAATTTCAGTATTCTTAAGGGTAAGGTCTCTTTTTCCATCAAAGGAAATACCTTGCAGAAAAGAGTTTTCTTCACCGAAGCTTGGGCTTTTTGCGAAATTTTAAACGCTCTTTAGAAATTGTATTTTTGTCTAGAATAATATTATCAATAGGAGTGTAATAGAGTGTGGTTGCTAAGTGACCTTGCTCAATCCCGACACTTGCGTCCTCGTTCATGCACTCTGGGCAACGGGAGCTAACTAGGCTTGCGGCAGAAAGAGAGGGAGCCCCGGTGGGGCCACTCTGACATACTTGGTTTAAGGGCTCACCGAGGTTTTTTTGCGTAGCGTCTGTTCACCATGAGGTGCGGCTGCAAGCGGGCGTCTGTCTTGAAGCAAGCGGCTCGTTATATAAATGTGTAAATATTTTCCAAAATCCCCGAAACGGGTTGTGCGCTGGGTTTGGGACCTGCCACGTAAAAACCTTAATTCCAATGAAAACAAAATCAAAGCCTCGGATGAGAACCCCCTTTTTGGGGTTACCAATTGGCGTCAGTTATCGCTAAAAAGGAATGACTGGCGTGCTTTGATATGCAACGGCCAAAATCGCTTAGGCGGTTAAGCGCCAATAAATGAATGAATGATGATGAATATTATCAATATATTATTATTATTATTATAATTTTTTTTAAATATCCTGGTCAAAATCTTTATTAACTTCAGGGGCTATAGAAATACGCAAATCTTGGATAAGAGTGGTCGCGAGTAGTGCTCCAAAACGGTCCGAAGTATCAGTGCGATCTAAGGCCATGGCGTAGTTTCGCAAAGATATGTCGCACACATTCAGCGATGGCCCAGGACGCTCGGCTTCAAAATCTTCGTCCTCGGATGAGTTGGGAACGTACCCATCCGAGATTACTGACGGGTTAACACATTCAGTAATGGTATGAGATTCCAGTTCGCAAACACTTGTTGTTTCTCCTTCTAGAGAATCAATTTGTTTCAGTCTGTGCAGTACAAGACTGAAACAAATTGATTTTCTAGAAGGAGATCTACTAAAAACTGCTTTGCTGTGTGTGAAGTTTGACGACCAGCATAACAATTACAACTCCCAATATCCCCAATACTACACCTGCACTTCCAAATTCGAAACAGATTGTTCCATTCGTCCTTTTTAAATCGTATTGGATATCTGGTAATATCACGATACTTTTTTATAATAATTAAACTTTTTGGTTTCGTAGGGGATGCAGTGATAACAGAAATTTTTTTTTTGTTTTTTTTTTATACCATAGTTCTTTAAAAAGAGTTAATACTCAACTATGTCGCACTCGGTTGGTAACACTGATTTATTTAAACTACGTTTTTTAAAAAACATGCTTTAATTTTATCGTATGTCACAAAATTTAAAAATGCACCAACTTTCTTTGTGTTTTACACAGAAGTAACAAAAAAAAACAAGCTTTAACTGTAAATTGACTGTAACTTTTTTGTTTATTAGAATTTTTTGTTACTTCAAAGGCGAGAAATGCATAGCTGACTGAGTGGTTTATTATTATGAAGTTATTATTATAAGGTGGGTAATTGCAAACTTTTTTTTCGACCCGGTCTAATGTAGTTTTACAGTCTTCAAATACCGCAGCCGCAAAAAAACAAAAAGTTGAAGGATCTGAGAACACAATACATTAATTTTTATGTATTTTGGGGTGCTAAATCCAAAGCCGTGATCAGAATTAGCCTAACAGGTCGCAGTTCTTCTCTAACCTAACAAAACCATCACAAAATAATATTGGACTTTCTTGCAAGGTAAGGGCCGAACCTCGGGCCCGCTCTTAAATTCTGATATCAAATTCGGATTCAGCAGCCAATTTCCCTCAAGAATATGTATTTAGTTTTATTCGATATTGATTTTTTCATGTTTAGCAAATTTTCAAACCAAAATCGGGAAATCCAAAAAAACATGCCAATGTTTGAGGCTAGAATACTAGAAAATGGTTAGTCTGAGAAAATTTCAGTCTAGGCAGCTTTTATTCAGGTAAATGGTGTTTTTCAACAATGATTTGTCGTTTTTATACCAAATTGGAGGTTAAGTCTGTAAAATCTAAACTAGCGATGATAGACCTCTAGACTTTAATTTAAAAATCTGAAAAATTACACTAATTTTTTTTTTCATCTTTCTTAACGCTCTAACCAGCAAGTGTGCCTCAGGGCAGGCATCACAGAAATAAGATTTTCGTATGAAAAAAATATTTTTTCTTAAAAAAATTAATGTAACTCTCTCGTCCATATTTCTAGGGAAATTTCTTTCTCAAGTTAAAATAAAACCCGGTGGACCGTTTGTCTTCTTACTAAGTTTTGTGCGAACAGGTCGAGAAAAAGGTCGTTTTTTTATAAAGAAATTTATTGTTTTCAATATCAAAACTTTTTATTTTTGAGAAGTCCCCTGAGCTTGCTATTTTTTTTCGCAAAGCTGTGCTCATTAACTTGGCGATTTTATAAAAAAAAGTTTTAAAAAAGTATAATTTTCTGCCCAGCAGTGCAAAAACTAAAGAGTGCCGCAGGGCACTGCTGTCGTTCCGCGCGAACTTTTATACACATTGTTTTTTTTTTAAAAAGTGCTCTCTATAGTCGGGTTTACTTTTATTTCATAACTTGTTTTCTTAAAGTGAATACAAATATATTATTATTAAACCGATGTAAGATGTCACGTGTGATATTGTCGAAGTTATCGGACGAAGAAATCCATGAAATTATGGAATCGGTAGGGACAAGTAGGCCCCGTTGTGATACCACATGGATCTAAATGACCCCCTACTCAAACCATTTTTTTGGATTCCGCGAAGCGCCAAATATCTTTTGGCTTAATTCTTGATAGCTCGCCGAGATGATAGAAAATACCAGACCCCAGATATTTCAACCTAATGCCCCACAGTACGGGACATTCGAATAAAAGATGCCTCACTGCTTCAGGTGGTCAGGCAGTCGAAAGCCAAAATTAAGTCCCAACTGAGCGGCGTAAGCCCCTCAAATTTCTACTCGAAACAGTACTTCGGTATACAACAGTCCAAACTATACACAGGGAGATTTTTAAGAATGGAAGAGTGACCTTCACCAAGGGCTTTCCATCCTGCAAAATTCCCAAGTCGCATACCGAGTAAGCCGCAGACAGTTAATCGCATAAGTCAAGCGGTAGAATGTTCAGGACTGCATTCAGTGCCTCTGGGGAATATCATACAAAGAAATAATATATTTGTTTATTATTCCTTGTTTATTAAAACTTATTGCAATAAAAACATTGTTCCTTACTAAAAATTGTACTTGTTAATTTTTTTCGCTCCAACCGGTAAGTGTGTTTCTTATTTCTCACGTGACATGCAAACGAAACGATATATTGACTTTCTGTTGACGCAATTGAGTTTATTATGTCCTAATTAAACTAGAAAAAAATTCCCAACCTTTTCCGGTTTGACTTTGTCGAACGCCTTGGAAAAGTCAGTATAAATCGTATACACTTGAAGGCGGTTATTAAAGGCCGAAATGCAGAACTCTGAGAAAATTGATAGGTTTGTCACGGTGGATCTACCGGACATGAAACCATGCTGGTTATCACAAATTAGAGGTCGCACGGCAAAAAAAAAAACATTTTTTGCTTTACGACGTATTCGAAAAGTTTAGATATAGTTGAGAGCTTAGCAATGGGCCTGTAATTGGCGACATTGTTTTTGTTTCCATTCTTGAAAATGGGACTTATAAAGGTAACCTTCCAGTCCTCAATAAACTCACCATACCCAAGAGATTTGTTGAAAATTGAAAGCAATGGGATTGCCAGTGCCGTACAGTTTTTAAAAAGATAAGAAGACAGCATTCTGGGCTAGAAATAAACCGTTCTGGAGGTCAGGCAAAATGAATTTCAAAAAAATAAAAAAATTTCGCTTCAACGTCGACACCAAAATAGTGTTAGTTTTACACCACTTGCACTTTTTTTGCGTGTAGTCAAGGAACCCTACTTAAATTTAGATTTTTATACTTGACCGCATACAGATTGTTCAAAGTACAAAAAATGGGGGGTGAGTTTGTATAAAAATCGGTAGTTGCAAAACAAAAATGTATAATCTAAAGGTACTATAATAAAACTCTAGAAAAGTCGTGTCTGTACATTGAAAATTTCTTTGAAAAATGACTGGGGATGACTTGGGGAATGAGTCCATCTCAACCATTTTTAGAATTATTGTATGTCTGTTTGTCCGTTTGAACGTAAGGATCTCGGAAACTAAGAAACGGATTTTAATGATACTTTTTTCCGGTGGACAGCTTGAAGCTTAGAAGGAGCCCTAAATTTGATTTTATCAAAATCGCAAAATAAACAAAAATGATATAGTAATTTTAAGTGAGGTACTTATGAAATTTTTTTTTTTGTAAATAGATTTATATGAAGAAAAATTCACTTTGTTTGTCAAAAAAATAACAAAGCGTGCCTCTCACAAATTTTTGTTTAGCATTTTTTTTTCAATTTCAGCTAAATCAGAAATCTATCTATATCTATCTATACTATAATAAAACTGTAGAAAAGTCGTGTGTGTACATTGAAAATTTCTTTGAAAAAATGACTGGGGATGACTTGGGGAATGTTATAGAGTCCATCTGAACCATTTTTAGAATTATTGTCTGTATGTTTGTCTGTTTATCTGTTTGTCCGTTTGAACGTAAGGCTCTCGGAAACTAAGAAACGATTTTAATGAGACTTTTTCTGGTGGACAGCTTGAAGCTTAGAATGAGCCCTAAACTTTATTTTATCAAAACCGCCCAATAAACAAAAACGATGTAGTCATTTTAAGTGAGGTACCTATGAATTTTTTTTTTTTTTTGTAAATACATTTATATGAAGAAAAATTCACTTTGTTTGTCAAAAAAATAACAAAGCGTGCCTCTCATAAATTTTTGTTTAGTATTTTTTTCAATTTCAGCTAAATCAGAAATCAAAGGCATAGGTACAGTGGCGTACCAAAAAATTTGGGAAATAAAATGTTTAAATCTATTCATCCATTCAGTTATCTATACTGGAATAAAACTCTAGAAAATTTGTGTCTGCACATTGGAAACCCTTGGCTAAAATTACTGAAAGTGACGTAGGGAATGTTATAGGGTTCATCTGAACTACTGTTTTATTTTTTTTGTCTCTATTTTTATCAATGAGGGTGGGTATCAAAGTAGGAGCAGATAAGGTACTGAGGTTAAGGAGATGGAAGGAAGGAAGTATTTCGGAAAAACTCGACTGGAATTGCCAACAGAGATAGGGGCTTAACCCAAACATATGTGAGAGAAAGGAATATGACATAGGAAAGAAAGCCGAGGAAAAGAGGTTGATGAAGAGGAATTGGACCCGAGAAAAATGTTGGCAAAAGCGAAAAAAATGTTTTAATAGAAATTAGTACCATCCTAAAATGCATAAGCAGATCCCTAATTGGACTAATCGATCAACTACTACGGGGAGGGAAAATATCTTCATCACTTGTTACGGTGGATTTTTCACGCTATGTCACAAGGGGAGCGCCCATGGCAAAATAAATAATGGTAACCGCAGCCCAAAACAGAATACGAAATTACCGTTTTAGCCCGAATTTTTGTGTCAAAAGCAGTGGCAAAACAACAAACGCACAAAAACACGTGCACAAACGATATACTTATTTTTCCTGGCATTTTGCTTGTTTTTCCACATTTTCTAAAGAGATTATCACAAAGCAAATTTGCGAAATAAAATTTTTAAATCTATTCATCTATTCAGTTATCTATACTGGAATAAAACTCTAGAAAAGTTGTGTCTGCACATTGGAAACTCTTGGCTAAAATTACTGAAAGTGACGTAGGGAATGTTAGAGAGTTCATCTGAACTACTGTTATATTTTTTGTCTATTTTTATCAATGAGGGTGGGTATCAAAGTAGAAGCAGATGAGGTATTGCGGCTAAGGAGATGGAGGGAAGGAAGTATTTCGGAAAAACTCGACTGGAATTGCCAACAGAGATAGGGGCTTAACCCAAACATATGTGACAGAAAGGAATATGACATAGGAAAGAAAGCCAAGTAAAAGAGGTTGGTGAAGGGGAATTGGACCCGAAAATAAGGTCGGCAAAAGCGAAAAAAATGTTTTAATAGAAATTAGTACCATCCTAAAATGCATAAGCAGATCCCTAATTGGACTAATCGATCAACTACTACGGGGAGGGAAAATATCTTCATCACTTGTTACGGTGGATTTTTCACGCTATGTCACAAGGGGAGCGCCCATGGCAAAATAAATAATGGTAACCGCAGCCCAAAACAGAATACGAAATTACCGTTTTAGCCCGAATTTTTGTGTCAAAAGCAGTGGCAAAACAACAAACGCACAAAAACACGTGCACAAACGATATACTTATTTTTCCTGGCATTTTGCTTGTTTTTCCACATTTTCTAAAGAGATTATCACAAAGCACTCACTAAATTTCTTTTCACAAATATTTTTTTTCTAAAAAAAATTAACTAAAACTCATTAAAACACGCAATCGAATTCCGTAGCTTTTCCACGAACTATGCAAAAAAATGTAAACAAGAGAACAAAAAGGGTGATAGTTTGAGTGATCAAAAACTAACTGTGCATGAAAGAACAGTTAGCCACAGCTGTCAGTTCAACCATAGATGGCGTTATCCTGAACTTGTCTGATAAAGCCAAATTCTTGGGCACAGTTCTGAAGAGGAAGTTAAACGGGAAGGAAAATATCCTTCAGCGCCAGAGGAAGGCGTGTGTTGCACTTTACACATGCAAAATAGCCTTTGGCAAAAAGTGGGGTCGCAGCCCCAAAATATGCAGATGGATCTACACTGCAATTATCCGACCTATCATGTTATAAGGAGCCGTGGTGTGGTGGCCTGCGCTGAGCAAGGCAACAAACCTGAATCTGTTAGGTTTATTCAAGGGATCTGGAACTTGAGCTCTCCTTCAGACTACCTGATCATTGCAGCGTCTTCCAGGCTGAATAAGTAAACCCGCTATCGTCAAGGATATCTATATTTTCAGCGACAGCCAAGCGACCATCAAAGCTCTTGGCTCTTATTCGTTCCCTCTGGCCCAACAGAACCGGACCGGGGCTCCAAGGGTGATGGGAGTACTAGCGATAGGGCCAAGGACGGCGTGCGTAGGCCACCCAGCAAAGCCAGTCACCAGGATAAGCGGTCTGCTGCCCGGATCCTCTATGGGAACACGACAACACCGACAAGGGAGGAAGATGTTTCACCGGAGGTTTGGGCGAAGATTCAGCAAGACCTAGCGTGGGCTCGGCGGGTTGAGCCAGACTTCAAGCTTTTATTATTAATAAAATTAGGAATGTGATATATACTGGAAGATTTAATAATTTAGGTGTAAAGTTTTAATGTTAGAAATATATAATTATGTACAATATGGAATTATTTTGTGGCAGACGAAGAAGCCAAATTATCTTTAAAGGTTACAATGAACTTATAAAGTGTTATATTCCTTTACAGTCAATTTATTTTTTTACTTTTTAGTTATTTTTATAAACCAATAATAAAAGATTATTTTTAAAAAAGTTTTTTTTTTCTTTAATTTTATTTTTTACTTTTTAGTTCGGTTTATCAACAAGAGGCAATAATGTCGCAGCGACATCAATCGGCTGCTAACAGCAACAGAAACCATAGAATCTTTTACAATAAAGCCGCGTGGTTAATAAAGTTACTGTCGGTTTATCAACAAGAGGCAATAATGTCGCAGCGACATCAATCGGCTGCTAGCAGCAACAGAAACCATAGAATCTTTTACAATAAAGTCGCGTGGTTAATAAAGTTACTTTTGGGATATTGGAATAAAGACTAAACTAAACGATAAATGGGATTTTTGAAATTAAGCTAATTTTTTTATTTACTGTTAGCGAAGCCTGAACAATGATGAAAATTTGCAAAATCCCATCTTAACTGCAAGTTAGTACAATATCAAAAGCAAAATTTCCTGGAATGAAAACTTTCGAATATCTCTACTCGTGCGCCAGCTATCGGAATTATTTTTTTGTTATTTTGCGTGGAGGCAGAAAACTAAACGATGATGAAAATTTCAAGATCCTACCTCAACGGGAAGTTCGTTGAAAAACGAATTAATCGACACTGAAAACAGACCTTCGTAATTCTCAAATAAAGCGACTCACGCGCCACCTATCGGGTCCAATTTTTTTTTAACATTTAGAAATTTATTTCCTACTTACGAGCTCAAGGCCACATATAATAAAAAGAAGTTTTTAATTTTTCTTTTTAATTTACATTTATTTGTCGATATTTCGATTTCAATTTGAAATCATCATCAGGACTGAAAAAAAATTTTTAAACACACGTATCAAAAACATATATTACAATATATAAACATTCAAAACAACTTACACAATTGGCTATGCCTGGTCGACTGATTAAAAAAGTTATTATACAGAACAAACAAAGTTAAACAGAAGTAAACAAATTAAAAAACCGTAATTATAAACAAAATGTTTATACAAACAACAATATATAAATATTGAAATGAAAAAGAAGAACAATGAGAGGCGCTCACTCATCTCAGCTGTAGGTGGGTTGTTGTACAAAATGTGCGCGTGTGGGTAACACAGTTGAGACATTGAGACCCACATAGGGATGGAAAAGATGCTGCAATTGTACCGTTTTGGTACAATCTGGTAGTTAAAATAGCATAGGTATTGGTACACTTGTAATGCATATATTGTTGTTGATAGCTATTGTTGGGTATTCCTAGCTAATAAATGTCTATAGGCTTGGGCACATTTCTCGGTATCCATTTTGAAATTCATACGTTTGTCGCTGGGTGTATTGATTATATGTAACATCTCCAGAATGTATCGTTTATTGTAGTGTTTTTCTTGTTGTAATATTGATACATTTTCCAAATCTGGAGAGTGCCCCGTATCCCTACAGTGTTGTGTTAGGGCTGTTTTGTTTTCACTTTTAGAAATTAATTAAGTAACACACACGTAAAATATCAGCCAAATCGTTCCATAATTACGATTTTGAGTTTTTATTACCGCTATCTCAGCCCCACCTAGCGGAATTTTTGTTTACAAAAATATTTGGTATTAGTTTCCTTTAGGGGACAACTCCTAATAAATTAGCTAAAAATATGGGAGATACCTCAAAAGACGCGTTTTGGCCTCAGGATCACGAATCCGGAAGCGCTTTTTTAATATTTTGCTTCTCTGCAGAGATATTTGCAATCAAAGTTTCAAGTTTTCATGTGGTTGTTGTAATATTATTAGACTGTCCCTGAAAACGTGCAAAAAAGCCCAGGGTTATTTGTTATAAGCGCGGCCGAAGGCCGCCAGCTCAAAAAGGTGTTTCGCGCATAAATACCATGGATTCCGCCCCAATTTTGGTATCGGACCCGGGTCATTTTTCGGTTTTTTGACCATAACTTTTAACTAAAACAAAAAATTAAAAAAGCGATTCCGGATTCGTGATCCTGAGGACAAAACGCGTCTTTTGAGGTATCTCCCATATTTTTAGCTAATTTATTAGGAGTTGTCCCCCAAAGGAAACTAATACCAAATATTTCTTTTCATGATAGTAATACATGTTACGAATTTCAGCTAAATCGGACCATAAATGCGAATTTTGAAAATATAGCGACGCACGCGCCACCTATCGAAATTTTTTTTTATAATATTGCATTGTCATCAGGGTTATACATGGGTGCAGAATTTCAAATCAATCGGACACCGGGAAGTGTATCAAATTTAGCTTGCAAGATTTGATAACAGACAGCCGTCAGGTGAAACTAAATAAAAGCTTATAAAATAAAATTAAGGAAAAAAAACTTTTTTTAAAAATAAGCTTTTATTACTGGTTTATAAAATTAACTAAAAAGTAAAAAATAAATTCACTGTAAAGGAATATAACACCTTATAAGTTCATTGTAACCTTTAAAGATAATAGGGCTTCCTCGTCTGCCACAAAATAATTCCATATTGTACATAATTATATATTTCTAACATTAAAACTTTACACCTAAATTATTAAATCTTCCAGTATATATCACATTCCTAATTTTATTAATAATAAAAGCGTGTTAAATTTCGATAGCAAGAAAAGAAGGTCCTGAATGTTCTTAATTATACCATCAAATAGAAAAGAAGGTCCTAAATGTTCTTAATTATACAATAAAAATTTAACACCTGAATGTTCTTAATTATACCATCAAAATTTAACACGCTTTTATTATTAATAAAATTAGGAATGTGATATATACTGGAAGATTTAATAATTTAGGTGTAAAGTTTTAATGTTAGAAATATATAATTATGTACAATATGGAATTATTTTGTGGCAGACGAAGAAGCCAAATTATCTTTAAAGGTTACAATGAACTTATAAAGTGTTATATTCCTTTACAGTCAATTTATTTTTTACTTTTTAGTTAATTTTATAAACCAATAATAAAAGCTTATTTTTAAAAAAGTTTTTTTTTCTTTAATTTTATTTTTTACTTTTTAGTTCGGTTTATCAACAAGAGGCAATAATGTCGCAGCGACATCAATCGGCTGCTAGCAGCAACAGAAACCATAGAATCTTTTACAATAAAGCCGCGGGGTTAATAAAGTTACTTTTGGGATATTGGAATAAAGACTAAACTAAACGATAAATGGGATTTTTGAAATTAAGCTAATTTTTTTATTTACTGTAAGCGAAGCCTGAACGATGATGAAAATTTGCAAAATCCCATCTTTACTGCAAGTTAGTACAATATCAAAAGCAGGTCCAATTTCCTGGCATGAAAACTTTCGAATATCTCTACTCGTGCGCCACCTATCGGAATTATTTTTTTGTTATTTTGCGTGGAGGCAGAAAACTAAACGATGATGAAAATTTCAAGATCCTACCTCAACGGGAAGTTCGTTGAAAAACGAATTAATCGACACTGAAAACAGACCTTCGTAATTCTCAAATAAAGCGACTCACGCCGTCAGGTGAAACTAAATAAAAGCTTATAAAAAATGATCAAAGTTACTAATAAAAATGCAAAATTTGCTAAATAACAAGGAACCGTGAGGAAATCCTTGACATAACACTGGTCACCGATTATTCGTCGACCTCATAAAATCATGGAGGGTTTTAAAGGAACACTCCTTTTCAGACCATAGGTATTAGGGCGGGTCGATTTATTAACCGATATCGCGCCATCGATTTTTCGCTAGGTTTTGGGCTCAGGAATAAAAAGTTCCACTACGCATACCCCAAAAAATAATTTTCGAGCCCGCGAAATTTAATATTTTTGAATTTTCTTCGACTTTGATTTTTAAGGTTTTTTTCATGACCTAGGTTAGGTAGAAGTGGCTGCCGCAAAGGCACACCTAGGCCAGTATTAAAAGGCCCGTTGTGATACCATCAACACTAGGAAAGTCAGTCCCGGGACCCGGCCATATGGAAATCCCAGTGCTATTGGGACTCTCCACATAGCAGAATCCCGGGGCTGACACTCCTAAAACTGACACCGTTACACCTCCTCGAACCATTTAGATGACTTGATGAAAGCCATCAAGTCCTTTATGTCCAGCTCCGCTACCTGGCGTAGGCTATCCAGGAAGGGAACTCCGAAAAAGCGCCTTCTCGCGCCGCTTAAAGCCGGGCAGTTGCAGATGAGATGCTCCACCGTTTCCTCCTCCTCATCATCTTTGCAACTCCTACAGCATCGTCGGTAGGGTACACCCAGCCTTGCTGCGTGCCTTCCAATAAGGCAGTGCCCGGTTAAAACCCCTATTAATATAGATATATCCCTTCTTCTTAGGGTGTAAATATATTTAGATCTTTTAATATCCCATTTTGGCCAGGATTGTTTGGATACTCGGCACCCTGGCGATAAAAGCCATCTTTCATTGGCTTGTCGGAGTGTATGCTCCTTCAGCATTAGCTTGCATGTGGCAAAGGGCCACTAAACAAACTTTCATTTGATTTTAAAATTTTCATGTAAACCCTGTCCGACTCAAAAATGTCCGCTTAAAACATTGGTGATAACAGTTTTTTGAAAAAAACAATATTTTTTGGGTTTTGGGGAGTGTTTTGGTAAAAAAATCGACCCTTTCGCTTTTTCTTTTTTTAAGGGAATTTGTCTCACATATCCTGCCCCACTCAAAATTATGCGCTAAAAACGATGGCGATAACATTTTTTTGAAAAAAAAAAAATTGTTTTCGCGTTTTGGGACTTGTTTTGGTCGAAAAATCTACTTTTTCGTTTTTTATATGCATTTCTGCTTCATTTTCAAGGCTCCAAATTATTTTTTATGTACTGCTGGCAACATAAAAAATTGGGTCATTCTAGGCAAGGTCAATTTTCGTATTTACGGGCTCGTTTTCTACCGACTTGACGTCAGCCCGGATCACGAATCCGGAAGCGCTTTTTTAATATTTTGCTTCTCTGCAGAGATATTTGCAATCAAAGTTTCAAGTTTTCATGTGGTTGTTGTAATATTATTAGACTGTCCCTGAAAACGTGCAAAAAAGCCCAGGGTTATTTGTTATAAGCGCGGCCGAAGGCCGCCAGCTCAAAAAGGTGTTTCGCGCATAAATACCATGGATTCCGCCCCAATTTTGGTATCGGACCCGGGTCATTTTTCGGTTTTTTGACCATAACTTTTAACTAAAACAAAAAATTAAAAAAGCGATTCCGGATTCGTGATCCTGAGGACAAAACGCGTCTTTTGAGGTATCTCCCATATTTTTAGCTAATTTATTAGGAGTTGTCCCCCAAAGGAAACTAATACCAAATATTTCTTTTCATGATAGTAATACATGTTACGAATTTCAGCTAAATCGGACCATAAATGCGAATTTTGAAAATATAGCGACGCACGCGCCACCTATCGAAATTTTTTTTTATAATATTGCATTGTCATCAGGGTTATACATGGGTGCAGAATTTCAAATCAATCGGACACCGGGAAGTGTATCAAATTTAGCTTGCAAGATTTGATAACAGACAGCCGTCAGGTGAAACTAAATAAAAGCTTATAAAATAAAATTAAGGAAAAAAAACTTTTTTTAAAAATAAGCTTTTATTACTGGTTTATAAAATTAACTAAAAAGTAAAAAATAAATTCACTGTAAAGGAATATAACACCTTATAAGTTCATTGTAACCTTTAAAGATAATAGGGCTTCCTCGTCTGCCACAAAATAATTCCATATTGTACATAATTATATATTTCTAACATTAAAACTTTACACCTAAATTATTAAATCTTCCAGTATATATCACATTCCTAATTTTATTAATAATAAAAGCGTGTTAAATTTCGATAGCAAGAAAAGAAGGTCCTGAATGTTCTTAATTATACCATCAAATAGAAAAGAAGGTCCTAAATGTTCTTAATTATACAATAAAAATTTAACACCTGAATGTTCTTAATTATACCATCAAAATTTAACACGCTTTTATTATTAATAAAATTAGGAATGTGATATATACTGGAAGATTTAATAATTTAGGTGTAAAGTTTTAATGTTAGAAATATATAATTATGTACAATATGGAATTATTTTGTGGCAGACGAAGAAGCCAAATTATCTTTAAAGGTTACAATGAACTTATAAAGTGTTATATTCCTTTACAGTCAATTTATTTTTTACTTTTTAGTTAATTTTATAAACCAATAATAAAAGCTTATTTTTAAAAAAGTTTTTTTTTCTTTAATTTTATTTTTTACTTTTTAGTTCGGTTTATCAACAAGAGGCAATAATGTCGCAGCGACATCAATCGGCTGCTAGCAGCAACAGAAACCATAGAATCTTTTACAATAAAGCCGCGGGGTTAATAAAGTTACTTTTGGGATATTGGAATAAAGACTAAACTAAACGATAAATGGGATTTTTGAAATTAAGCTAATTTTTTTATTTACTGTAAGCGAAGCCTGAACGATGATGAAAATTTGCAAAATCCCATCTTTACTGCAAGTTAGTACAATATCAAAAGCAGGTCCAATTTCCTGGCATGAAAACTTTCGAATATCTCTACTCGTGCGCCACCTATCGGAATTATTTTTTTGTTATTTTGCGTGGAGGCAGAAAACTAAACGATGATGAAAATTTCAAGATCCTACCTCAACGGGAAGTTCGTTGAAAAACGAATTAATCGACACTGAAAACAGACCTTCGTAATTCTCAAATAAAGCGACTCACGCCGTCAGGTGAAACTAAATAAAAGCTTATAAAAAATGATCAAAGTTACTAATAAAAATGCAAAATTTGCTAAATAACAAGGAACCGTGAGGAAATCCTTGACATAACACTGGTCACCGATTATTCGTCGACCTCATAAAATCATGGAGGGTTTTAAAGGAACACTCCTTTTCAGACCATAGGTATTAGGGCGGGTCGATTTATTAACCGATATCGCGCCATCGATTTTTCGCTAGGTTTTGGGCTCAGGAATAAAAAGTTCCACTACGCATACCCCAAAAAATAATTTTCGAGCCCGCGAAATTTAATATTTTTGAATTTTCTTCGACTTTGATTTTTAAGGTTTTTTTCATGACCTAGGTTAGGTAGAAGTGGCTGCCGCAAAGGCACACCTAGGCCAGTATTAAAAGGCCCGTTGTGATACCATCAACACTAGGAAAGTCAGTCCCGGGACCCGGCCATATGGAAATCCCAGTGCTATTGGGACTCTCCACATAGCAGAATCCCGGGGCTGACACTCCTAAAACTGACACCGTTACACCTCCTCGAACCATTTAGATGACTTGATGAAAGCCATCAAGTCCTTTATGTCCAGCTCCGCTACCTGGCGTAGGCTATCCAGGAAGGGAACTCCGAAAAAGCGCCTTCTCGCGCCGCTTAAAGCCGGGCAGTTGCAGATGAGATGCTCCACCGTTTCCTCCTCCTCATCATCTTTGCAACTCCTACAGCATCGTCGGTAGGGTACACCCAGCCTTGCTGCGTGCCTTCCAATAAGGCAGTGCCCGGTTAAAACCCCTATTAATATAGATATATCCCTTCTTCTTAGGGTGTAAATATATTTAGATCTTTTAATATCCCATTTTGGCCAGGATTGTTTGGATACTCGGCACCCTGGCGATAAAAGCCATCTTTCATTGGCTTGTCGGAGTGTATGCTCCTTCAGCATTAGCTTGCATGTGGCAAAGGGCCACTAAACAAACTTTCATTTGATTTTAAAATTTTCATGTAAACCCTGTCCGACTCAAAAATGTCCGCTTAAAACATTGGTGATAACAGTTTTTTGAAAAAAACAATATTTTTTGGGTTTTGGGGAGTGTTTTGGTAAAAAAATCGACCCTTTCGCTTTTTCTTTTTTTAAGGGAATTTGTCTCACATATCCTGCCCCACTCAAAATTATGCGCTAAAAACGATGGCGATAACATTTTTTTGAAAAAAAAAAAATTGTTTTCGCGTTTTGGGACTTGTTTTGGTCGAAAAATCTACTTTTTCGTTTTTTATATGCATTTCTGCTTCATTTTCAAGGCTCCAAATTATTTTTTATGTACTGCTGGCAACATAAAAAATTGGGTCATTCTAGGCAAGGTCAATTTTCGTATTTACGGGCTCGTTTTCTACCGACTTGACGTCAGCCCGGCCGGCAGAGCTCCTACTGGAAGACAAAAGCGAGTTAGGGGGGAGTGCGCTCCACCCTCTTAAAAAAACTCAAAGTGAACCATACCGATTTTTCTGAGTATGAGGGTTCTTAGAGGTTTTTGCGTAGAATCTTTACATATCCTTAGAATTTTTATATTAAGCTTAGTTCTCGCACAATCCGCGCTTAAAGCTAAAAATACCTATTTGTTTGGACCTCTGTAACTCTGTAATTAGATGCAATATGATTCTGAAAGCCTGAACGTTTTCTTTATCATACAATAGCGCTTTACTATCGCCGATTCATAGCAGACAAGCACGAGCAGATTTTATTGCACAACTTTTAACGAATTCGACTTTTTGCTCATTTTTCGAGGTCCATAAGTCTACAAGTAAGTGAGATCCAAGTCTTTGGAAGGCTAAATATGATAGAAAAAGCATTTGTCTTTTCTCCCCAAGCTCAAAAAGTTATGTGTTATGTTGGACAGTAAAGACAATTTTTTGGGCTATCATATGCACTCTTCCAAAGACTTATATCTCATTTACTGGTAGACTTATGGAACTCGAAAAATGAGCAAAAAGTCGAGTTCGTCAAAAGTTGTGCAATAAAATCTGCTCGTGCTTGTCTGCTATGAATGGGCGATAGTAGCGCGATATTTTATGATAAAGAAAACGTTCAGGCTTTCAGAATTTTGTACTTTGATCCAAATATTGCATCTAATTACAGAGTTACAGAGGTCCAAACAAATAGGTATTTTTAGCTTTAAGCGCGGATTGTGGGAGAACTAAGCTTATTATAAAAATTCTAAGGATATGTAAAGATTCTACGCAAGAACCTCTAAGAACCCTCATACTCAGAAAATCGGTATGGTTCACTTGTAGTATTTTTAAGAGGGTGGAGCGCACTCCCCCCTAAATCGCTTTTGTCTTCCAGTAGGAGCTCTGCCGGCCGGGCTGACGTCAAGTTGGTAGAAAACGAGCCCGTAAATGCGGAAATTTACCTTGCCTAGAGTGACACAATTTTTATGTTGCCAGCTCTTTGTCTATAAAATTGAGCCAATGAAAAATCTGAAAAAAAATTGGTTTTTTCGATCAAAGTTCTTCTTAAACCCCATTAAATAATTTTTTTTTGAAGAACTTGATCAACCACCGTCTTTAGCGCATGAATTCACTTAAAAAATAATAAACATAAAAAATAATTTGGAGGCTTGAAAATGAAGCAGAAATGCATATAAAAAACGAAAAAGTAGATTTACATTAGAAAAAGATCATTGAAATCGTTTAGTGGTGTTATATTATAGCACCACGTCGGTGCTCTGATCTCGTAAGGGATGTCGGATCGGCTGAGTCCAGGTACTCTGTCCTGCCCTTGCAACCTAACCTTCGTCTCAAAAACTGCATTTTTACCACTTTTTTACGGAAAACAACCAAGACACCTTAAGAAACAAATTCGTAAAAAAACAACGATATGCCGTAGGTACTTAAAACTTGCACTTTGTTAGACTAAAATTAAATGCCCTATGTTTAGACCATCGGTCTAAATATATCGGTCGCCCCTCGTAATAGATACTAGTATCTGCCCGCGCGACTTTTTTTATCTTTTCCGCTACTACCCGGGCTCGCCGTAACACCCTATAAAACTGCATACTCGAAACAGTAGGTTTGTTTACTGACCAAAAAAAAGTTCAGTGCAGGTTAGAGCAGAGCAGAGCAGGGCAGCTGTCATAATAGAAATAGAGCAACTTAGATCAACTCGGAGCAGAAATGCCATGAAACACTTGAATCTCGATAGTTTCTTTTTATTTGGTTTTTTTGTTTAAATCTTCAAAATTAATTCAAATTCACGTATACACAACCATTGATTTTCTTGCAAGCTAATTTTTTTGAAATTTTCAAAAATTTATTTTTTTCTGACTGACAATTGCTTCTCTGCTCTAACTTACTCCATAAAAAATGCTAGAGCAGAAATTTGTGATCTGGATTACTCTAGTTTTGTTTTGAGCGTACTCATGAAACAAAAGATAGAGCAACCTAGAGCAATAAAATTGTTCGTTAAACACAATTTTGTGAAATATCTCAATCTGGCGTAAGCTAGAGCAGCCCAATAAACAAACCTAGTACTTCTTCTTATTTTTAAATGTCTTTAATAGCACGGGCGTATGAGTAACAAATATGCACTTTCAATTGCATTGCACAAGTGTCAGTGGGAAGGTATTATATATATATATATATTAGAATGGGCCAAAAATAAAAAATTTCGTGTTTTTTTCAATTTCCCATTATTTCTTTCAAAATTGTCAATTGTTAAAATGCAACTATCCATGTACAACAAAAATAATTACAGATTCTTAAAGGAAATTGAGGGGACTATAAAAAAGGTTAAACAATTTTTTTTGTAAACTTACTTTTTCAAAACTTATTAAATATTAAATTTAAAAAAATCAAAAAAGTTGACGGATCTGTGAACTCTATACATGAATTTTCATGTATTTTGGCGAGCTAAATCCGAATCCGTGATCAAAATTAGCCTAACAGGTCGCAGTTCTCCTCCAACCTAACAGTTTAGGTTCAAGTGGCTGCCGCAGAGGCACACTTAGGCCAGTTTTTAAAGGCCCGTTGTGATACCACCAGCACAAGGAAAGTCAGTCCCGGGACCCGGCCATATGGAAAATCCCTGAGTTGTTGGAATTTTCCACATAGCAGAATCCCGGGACTGACACTCCTAAACCTTTATGAAGGCCATAAAGTCCTTTATGTCCAGTTCCGCGATCTGGCTAGGCTATCCAGGAAGGGAACTCCCAAAAAGCGCGTTCTCGCGCCCCTTAAAGCCGGGCAGTTGCATATGAGGTGCTTCACCGTTTCCTCTTCCTCATCATCTTTGCAGCTCCTACAGCATCGTCGGTAGGACGCAGCTAGCGTTTCTGCGTGCCTGCCAATAAGGCAGTGCCAAGTTAGAATACCTATTAATATGGAGATTTCTCTACTTCTTAGGGCGTGAATGCCTCTAGATCTCTTATGATACCATTTTGGCCAGGTTTGTTTGGATGTCCGGCACCCTGGGGATTGTTACCACCTTTCGTTGGAGTGTGTACTCCTTCAGCATTAGCTTACATGTGGCAAACGGCATACCTAAGTGCTCTTTATCCCGAAGAACCTGCTTGGTCGTACCCTGCCTGGCAAGTTCGTCTGCCTCACAGCTTCCCTCAATGTCCCTGTGTCCAGGGACCCATGTGAGGTTCACGCGGTTCTGTTGGGCCATCTCTTGAAGAGATCGACGACAGCTGAGCGTCAGTTCAGAGTTGAACGAATAAGATACAAGAGCTTTGATGGCCGCCTGGCTGTCGCTGAAAATAACGACGTCCTCTCCGATAGCGCGTTTACTTATCCAAATCGCGGCATCACAGATTGCTTAGACTTCAGCCTGGAAGACGCTGCAGTGATCAGGTAGTTTGAAGGAGAGCTCAAGTTCCAGATCCCTTGAATAAACCCCTCCTCCAACTCTACCGTCTAGCTTCGAGCCGTCAGTGTAAACAGAAATACCGTCATTAGTAGAAGGGCAGCGATCCATCCTCTCCCATTCCTTCCTCCTAGGAATGCTCGTTTTGAAGCAGCTGTCTTCGACTGTTATGGCCGCCATCGATCTGTGCTCAGAGGGAGAAAACTGTAAGAATACTGGAGTGTCCAGTTGTGCTTGCGCCCCAGCCAGACGTTTCCCTTAGGCGCAGAGCCGCTGTCGCTGCTGCTCGATACGCTTCCAGATCTAGTGGGAAAATACCTAGAAAGGCCTGGAGAGCATTGTTAGGCGTTGTTCTTAGCGCGCCGCTAATACATATCATGCCAGATCTATGGATTTTACCTAACAGATTCAGGTCTGTGGCCTTGCTCAGCGCAGGCCACCACACCACGACTCCATATAGCATCATATGTCGGATGATTGCAGTGTAGATCCATCTGCATATTTAGGAGCTGAGAACCCTCTTTTTGCCAATGGCTCTTTTGCATGTGTAAAGTGCAACACACGCCTTCCTCTGGAAGAATATTCTCATTCCAGTTTAAATTCCTAACCAGAACTATGCCCAAGAATTTGGCTTTATCAGCCAAGTTCAGGCTCACGCCATTAAGTTCTGGGAGGTCCAGCGGTGGTATTTTGTACCGGTTGGTGTAGAGAACGAGTTCCACTTTTCTCGGGTTGATACTAAGTCCGCAACGAGAGGGCCATGCCGAGACTTCACGCAGTGCTACTTGCATCAAGTCACACAGAGTTTGTGGGAATTTGTCCCTGTATGCAATGGCTAAATCGTCTACATAAGCCACTATCTTCCCGCGCACCCAGCATGGGTCTCGTAGCAACGAGTTGACATTGAGGTTCCATAGAAGCGGGGAGAGAACTCCACCCTGAGGCGTTCCCTTTGCGACATAGCGTGATAAATCAACCGTGCCAAGTGATGAAGATATTTTCCTCACCCGTAGTAGTTGATCGATTAGTCCAGTTAGGGATCTGCTTATGCCCAGATTAGTAGGAGCGGTGTTAATAGCCTCCGGACTTATATTGTCAAGGAAGGCCACGAGACAGTAATCCTTTTCACCCAACGATTTTTCAATGATAGAGACTAGGCTGAGAAGCGCAGTTTCTGTTGATTTACCCTTGGTGTAAGCATGCTGATAGATAAGGTTGATATCAATAGTAGTGGAGAGGTAGTCGCTGATTATCCTCTCGAAAGTTTTGAGTGCAAAGGACGAGAGGCTGATGGGTCTGTAGTCCTTTGGCTTGTAGTGGGAGGCCTTCCAACATAACAAAACAATCACAAAATAATATTGGACTTTTTTGCTAGGTTAGGGCCGAACTTCGGGCCCGCTGTTGAATTGTGATATCGAATTCGGACTCAGCAGCCAATTTCCCTTACGAATATGTATTTAGCTTTATTCGATGTTGACTTTTTCATGTTTCGCAAATTTCAAACAAAAATCGGGAAATCCAAAAACATGCAAATGTTTAAAGCTAGAATACTATAAAACGGTTAGTCTGAGAAAATGTCAGTCTAAATAGCTTTTGTGGGGAATTCAATTTCCTACAAAAATATGTTCAGGTAAATGGTGTTTTTAAACAATGATTTGTCGTTTTTATACCAAATTGGAGGTTAAGTCTGTAAAATCTAAACCAGCAATGATAGACCTCTCGACTTTAATTTAAAAATCTGAAAAAATTAGGTACAGTAATTTTTTTCACCTTTCTTAAAAAGAAAATCAATATAATTTTTGAAAAAAAAAACCAAATTTTTTATTTTTGGCCCAGTCTAATATATATATATAGCACTTTCCAATATGTGACAAGAAATGATGTTTTCCGAAGCACTTCAAAAAGACGCGGTTATTTCGCGGTTTTCTCAAAAACGGCTCAGGCGATTCTATTAGTTTTTGCGTGAATCGTGTTTATTAAGCTTATATTATCATAAAGTAAAGCCGAAAGTATTGTACTCTGACTTTGAAGTTAAAATCGATTCAGGCGAGCCGTGATTATTCACTTAATTATTTTAGTAAAAATTCTTTGATTTAAATATAAAATTTTATTTTATATGACTACAGTCATCAACGTTTAACATACTAAAAGCTACCGTCGAAGATAAAAAAAGGTTGCACCAAGCAGAGGAAGCAGTAAAAACACTTAGCAATGCAAAGATTGTCTATAGAACATTCGACCAGCCGATCGGAAATGTTCGAAACTTACCTTACGGCATCACATATTGCGTGCAAGGTTACTTTCTTCCTTCTTTGGAAGGAAAGTTTGAATTTGTGAACTATAGCCCTCTAGTGCAGTATCACGGAGTATCCCCAGACGTAAGTATTTTCGCGTGCAGGGTCTGGCGGTGCCATGACAAAGACCCAAATGGTAAAATCCCAAGTAAAAAAATGAGATTGTGACACTCCCCCTGCAGAGAGAGTGTCATACTCCCAATTGGGGTTTAGGTTCCTTAGAGCTGAAAAATTAAAAAATCTTGATCTTACAAGGTTTATTTTTAAGTTTTTAGCCAGTAACAGCAAGCAAGTATAATACATATATAAATAATATTACAGATATCCGTAAACAAATTAAAAGGAATAAATTCATGCATGTGTAGTTAAATTAATTTTAAATTACTTACCTTTTAAACTATCTGCAATCCAAAGTACGGGCGCATACCATAGTTTCCCATCGCACGATTTTTTTTATTCCAAATTTTCGCCTGCGGTAATGTTTTAAAATTTAAATAATTTTGAAATAATAATAAATTACACAATTCACAAGGTCTATTGTTTCGTGATATTCGTCTGTTTTGCTATATTTTTCTGGAAACCATGGAAGCGGCGGCCGCCGTGGTGTAGCGGTTAAGTGTTCGGCCTTCTACACCAAGTCGTGTCGGTTCGATGCCCGGCAAAAGTAACATCCAAAATGATTTAGAAAAAGAATTTTTCTAAACGGGGTCGCCCCTCGGCAGTAGTTTGGCAAACTCTCCGGGTGTATTTCTGCCATGAGAAGCTTCTCAGCAAAAAATTCATTTGCTTTGCAAGTGCCGTTCGGAGTCGGCAAAAAACTGTAGGTCCCGCCAACTTGTAGGAAAAACTCAAAAGCAACACACCACAAGTTGGAAAGAGAAGCTCGGCTAAAAATCTCGTTAGAGGTTATGATGACCTGTTGGTATATCGCCGCCATTAGTTTATGGAAGCATACAACGATAGACGAATACGACAATCTTGTGAATTGCCCAAATATAAAATGAAAATTTGGAATTAAAGTCGCGCGATTTTTTATACCAAATTTTCGCCTGTGGCGCTTTTTTAAGTATTTTTAAAATAATATTCTAAAATTATTTTAGATTTTGGCGACCTTAATCTTACTAAACAGTTTTTGTAAGCAGGCTTGAGGTCCGAATTTAAATAAAAAGACAAGTGTATTTGCGGTGAAACCACAAAAAATATAAAAACAACAAAATAAATCAATAAAAAACAATTTCATTGCATACCTTTTTTTAAATTAGTAACAAACATTTTTTTACAAGAGTATATCACTTGACGTGGAGTTGTCACTATTAGTTTGTTTGGTGCAGTGAAATAATGCCCGTGGAAATAACGCCCGCGGGCGTTATTTCCTTTTTGTTTGGAAATAACGCCCGCTTTCAAAAGTAAATAGCTCCGTGTGGAAATTTCAATCAAATCGTACATTTAGAATCGCATATATTTTCCAAACTACTGATTTGAATTTTAAAAAAAACCTGGGCTACGCCATGCCAAGTTTGGGTGTGTGCCAAAACTACCGCCACGGTCAAGTCCTTCTGCGTAGTACATCCTTTTGCGTAGGCGGCCTTCAGCCGCGCTTATAAAAACTGACTGGGCTACACCATGTCAAGTCCGGGTGTGTGCCAAAACTTGTGCCACGGTGAAGTCCTTCTGTGTAGTGCACCCTTCTGCGAAGGGGGCCTTCGGTCGCACTTATGATAAATAACCCTGGGCTACGCCATGCCAAGTCCGGGTGGTTGCCTGAACCGTGGAAACATGCCACGGTACGCAACTAATCTAATGCCAAGTCCTTCTGCGTAGTACACCTTTCTGCTACCGCCACGGAAGGCAGCCTTCGGTCCCTCTTCAAAAAAAAAAAAATATAAGCCAGGGCTACGCAATCCCATGTCCGGGTGCGTGGCTTAAATTTATATTATTTTATTACTCGAGAACTGAAAATTTCCACACGACGTTATCTTCTTTTGGGCTTTATTTCCTTATTTGAAAAGGAAATTACGCCCGCGAGCGTTATTTCCAATTAAAAAGAAATAGTGTTCGCGAGCGTTATTTTCTTTCAAAAGGAAATAAGGCCCGTTATCAAAAAAAAAAAAAAAAAAAATAGCGCCCGCGAGCTTTATATCTTTTTGAAAAGGAAATAAAGCCCGCGGGCACTGTTTCCTTTTGAAAAGGAAATAACGCCCGCTGGCGTTATTTCCCCGGGCGTTATTTCACTGCCCCGAAAACTTCTTATTCAAAAAGATGGCTAGTAGGTTGAGGAACCGAGAGTTGTGGAGGGATTCTTGACAAAGCTGCAAAAAAGGCTGTTTGTGGGCACTAGCAAACTCTCGACTTTTCCAATGCAATGGTATGGGGATTATAGCTTCTTTTATTTCAATACAAAAATTCACTATACAATGCACAGCTCAGTTTATAGAGTAGTATATATAATTATATAGTTATATATACTACTTGTGAAAACAAAGTACTCGAACAATAATATTTATTACAAAATAACTTCAAATTATAAAAAAGGAGTGCACAGTGGTGAATGATCGCATGAATTTGCATAAAAAGATAAGAAAACTAATAATAAAGAGAAAAGGGAATGAAGGCCCTTTTGACAGCTGGCGGCGATGCCAGATCGCCCACCTGCTGATTGCGCGAACTCATTTTGATGGTTTTACGCGACAGAGGTTGCCACACGTCCCATATCCTGACAAATGAGGGGTTTTAAAATTCAATGCTTAAATAGTTAGGATGATTATATACATTTTGATTCTTTACAATTCATGGGTATAATGGGTGATATTATAAATAATAAGCAATTTATAAGGGGTTTTGACTGGGACGTGTGGTTGCCTATGCCGCGTAAAAATTCACTAAAAAATGACACTTGCGGTAGTCGGCCGACGCGGTGCTGATGCGTCGTGACGAGGCTGCGGGCATTACAACTCGTGATTCCAGCTAGCGGCGTGGTGCGGGAACCGGGGGGCTGACGATCCATCTGGAAGAAGAAAATAAGAAGAGGAACGAAGAAGGCAGGGAGAATGACTTAATTAGGTTCTGAGTGATTTCGATAGCTTGAGCATTTTGGACTGTATTAGGTTAGTGAGATGGGAGTGGGCGCTGAGGGCCCGCGTCACTTTCAAATGACGGTAGAAAGCACAATTTAGTGAGTGGTCTTGTGAGAATACCATTTTGGGTGCGTACGTCCACGACACTAATGTGGCCGTCCCGTTCTGGTCGTAGCATCTCCAATCGACCTAATCGCCACTCGGTGGGAGGTAAGTTATCTTCTTTAATAATGACTAAATCGCCAACTTTAGGGGGCTTTTGAGGGCTTTTCCAGCGGTAGCGCTTTTGCAAGTCGATAAGATAGTCGGTTTTCCAGCGTTTGCTGAATTGATGATGCAGGACCTTTAGTTTTTCCCACCGGTTGATTAGAGAGAGATTTTCATGATTCGACTCGGGGAGAGATACCAATGGTGCACCTCGAAGAAAATGGCCCGGTGTGAGGGCGGTGAGATCAGCTGAGTCTGAGAAAGCGGGGAGATGGGACGAGAATTGAGTACTGCTTCTATACGAATTAATAAAGTCGAGAATTCTTCAAACGTAAAGCTGTGAGTTCCGGCGACCTTCTTAAAGTGGGTTTTGAAGCTTTTGACAGCAGATTCCCATAATCCGCCCATGTGGGGGGCGCCGGGGGTTATAAATTTCCAATCGATGCCTTGTGGCGCGTACTTTTGGACAATATCCGACGAAATTTCGTTGAGAAAGGTGACGAACTCTACTTCGATAGCCCATTTGGCGCCGATGAATGTTTTGCCGTTATCGCTCATAATTTGTTTAGGGTACCCTCTGCGCCCCACGAATCGGGCGAAGGCAGCGAGGAAAGCATTACTGGTGAGATCCGATCACAGTTCCAGATGGACGGCCTTGGTGGTGAAGCATACAAAAACGGCCACGTAGCCCTTTACGAGGGTTTGAGATCGAAGCATGGATGTTTTTAAATGAAATGGGCCAGCGAAATCTACCCCGGTCGTGGTGAAGGGGGCGCGAAAGTACATCGTTCGGGGGGTAAAACTGCCATTATTTGGGAGTGCGTTTGTTGCTTATGGATGGTGCATACTTTGCATTGAAAAATGCACTTTTTTATCAGGGGTTTAAGCCGGGCTATGAAGAATTCTTGTCTGACAGCTTGTTGCATGAGTCGAACTTCCGCATGTAGAAGTAGCTCATGGAGAGCCGAGACTTCTCGGGGAGAAGAATGGGATACCACTCGTTATAAGGCATGGTTGCATCGGCTAGTGGACCATTAACGCGCAGCATTCCGCTCTTGTCCAGAAATGGGTTAAGTACCAACAGGGAACTCCGTTTCCCAATGGGTTTCAAGTCCTCTAGGCATGCTCGTTCTGGACCGAAGTATCGTGTAGACGTGATGATCAGACGGTGTTTCGCTCGTTTAAGTTCGGCATGAGACAGCGATGGGGTGACAGGACGATGGATACCGTTTAGTGTGTCTTTTACACGGCGTATAAACCCTAGAGCATAGGCGATGACACGTAGAGCTCGAGAGTAAGAGGAAAACCGATCTAGGATACGTCAGTCTCCTCAGCGGCATGCAGTGCCTCCTCTCGGCGTTGTTCAGGTGCGTTAACATTTTTCATCGCTGGCTGCGGCCAATCCTCGGGGGGTCGGGAAAGCCACTCTGGGCCATTCCTGAGCTTGCGAGATCGGCGGGGCTGCATCCTCTGGTTCCAAGATCCGCGGGGTTGTCTTTACTTCGCACATGCCGCCAAGGGACGTTTCCTACGAGGTCTATAATCTGCGCTGTTCGGTTAGAGACATATGTTTTCCAAGCGTGGGGTGGCTTTTCCAGCCAGGCTAGCACGATTTCGGAATCAGACCACGTAGTCAACTTTCTGCTAGCGAGGCCGAGATGGGGTTGCACTACTGCGACTAGTTTGGCCAATAAAAGCGCTCCGCGTAGTTCCAGGCGTGGCAGACTTATAGTTTTGAGAGGAGCCACTTTGCCTTTGGACACTATAAGGTGAGTGTAGACCTGATTACCGCTAGTAGTTCTCAGGTAGAGATTTGCGCAATAAGCCTTTTCCGAGGCGTCGCAGAATCCATGGAGCTCGACATAGTGATCGGGCGCAAAATTCATCCATCGGGGTATCTGGATGGCTGAGATCGAGGGAAGATTTTTAGAGAACTGCGCCCATTTGGCTAGACGGATTGGCTTAACCTCCTCGTCCCAATCGGTCCCGTCTAACCACAATTCTTGCATCAATATTTTGGCATGTATCATGATTGGCGTTAGCCAACCTGCGGGGTCAAAAAGTTTTGTAATGGAGGAGAGAATCTGCCGCTTGGTGGCTGTCGTTGAGGCCGGCTCTGAGTCCACAGTATAAGAGAAGGTGTCCGACCGTGCATTCCACTGAATTCCCAGAGTCTTGGCTGTACTACTTTTCTCAAATTCGAGAAAGTCGGTCTCCAATAAGTCCACCTTGGGGACATGTTTGAAAGTAAGGCAATGGTTTGCCTTGATCTTTTTTAGGGGAAAGCCGGCCGAATTGAGAGCGTCTATAGTCTCTGTTAGGGATTGCTCGGCTGATTGAAGATCATGATTGCCAGACAAAATATCGTCAACATACGTTTCGGACTTTAGTATTGGGGCTGCGCGTGGATGGGAGTCGGCTATATCTTTTGACAGCTCATGTAGAGTGCGAATAGCCAGAAAAGGCACACAGTTTACCCTGAAGGTGACCGTCTTCAACTTGAAGTCTTTTATTGTACTGTATTCGGGGTTCGGAATATTATCCGTTGGTAGTCTCGGTCATCGGGGTGTAAGAGAATTTGGCGGTACATTTTTTCTACATGGCCATTAAACCAAGGCTGCACAACAAAATAAACAAAATTCTTTAAAGTAACGTTATCAAAAAAAAATATATAAAAAAATTTCGATTTTGTTAGCATCAAAAACAAAATCAAGAATTTTCGTTTCCATTTGATATTTCGAAGTTTGAGTATTTTTTTGAGCATTTTTTGTATGGAAAAATATACTCTGACTCAAATCAATCAATCAAAATAAACAAAATTTTTGAGATTTTGATTTTGGTTTCAATGAAATGAAAAGCTTTTCGTTGATCTTAAACCGTTTAAACTTTTGAATAACGAATTGAAAACAAAATTTTTTAATTTTTTTTGATAAAAATAACGTTATTATGCAGGCCTGCATTAAACACATATTTATATGTTCGCCATTTTAACGACATAAGTCGGAGATCGGGTTGGAGGGTTGGTCCGGTACATAAGACATCGTTCAGGGAGTGACCGGAACCCGTATCTTTAGAGGCGTTGAATACCAATCTGACTTTTGTTGTCTTCTTGTCTGGCCTTACGACTGCATGGTGAGGGAGGTAGAAGGAGCAGTATTTTCCTTGAGATTCCATCTCAGTGGGACTGCATTCTCCATGTGGCCCATGGATATGTATTCTTCGAGTACTTGATCGTACTCCTGCTTGAGATCGCCCTTTTGACAGCTGGCGGCGATGCCAGATCGCCCAACTGCTGATTGCGCGAACTCATTTTGATGGTTTTACGCGACAGAGGTTGCCACACGTCCCATATCCTGACAAATGAGGGGTATTAAAATTCAATGCTTAAATAAGTTAGGATGATTATATACATTTTAATTCTTTACAATTCATGGGTATAATGGTGATATTATGAATAATAAGCAATATATAAGGGGTTTTGACTGGGACGTGTGGTTGCCTATGCCGCGTAAACAACTGGTTTCGGACTGGTCCAATTTCAAAGTTTAAAAAACGACATTTTTTGGCTTATTATAGCTGTAAAAATCTTTCTATTAGAGATATCCTTACATTCGATATAGCGTTTTAACGGTAAAAGAGAGTAATTTGTTTAAAAGTAAGTAGTAAATCATATAGCGGGTTCCTAATATTAAAAACCTGGTACTAAAAATACGTAATTTTTATCCTTTTTTGTCAATTTTAGCTGGCCCTGACGTGTTCACTGTTTTAAGTAGCCACTCAATTTTTTCAGAAATTAAGGGTAGGTTAGGTTAGGTTCAAGTGGCTGCCGCAGAGGCACACTTAGGCTAGTTTTGAAAGGCCCGTTGTGATACCACCAACACAAGGAAAGTCAGTCCCGGGACCCAGCCAAATGGAAAATCGCTGAGTTGTTGGGATTTTCCACATAGCAGATTCCCGGGACTGACACTCCTAAACCGACACCGTTACTCCTCTTTGAACCACTTAGATGACTTTATGAAGCCCATCAAGTCTTTTATGTCCAGTTCCGCGATCTGGCTTAGGCTATCCAGGAACGGAACTCCCAAAAACCGCGTTCTCGCGCCACTTAAAGCCGGACAGTTGCAGATGAGGTGTTCCACTGTTTCCTCCTCCTCATCATCTTTGCAACTCCTGCAGCATCGTCGGTAGGGCACACTTAGCCTTTCTGCATGCCTACCAATGAGGCAGTGACCGGTTAATACCCCTACCAATATGCATATTTCCCTCCTAGTTAGGGCATAAATGCGTCTAGACCTTTTAAGATCCCACTTTGGCCAGGTTTGTTTCGATATACGACACCCTGGGGATTGCAGCCATCTTTCGTTGGCTTGACGGAGTGTGTGCCCCTTCAGCATTAGTTTGCATGTGGCAAACGGCATACCTAAGCGCTCTTTATCCTGAAGAACCTGCTTGGTCGTGCCCTGCCTGGCAAGCTCGTATGCCTTACAGTTTCCCTCAATGTCCCTATGTCCCGGGACCCATATGAGGTTTACGCGGTTCTGTTGGGCCATCTCCTGAAGAGATCGACGACAGCTGAGCGTCAGTTCAGAGTTGAACGTGTATGAGCCAAGCGATTTGATGGCCGCTTGGCTATCGCTGAAAATAGCGATATCTTCTCCGATAACACGTTTGCTTAACCAGGCCGCGGCGTCTAGGATTGCCGAGACTTCCGCCTGGAAGACGCTACAATGATCAGGTAGTCTGAAAGAGAGCTCAAGGTCCAATTCCCTTGAATAAACCCCTCCTCCAACTCTGCCGTCCAACTTCGAGCCGTCGGTGTATATGGAAGTGCCACTATTTGTTTCGGGACACCAATCCGTCCTCTCCCAGTCTTATCTGCTGGGAATGTTTATTTTGAAACAGCTATCACCGACTGTAGTGGTCGCACAACGATCTGTGCTTAGAGGGAGAAAGCTGTAAGATTCCAGAATACTGGAGTGTCCAATAGTACCCGCACCCTAACTGGAGGTTTCTCTTAGGCGCAGAGCTGATGCCGATGCTGACCGAAACCCTTCCAGATCAAGTGGCAAAATGCCCAGAATGACCTGGAGGGCTTCGTTGGGCGTTGTCCTTAGCGCACCGCTTATACAGATCATATTGGATCTATGGACTTTCCGCAACTGATTCAGGAATGTTGCCTTGCTCAGCGCAGGCCACCATACGACGACTCCATATAGCATGACTGGACGAATGATGGCCGTGTAGATCCAACTGCATACTCTAGGGCTGAGCCCCCATTTTTTGCCAATGGCTCTTTTGCATGTGTAAAGAGCGATGCAAGCTTTCTTCTGGCGCTGAAGAACATTCTCCTTCCAATTCAGTTTCCTGTCCAGAACTATGCCTAGAAACTTGGCCTTATCCGACAAGCCCAGGCGCATGCCATCTAGTTCTGGTAGGCTTAGTGGCGGTATTTTGTACCGGTTGGTGAAGAGGACAAGTTCCACTTTCCCCGGGTTGATACTAAGTCCGCAGCGAGAGGACCACGTCGAAACTTCTCGCAGTGCTACTTGCATCAGGTCACACAGAGTTTGTGGGAACTTGCCTCTGAATGCAATAGCTAAATCGTCTGCGTATGCCACTATCTTCCCGCCCCCCCAGCTTGTGTCACGTAGCAACGAGTTGACTGTGAGGTTCCATAAAAGCGGGGAAAGAACACCACCCTGGGGTGTTCCCCTTGTGACATAGCGTGATAACTCAACCGTACCAAGTGAAGAAGCTATTTTCCTTCCCCTTATCAGTTAGAGCGGAGTTGATAGCCTCCGGGCTTATATTGTTGAAAGCCCCCTCAATGTCTAGGAAGGCCACGAGACAGTAGTCCTTTTCACACAGCGATTTCTCAATGACAGATACTAGGCTGTGCAGAGCGGTTTCTGTTGATTTACCCTTGGTGTATGCATGCTGATAGCTAGAGATTAGGTTGCTATCAATAGTCGTTGAGAGGTAGTCGCTTAGTATCCTCTCAAAGGTTTTGAGTACAAAGGACGAGAGACTGATCGGTCTGTAGTCTTTTGGCTCGTAGTGGGATGCCTTCCCAACCTTAGGGATAAACACTACCGTGGCGCTTCTCCAGGAGCCCGGAATGTGGTTGAGAGCCAGGCAGGCTGTGAAGAGAAATACCAGCCATTTAGCTGATGTCTCCAACGTGTTTGTAAGTTGCGCGGGGATAATCCCATCCGGCCCGGCAGCCTTATACGGTTCAAAGCTCCTAACTGCCCACCTTACCCTCAGTGATGGGTATTTTTACTGCCAGGTTTGTTGCAGGTACTAGTGGTGCGTCATGCAGATTCCCCGGAAAATGTGTATTCAAGAGCAGCTCAAGGGTTTCCTCTTCCGTGCTGGTCCAGGATCCGTCAGTTTTTCGCAAATAGCTGATGGCTGTTTAACTTTTCGAGAGGACTCCTCTAAGTCTCGCTGTGTCGTCGACCTTTTCGACGCCAGTGCAGAAATTTCTCCACGAAGTTCTCTTCGCCTGTCTCAGAGATTTTTTGTAGGCCCTAAGTTTAGCTTTATATTCGTGCCAATGAGGCTCAGAGCCGAGGCTCTTGGCCTTGTTAAATTGTTTCCGGCATGATTTGCGGAACGAGTCCAAATCGTAGGACCACCAATGTGGCCACGTGTTTACCGCGTGGTTTTGGCACTGGACAAGCCTGTCCTAGAGCATTTGAGAGCGCCGATGTAAATGTAGTAACAAGATCCTCCAGCTCCTCTACTGATGAGGGGGCTTGTGAGGGCAGTACTGCGAGGTCTCTGTCTAATATTTCATTGTGTAACTGCCAATTTGTGTTACGTGGATTGCGCTTCATGATTGGTTGTTCTACAATAAAGTCTAAAACCATTTCTATGTAACGGTGGTCGGAGAATGAATGTTCTTCCAGACCCCGCCATTTTCTGACCCACCCATAAGCGCCTTCACTACAGATAGTGAGGTCTATGACCTCCCTACGGGTCTTAGTGATAAAAGTAGGCTCATTACCCACGTTGCAAATTACCAGGTTGGTTGTTAAGAGGTAATCAAACAGAGACTCGCCCCTGGCATTGATATCGGAACTCCCCCATTGGACATGGTGAGCATTAGCGTCCACTCCAATAATAAGATTACCCGTGCAGAAATTTGACACCAGGTCTTTCACCTCCGTTTGTGGTGGGGGTTCGTCGGCGTCGTAGGGCATATAGACCGACGCCACCGTCAGGCGGGTGCTGTCGACCGTTAGACTGATAGCGGTAATATCACCATTGGTGTAGTTAGGTAGGAGAAAGGAGTTCAACTCAGACTTGACCAAAATACTCGTTCGGACTTTGCTCTCCTCGCTGGCTCGAATGAGCATGAAGCCCTTAATCCCCAATCCGCAGATTCTCGAGCTATTGACCCAGGGTTCTTGGATGAGGACCACATCCACGTCGTCTTTAGAAAGACGACTACTTAAAGCAGCCGAAGCCACTTTAGATTTGTGCAGATTAATCTGAAGCACCACCAACATGAGAGCGCACAGACTTCCCTGCCGTCCCCATGTCGTCGAGGTTTGCCCGATCCCGGAGGTTGCCTATCAACGACGAGTTGTTCCGCTTAACTGCCCGATATGGCGTTGCAGGAGTCCTGCTGCCTGTAGCGTTAGATGTTAATCGCTCAGCGTTGGCTGCTACCACCGTGACGTCGAGGACTTCCTCGTCCTGTAGGCTGTCCTCCATCTCCGAGTTGTTCACAGCACTATCGGCAAGGGACGTGGCGGATAACATGCTTTCCGCATCGGAATCATCCGCTTCCTCTTCTGGTAATTCGTTTTCCGGTTCCCCCGGAGCAGCCGATAAGGCAGCGCGCTGAGCATCACCACGATATACGTGGATAACGATCTGGCCTACGCTGTAGTGTACTAGGCCATTGCACCTTTTGAGGGGCTCGATTGACTCTTTATTCATGGTGAACACCACCTGTCTGTCGGGCCCCACCGCATACCCGACCAGATGGACACTCCAGTCATGCGTTGGGAGGGACGGATTCATTAGCCGTAGCATCCCGAGAATTCTGTCGGGTTCGTCAGGGATGGCCGGAATCCACGCCCTTGCCCTTGGACGAGCTGGAATGTCCTTCCAGTCGACGACCTCTATCTTTGCGCCCTTGTAGACTTCACCCAGTTTAGCAGCTGCTGCCTTATACAGTGCTACGGTTTTTGCATCCTCGCATGCGAGTAATTTGATCTGACCCTGGTGCCAACCCGCATCCGTTACTCGCGCCGAACTACCCGGAAACTCCGGAGCAACGTTGAGAAGAATGTTGCCGAGTTCATTTCGCACGTAACGCCACCGGTCCTTGGGGATGGCTAGACGGGCATTGCCTCGGTCAAGGACGCCTATAAGGATCCTGTCTTTGGTTACCTCAGCAAAGCTTAGTTTGCCCGCTCCAGAGGTATTCTGATGCCGCTTGGGAGGAGGATTTAACTCCAGGTCCGATCTCTGGCGCTTGAAAGGGTTAACTTTTAACCTCTTTTGCATGTAAGAATTTTGGAAATCCGGTATCACAGCTTTCGCTAGCTCTACCGATTTACTAGAATTCGGCGACAACGACTCCTGCGGTACCCCTTCATACCTCTTCAGGATCTTTGCAGCCAATCTTTTCTCGTGGTATGTGAAGCGGCGGGGAGATGTCTCCCGGGAGTGCGGACCCGTAGTTGCCATCGCGGTCGCTCCCCTTGCCGAAATCTCAGTTGCAGCTTCCTTCCCCTTCGAAACTCCGAGGCCAGGTCGTGAGACCGCTGCCAAAGACGTAAAGATACTGGTTTTCATATCAGAGGTTGATGGGAGTTTAGCATCCGCCGTTGTCCGCTTAGCTGCGTTGGCAACCGCACTGGTGCTAGCTCCCATCAAGTCAATCTTACTCGATAGAGGGTTGGTTAACCGACTCGTAGTTGCCATCGCTGTCGATCCCCCCCTTGATTGTGGAACGGAGGTTGTCCTCCGGCGTTGTTGTTGCTTTCTCGCCTGCTCCTACATAGCTCTCCTTTGCTGAGGAGTGAAATTTGGCTTTGTTTGTTTTTTTGGGTTTTTCGTTTTTATTTGCGTTATTTGAGTTCATCTTCATCGTACGTCCCATCGCCGGACAACGCCAGCTTAGGGTCAAGGGAAGAGTAGGAGAAAATGTGTCGTCCGCCGCGGCAGAGCCCCGTACCGCGGTAAGGCATGCTTACTCTCTGAGGCGACCCGGTATGAGAGAGGCTCCGTTCAAATACAGCCACGATTTGCCTCCCGGGCAAACGTCCAATGGGCACGTGGTCGCACAACACCCTGGATTGGGAGGGGGAAGATCTTTGTCGTCGCGCCCGAGAGGCTAGGCTGCTCTCGTGTTGAAGTGCCGTACGGAGCTATGATCACAAGGGCAGCGTACCCTGTGGCTATCGACTTAAGCCCTCGTACCGCGGCAAGGTATCCACCCTTCACGAGAGGAATTAAGGGTTCATATCCTAAAAGAAACTAACCCATCCATCGGCCAAAAAAAAAACTCACTCCTTATGGATAAATTATTATCTCGAAATTTGTAAGTTTTCAAAAATGCGTTTTTCAGGATCTAAAACGGACATGTTTCTAAAGAGATAAAAATACAAATTTCTCATGGATTCCAGTCCTGACATTTTTTTCTAATACCTCAACATTTGGTTTTGTTATTTTAATACTAAGGTTCTCTGCTTATGGATCTCTTAAACCAATCAACATTTTTGTTTTTCAGAGTAAATTTTCGTAGAATTTTTGGAACTTTTTTCAGCAACCTTTACATATTCTTAAAGTTGAAGCGTACATCTTTCCAACAAAATAACCGCGTGTAATTATCATAACTGTCCGGACCCTTTCAAGAAACGGTACCGCTGACCGACTGGTTGATGTGCTCGTAGACGCAAAGGCCGATATCACCGCCCTGCAGGAAATGCGATGGACGGGGCAAGGAAAGACGACCATCGGTCCTTCTTACGTATATTATAGTGGCCAGACACGCGGCAAATCGCGTCGTGTAGGATTCGTGGTGGGAAAGAGACTTCGCCGCCAAGTTTTAGCGTTCACTCCTGTGGACGAGCGTCTCGCTGCGATCCGCATCAAGGCGAGGTTTTTCAACATAACATTTATCTGAGCCTATGCGCCGGCTGAGGAGAGGGACGACGCAGAGAAGGACTCCTTCTACGATAAACTTGAACAGGCTTATGATCGCTGCCCCAAGCATGATATCAAAATCGTGCTCGGCGCCTTTAATGCCAAGGTGGGCAAGGAAGGAGTCTTTGGTCCTACAGTTGGAAAATTCAGTCTCCACGATATAACATCCCCCAACGGCACTAGGTTGATTGACTTCGCCGCTGCTCGCAATATGGTCATCAGTAGTACCAGATTCCAGCATAAGCGAATACACCAAGCCACATGGCTGTCCCCTGATCAAAGAACTAGAAACCAGATTGATCATGTCATGATCGACACCAGACAGAGTTCCACCGTTCTGGACGTGCGTACCCTACGTGGTCCCAATATCGACTCGGGCCATTATCTTGTTGCAGCCAATTACGCACACGCCTCTGTGCAGCGAAGAAAGTGCGTAGAGTAACGGAAGGAAAGTTTGACGTCGAGAAGCTACGCACCACACAGACAGCTGCTAATTTCTCCACTCTACTCTCACACCTGCTATCGGAGAGCAATCCTCGACCTAACGATGTTACCGAGCAATGGAAGCATATCTCTAACTCATTACGTACCGCCGCTGAGGCCACTATAGGGTTTCAATGAGCCCGCAAGAACAACTGGCACGATGAGGAATGTAGCACTGCCTCGGACAAAAAGGACGCTGCATACAGGGAGACGTTGCGAATGGGCGCAACCCGCAGTGTATGGCAACGCTATAGTGAGGCGAGGAAGGAAGAGAAATGCCTTTTCACAAAAAAGAAACGTGGCTGACAGGAATGATGCCCGAAAATTCTGTGAAAAGATCCGGCGGATGACGGAAGGTTTAAAGACCGGGCCAAGTTCCTGTAAGGACAATAATGGCGACCTGGTAACCGACGTACAGAATGTACTTAAATTATGTAGGGAGCACTTCTCCTCACTGCTATATTGCGAGGGAGGCGGCGAGCCCGATACCCCAATCCCTGACGATGGAAAAGTCGTCCCACCACCTGACTATGATGAAGTGAGGATAGCTATATCCCGGCTTAAAAACAACAAATCGGCTGGTTAAGACGGACTACCCGCCGAGCAGTTCAAACACGGAGGCGAAGAGCTGGTAAAAAGCATGCATCAGCTCTTATGCAGAATATGGTCAGACGTTAAATTCCAGATTGGAATTTAAGTATGCTCTACCCAATCCACAAGAAAGCGATACCGCTAACCGCACCAACTACCGCGGAATTAGTCTTCTTAATATCGCATATAAGGTCCTTTATAGCGTATTGTGTGAAAGACTGAAGCCCATCGTAGACAAACTGATTGGACCTTATCATGCGAGCTGCCTTTCCCTCTCTCGCTCTCACGTCATGTATCTCAAAAGCTATAGTTGTGGTAGTGACGCTAGTGGTGGAAATATGCTAGAGTTGGGAGATGAGCGATTCTTGAGAACATTCGCCACGTTTGGCCAAGCGAACACTTCGAGGAGCTTGGCGGATTGGCCTCGCATCACAGGTATCAATTTGATGCTTCACAACATTGGTTCTACCTGGCTTGGAACCATCCTTGTCAAATATGCTAGAGTATTTTAGTAGAAGTTGTTTTGCCTTATTCTGGTGGTCTTCTTCGAGCTCTTGCGTCCACGCCGTGATATCATCTGAAAGATTAATGTTGCTGGTAGAAAAATTTTCCTGGAGCTGTTCACAATTTATAACCACCTCCACCTCCTGACATTGTCCCAATATAGCTCCTTTGGAAAGCATACTCGGCGATTTCTTGTATTGCCGGATCTACGAGAACGGTACCAGTACTTGTGCTGTACCCATCGTGCCGAAACGACCCGGGCCATTTTCTTATATCGACCCGGCCAAGAGCAATACACTCGAGGTGACCCTGTCTGATATTTAGGCAGGGCTACACCTCGTTACAACAACAACAACATCTGAACTTATTTAGTACTCTTACCGGTAAACGTCTATCTTGTTTTGTCATAGCCAGTGTTTTTCCTACTAGTATATCCGTCTTTGATTTGTTTGCTGCCTCTTCCACCCACAATTTGTTTGTCCCGTAATCTCCATCAATCCTTGCCCAAACGATCGCCTCCGACATCGGTGGAATTTGTTGGCTTTCTTCCACGAGGACCCGCTTACTTATATACTTGTTCTCGTAACCAAAATTTAGTGGCACATCCATTATCTTATAGCTCATAGTCCTGTTTTGCATGTCGATCTTGATGCCTTGGTTGCTTAAGAAATCCACACCAACTATGATCTCATCAACAATATCTGCCACTATAAAATTATGCAGTACGGTGACATTCCCAATTGCGATTTCACATGTTACTTCTCCTTGGACTTGGGTGTCCTCACCAGTCGCCGTACGCAGCAGTTGGGAGATGAGCGATTCTTGAGAACATTCGCCACAATAGCAAAAAAGTATAATAATGTGGCGAATGTTCTCAAGAATCGCTCATCTCCAAACTGCTGCGTACGGCGACTGGTGAGGACACCCAAGTCCAAGGAGAAGTAACATGTGAAATCGCAATTGGGAATGTCACCGTACTGCATAATTTTATAGTGGCAGATATTGTTGATGAGATCATAGTTGGTGTGGATTTCTTAAGCAACCAAGGCATCAAGATCGACATGCAAAACAGGACTATGAGCTATAAGATAATGGATGTGCCACTAAATTTTGGTTACGAGAACAAGTATATAAGTAAGCGGGTCCTCGTGGAAGAAAGCCAACAAATTCTACCGAAGTCGGAGGCGATCGTTTGGGCAAGGATTGATGGAGATTACGGGACAAACAAATTGTGGGTGGTAGAGGCAGCAAACAAATCAAAGACGGATATACTAGTAGGAAAAACACTGGCTATGACAAAACAAGATAGACGTTTACCGGTAAGAGTACTAAATGAGTTCAGATCGCCGACTAAGCTTTCCAAAGGAGCTATATTGGGACAATGTCAGGAGGTGGAGGTGGTTATAAATTGTGAACAGCTCCAGGAAAATTTTTCTACCAGCAACATTAATCTTTCAGATGATATCACGGCGTGGACGCAAGAGCTCCAAGAAGACCACCAGAATAAGGCAAAACAACTTCTACTAAAATACTCTAGCATATTTGACAAGGATGGTTCCAAGCCAGGTAGAACCAATGTTGTGAAGCATCAAATTGATACCGGTGATGCGAGGCCAATCCGCCAAGCTCCTCGAAGTGTTCCCTTGGCCAAACGTCAAGTGGTCAGAGAAATTATACAGGAAATGAGTGAGAGCGGTGTGATCGACCCACCAGCTAGTCCATGGAACTCACCGGTAGTGCTAGTGAAGAAAAAGGATGGAAAAATGCGGTTCTGTGTGGACTACCGGAAGCTGAACGACGTAACGAAAAAGGACAGCTATCCATTACCGAGGATTGACGATACTCTGGATTCACTATCTGGTACGAAATGGTTTTCTACACTTGACTTGACAAGCGGCTATTGGCAAGAGGAGGTTAAAGATGAGGATGAGAAAAAGACAGCCTTCAGCGTGGGAGAGGGGCTGTGGCAATTTGCGGTAATGCCCTTTGGACTATGTAATGCTCCAGCTACTTTTGAGAGACTCATTGACCAAGTATTGAAAGGACTGCATTGGAAAACATGTTTGGTGTACCTGGACGACATCATCGTGCTTGGAAAAAGCTTTGAAGAACACCTTAAAAACCTGGAGGAAGTGTTCCAAAGGATAGCTGGTGCCTGTCTGAAATTGAGTCCCAAAAAGTGTGCATTGTTCAGGAAGGAAGTAAGTTATTTAGGTCACAAGGTAACTACGGAGGGCATCTGTACTGCTAAAGAAAAGATTGAAGCTGTGAAGGATTGGCCAAGACCGAACAATTTACTTGAGTTACGAAGTTTCCTTGGACTGTGCACGTATTATCGCCGATTTGTACCAAATTTCGCCAGCGTAGCGAGTAGCCTTCATGAGTTGAACAGGAAGAACATGTCATTTGATTGGAAGAAGGAACATGAAGTGGCTTTCCAAACCTTGAAGGAACGGCTGTGCACTGCCCCAATGTTAGCGTATCCAATCCCAGGTTCATCGTTTATTCTGGATACAGATGCAAGTGGTTATGCGATTGGAGGAGTTTTGTCACAGATTGTCGATGGGGGGGGAGAAGGTAGTGGCGTACTATAGCCGCACAATTGGAAAGCCCGAAAGGAACTATTGTGTAACACGAAGAGAACTACTGGCATTGGTGGAGTGCATGAAACATTTGCAGCGTTGAAATGGCTTTTGCAGTTCCGTAATCCGGAAGGACAATTGGCACGGTGGATAGAGCGACTACAAAGTTATGACTTTTCCATAGAGCATCGCAAAGGCAGCAACCACGGCAATGCTGATGCAATGTCCCGGCGGCCATGTAACCTAGAATGCAAGCATTTTTCGAAAGCTGAGGCCAAGGAAGATGTTATAGATGTGCGGCGGATGACTATAACATCTACGGACGAATGGAACATGGATCAACTAAGGAAGCATCAGCTAGAGGACCCAGATCTGGTACGCGTGATGCAAGGAATCGAGCAAAACGAACGACCAACAAGAGAGGAGATGTCAGCAGAGAGTCCTGTTTCCAAGTCATATTGGGCACAGTGGAACAGTCTGAAATTAGTATCCGGTTGCTTACATAGAGTATGGGAAAGCGAAGATGGTCAATGCGCTCGGAAGCTGGTAGTTGTCCCAAGGAAGAAAATCTCTGATGTTTTGAATGAGCTACATAATGGTCCAAGCAGAGATTCTATTGGGTTGGTTGCCGGCAGTCGATCGCGGAGTGGATTGCCAACTGTGAGGTGTGCATCAAAGCAAAGGGTCCGAAGTCGAGAAGTCAAGGACAGATGAAGCAGTACAACACAGGTGCACCGTTTGAGAGGATCTCCATGGATGTAGCTGGTCCATTTCCTACGAGCAAACTCGGGAACAAGTACGTATTAGTTGTTATGGACTATTTCAGCAAATGGCCAGAAGTTTACCCGATTCCAAATCAAGAGGCAGAAACCATTGCAGAGGTGTTCACTAACAATTGGATAGCAAGGTTTGGTGTACCGATGGAGTTACATTCTGACCAAGGCAGGAATTTGGAATCAGTCGTATTCCAAGAAATGTTCAAGATATTGGGTATTCGGAAAACTCGAACAACTGTATTGCTACCTCAGTCAGATGGCATGGTGGAACCTTTCAATCGAACCTTGGAAGAGCACATGAGGAAAGTAGTGGATAAGTTCCAGAAAGATTGGGATACGCACATCTCCTTGTTCCTGATGGCATATCGCTCGGCAATACATGAAACAACGGGTCAGACTCCGGCAAAAGTAATTTTTGGGAATGATCTTCGGTTGCCAGCTGACTTGAAGTTTGGGATAAATGCTGATGAAGGAATAAATGCCAGGAAATCCACTAGCATCTTGGAAGAAGAAATGAGAGAAATACGCGACCTTGTAAGACAACGGACGAAGATCATGAGTGATAAGATGAAAGCCAGATACGACAAAGCCATCAACTCGGAAGGTTTTAAAGAAGGAGATTTAGTGCTGTTATACAACCCACAACGAAAGAAAGGTTTGTCCCCAAAACTGCAATGCAACTGGGAAGCCCCATATAAAGTAATAAAGCGGATAAATGATGTTGTCTACCGCATACAAACTGTTGGAAGACCACGAAATAAAATGAAGGTGGTTCACCTGGAGAGGCTAGCAACGTTTGGATCGGGAGATGTGTCTGATCGGGACGATCAGACTTAGGTGGAGGGCAGTGTGGCGAATTTTCTCAAGAATCGCTCATCTCCCAACTCTAGCGTATTTCCACCACTAGCGTCACTACCACAACTACAGCTGTTGAGATACATGACGTGAGATCGAGAGAAGGATAGGCAGCTCGCATGTTTGCGAATGTAGCACAAAGAGGAGATGACGATAGATAAACGTTTCGAGAACACTGTTGCACGAATAAAACAGAAATGTGTAGACATTTCTAGGTTGTGCAGCTGCTGTCTTCTAGGGTATATAAACCGCGCAAAGACAATGTACTTCAATCAATTTATTTTGAAGTGTTGTACGGTGAAGTACTGAACAGTGAATTAACCCGCGATATTGTACTACGGTTTTTAGTAGTGAATAAAGCGTACTACTTATTAAGCAGAATCTGAGTGTTTTATTTAACGTACAGTGATCGAACTCAGGGAAAATAGTCGGGGAATAATCGAATTCGTCACAATAACGAAGTGCAATGAATTTCCAAATTGTTAATAATTAAGGTAATTGTATACTTAAGCTGTCAACTGCTAATATTACTAATTAATTAGTTAAAATTATGGAAGGGGGCTCAAAAGACGGGTCTTGGCCTCAGGATCACGAATCCGGAAGTGCTTTTTTTTAATATTTTGCTTCTCTGAAGAGATATTTGCAAACAAAGTTGCAAGTTTTCATGTGGTTGTTGTAATTTTATTAAGCTGTACCTAAAAACGTGCGAAAGAATGCGTACCCTGGCATGTTGCCACGGTTCAGGCAACCACCCGGACTTGGGATGGCGTAGCCCAGGGTTATTTCTAATAAACGCGGCCGAAGGCCTCCAACTCAGAAAGGTGTTTTGCACATAAATACCATGGATTCCGTCCCAATTATGGCATCGGACCCGGGTCATTTTTCGGTTTTTTGACCATAACTTTTCACAAAAACAAAATATTAAAAAATTCCGGATTCGTGATCCTGAGGCCAAACCCCGTCTTTTGAGCTATCTCACATAATTTTAGCTAAATTATTAGCAGTTGACCCCTAAAGCAAATAAACACCTTTTCAGCCTTCATTAGCTCCAAAAGTTTTACTTTTTGTTTTGTTTTTTGTAATTTTTCCTTGGCCTTGCTTTTTTCTATGAAATGAAAAATTTATTAGAAAACAAAAAATCTGAATAAGTTACCAACTAACTTCGCTCATTTTCGTTTTAACGTATAATATCACGACCTTCGGAGCTAGTGATATGAATAACGCAAGAAATATCGAAAACAAATACTTACCACTCATACAGAAACACTACCTTGCGATAACTATGAATCAGGGTTGCATTTTGCGATATAATTCGTATCGCAAGGATACAGCAACGGGCTACTGGTAAGTATACCATCGACCAGATTTTCAGGATACGCCAAATCCTGGAGAAGACCCATGATAAAAGAATCGACACTCACCATCTCTTTGTCGATTTTAAAGCCGCTTTTTGACAGCGCCGCCATGTCTGAATTTGACTTCCCTGCAAAGCTTATACGGCTTTGCCAAATGACGTTGAGCAAAACCAACAGCTCCGTCAGCATTTGGAAGGACCTCTCTGAGCCATTTGAAACCAAACGAGGCTTCAAACAGGGCGACTCTCTTTCGTGCGATTTCTTTAACCTGATGCTGGAGAAGATAATTCGAGCAGCAGAGCTAAACCGCAATGGCACAATCTTTTACAAGAGCGTGCAATTGCTTGCGTATGCCGATGATATTGATATCATTGGCCTTAACAGCCGCGCCGTAGCCGCTACTATCTCTGGGTTGGATAAGGCAGCGAAAAAAGTGGGTCTTGCGGTGAACGAGGACAAGACGAAGTATCTGCTGTCATCAAAGAAAGAATCGGCGCCCCTGCGCCTTGGCAGCCAAGTCACCGTTGATAGCTACAAGTTCGAAACGGTGAGAGACTTCGTCTATTTGGGAACCAGCATTAACACCGAAAATAATATCAGTCTAGAAATCCAACGGAGAATCACTCTTGCCAACAAGTGTTGCTTTGGACTAAGTAGGCAATTGAGAAGTAAATTCCTCTCTCGACAAACAAAGATCACGCTCTACACTGAACCAAAAAAGAACATATTTTCTACGAAAAAGTACATATATTTTACGAATTTTTTTCATTAAAAGCTTTCCAAAAGAACGCTTTCGTAGAATTTAAGAACAAAAATTCGTAAATATTCATGTAAAACTAAATTTTAATAATAATACTTAAAATCCAAGAACTCATTCTTAGAATCTACGAAATCATTCTTAGAATATGTCAATAAATACTACGACCTCATTGTTAGAACGTATGAAAAGATTCTGAAATTGTACGAACTCATTCTTAGAATATGACAATCCATTTATTAATTGTACGACCTTATTCATAGAATGTATGAAAAGATTCTTAAATTGTACGAACTCATTCTTGGAATATGTTAGTCCATTCATAAATTATACGTCTCATTCTTAGAATGTATGAATCCATTCTTAAATTATACGAACTCATTCCTAGAATGTATGAATCCATTCTAAATTTTACGAACTCATTCTTAGCATGTATGGATCTATTCTTGAGTTTTAAAAACCATGAAATTCAGTTGGAATGTTTTATTTTAATTGACATACTTATATCGGGCTACTCACCTGCCAAGAAATGTCACAACTCCATATAAAAAAACGCTCAAGAAATGGTCAAGAAATTTTTTCCGCGTCAAATTTTCTTGAGCCAATACTCAGTTCATAAGAAAAAATACTACTTTTTTTATTTAATACTACAAGGAAAATTTAAGGGTGGCAACGCCGGGTTACCTCAAGAAATAAATATCCTCGTATATATTTCTTGACCGAAAAAGAAAATTGACAGCGAAAGTAAGTAAATAATTGTAAACCCATGTTATATTTTTTTAAATTTTATTATATATTTAGTTATAAATGGATACAGGAAAGCATTGCGAAAACCCAACTACTTCAAAGCGGCAAAAGCGACAAAAGCGTGTTATAAATTTTTCTACGGATGAAAAAAGAAAAGTGTGTGGAAAAATGGCCGCGCATTTGGGACATTTCAGACGCCCAACATTCCAACAGTTATGCCCTAGACCAGGCATGGGGTAACATAGCCGCCACCATGGACAAGAAAGGTAAGTTGTTGGGCCATTTACATTTATTTAACTTATGCTTTTGTTTGTTTTATAGATGATGATTGTAGAGCTGCCTGGACTAGCTTGAGGGAGAGTTTTCGTTATAGAGCTAAGACAGCTAAAAAAGGAAAAAGTGGAAGCGGAGGAGGGGAAATTATACCCGAACCTTCTATGAACGAATCTGTAGACTGGGAGTTCAGCGAAGATATGTCCTTTCTCCCGAACATATCCCGAAAGCGAAGGTAATTTATTTGTTCACTGAGAAACGATATCAGTTGCTTAATTTTTTATGTTTTAGAACTACTTCTGTACCTGATTTTGACAACATATCAGAAACCGATCACTCCTCGGTAGACGACAGTGCGCGCAGCTCAACCGAAAACGACAATGCGAACAGCTCATCCAAAGACGACAGTGCGCGCAGCTCTACCAAAGACGACAGTGCGCGCAGCTCAACCAAAGACAACAATGCGCACAGCTCATCCAAAGACCACACTGCGCGCAGCTCATACAAAAAACAAAACACTGCTTATGATTATGTAAGTAGTCAAGAATATGGCCTGATCTAACATATTAAACCCAACCTAGGCATTCTTAATGTAATTACAGCCTATAAGATTATTCATTATACCTTTCATGAACATGAAATGGTATTATAACTTTGGTCCGATGTTTGTAAATATGAGAAGAAGAAGAGATGGACCCATCAATAAGTATACCGAAATGATCAGGATGACGAGCTGAGTTGATTTAGCCATGTCCGTCTGTCCGTCTGTCTGTTTGAACGCAAACTAGTCCCTCAATTTTTGAGATATCTGGCTGAAATTTTGTATGTGGCCACCATTTTGTAATATAGGAATCATTTGTCGGAACTGACAAGATCGGACGAGTATAACATATAGCCCCCATACAACCGATTGTTCAGATATAAGGTTTTTTGGCCAAAACTTCCGCAATTAAAGAGTTAGGAACGTAAAATTTTGCAACTCGAGTACTTTCTATTTATGTAGTGTATATAGTGAAAATCAACGAAATCGGGCAAATGTAACATATAGCCCCCATACAACCGATTGTTCAGATATAAGGTTTTTTGACTAAAACTTCTGCAATTAAAAAGTTAGGAACGTACAATTTTGCAACTCGAGTACTTTCTATTTACGTAGTGTATATAGTGAAAATCAACAAGATCGGGCAAATGTAACATATAGCCCCCATACAACCGATTGTTCAGATATAAGGTTTTTTGACCACAACTTCTGCAATTAAAAAGTTAGGAACGTAAAATTTTGCAACTCGAGTACTTTCTATTTACGTAGTATATATAGTGAAAATCAACAAGATCGGGCAAATGAAACATATAGCCCCCATACAACCGATTGTTCAGATATAAGGTTTTTTGGCCAAAACTTCTGCAATTAAAAAGTTAGGAACGTAAAATTTTGCAACTCGAGTACTTTATATTTATGTAGTGTATATAGTAAAAATCAACAAGATCGGGCAAATGTAACATATAGCCCCCATACAACCGATTGTTCAGATATAAGGTTTTTTGACCAAAACTTCTGCAATTAAAAAGTTAGGAACATAAAATTTTGCAACTTGAGTACTTTCAATTTATGTAGTATGTAGAGGAAAATCAAGAAGATCGGGTAAATATAACATATAGCCCCATACAACCGGTTGTTCCGATATAAGGTTCTTTGGCCAATACTTCCGCGTTTAAAAAGTTAGGAACGTAAAATATTGCACCTTTAGTACTTTCTACATATGTAATGTGTATAGTGTAAGTCAGTACAATTGAACACGTATAATATATAGCCTCCATACAATCGATTGTTCCGATAACTCGGATCCTATTATTTTCTAAGTTTTTTTAAATAATAACAAAGATGTGTAATGTGTATAGTAAATATAGTTAAATTGAAACAGGCTGTACTGGGGATCGAACAGTGAAAATCGTGACGCTTATTCATGAAAGGTATATAGCCTTCGGCACAGCCGAAGACAGCTTTCCTTACTTGTTTTATCATAATTTTCTCCTTTTCTAGGCGCCAACTCCAAAATGAAGTCGAATTTCTAATGAGAAACAAAACTCTGAGCTATATACTAAACTGGATAGTCTTGTTCAAGCACAAACAAAGTTGATTGAAGGTCGTGTAGCTGCTGTAAAAGGGATTGACTACCTCCTACAGCAGTTGCCAAGGGAAGATGCGGACGCCGCCTGTGTCGAGATCACACAGCTTTTATGTACAAAAATTGCATATCATAACCAATATCTTTTTGAATAATACTAGGTTTTAGAAGCCGATATCGACGGCAGAGCTGAATATCAGCCTATCGCGGTTGCCAATTCTGCTACTACTTTATCTCACTGAGCACATAATCAATTGACTTTAGGTTGAGATTACGCAGTTCTGATATAAATTTTGTACGAAACGTTCTTGTTCTGAGTTTTGAGATTACTTCTAAAATAGGAAGTATCTCGAAAGCTTGATATTTCACGTAGCCATTGTTATAACGCTGCTGAAACAGCATTTTTTTATATGTATAAATTTAAGTTAACTTGTTCCTATGTGAAATAAATAATGCTGGAACACCAATTTTTTTTAATATGTCGCTCATTTGCTGCAACATCGTCATAACTCAAAAAACCCAAATTTTGAGTTAACATCACTAATGTATTGGAAATAATATGTTTGATCAACTTGCAAAGTTTTATATCCGAGGTTAAACATTTCACGCGGCATCTCGATAGAATTGATTACTCATCCCATATAAATATACAGCAATTCAAAAACTAAAAATGTATTTTGTAGCAAATGAGCGATATGTATTACACACAATTCAAAAGCAATTACCTGTTTCTATGTGAAATATATAAGACTGAAGCAGTCATTTCATTTTTTTTTTAATATGTATTACACACTATTCAAATGTCATACACTCGTTCCTATCTGAAATAAATAAGACTGTTTAAAATATGCTTACTCTTTATTCAAATATGTAGTCATATCGCCGTTTCCAAAGTAAACAGAACTATTTCAAAATTTAAATTGTTTTTGAAACGGCATTGAAAATTTCATTTTTACAATTGAGTTCTATGAAAAAATAAAAGTTTGGAATGCTGTTTTCCCAAAAAAAAATTTTGAAATACATCCATTTTTTGTTTTATTTTATTTAATTATTTCCTATTATATTTTATTTGTTATATTTTATTTTATTTTAATTTATTTATTTTAATTCAGTTTAATTAAATTTCATTTTAACTAGATTAATTTACCTTATTTCAATTAAATTCTAATTCAAATTAATATAATTTAATTTTAACTATTTTAGACTAATTTACATTTACCTAGATTCATTTAATTAAATTTTAATCAAGATAAATTTACCTTCCTTTCATCTAATTGATATTAATTTAGATTTATTTTGATTAATTTAATTTTTATTTATATAAATTTAACTTTATTTTTAATTTATTTAAGTTTTTTAGATACATTAGTTTACCGATTTCTTTTATAAAATTTTATAAAAATGCGGCGCTGTTCTGCCATGGAACAGATCCGGAATCTGAATTAACATATTCCTTTAAGATATTTCTTACAAACTTTCCATAATCTGTAGCTCTTCCACGGTAAGCTGGCAAACTACTTTGCATCAAGGAATTTTCTGAAATTAATTGCTCGTATTGACCATGTATCCAGTTTCGGTTTGTATCATCACGGCCACCAAAGGCTTCGTCACAATAAGACGTTGATTTTCTTGGTAATAAAAAATTATGAAGTAAGCAACAAGCTAATATGATCATTTGAGCAAGATCTGGACTACATAAAAGCAACTTCCTCAAGCAAAGCCATCTTGCACTTAAAATACCGAATGCATTTTCTATGCAACGACGCGCCCGACTCAGCCTATAATTAAAAATTCGTTCTTCAGGTGGCAATGGTTTCGTACTGTATGGCTTCATGATTCGTTTACATAATGGAAACGCATCGTCAGCAACTATGAAGTATGGAACTCTTGCATTCATAATAACTGTATCAAACGGGAATGGAAATCTGTCACTTAATATTCTTTGGCCAAACTGGGAATTTCTAAAAATGTTTGAGTCACATTCGCTGCCATAGGCTCCTACATCCACATAAGTAAACCTATAATATGCGTCGCAAGATGCAAGAAGCTGTATTGAATGGAATCCCTGTAAAAATATATATGTATTTTATAATAGGTTTCCATATACATATGTAATGTAAATTCATATGCATATCGTGAGATGCTTACTTTATAGTTATAGAAAATGCTCCCAGCATTTGGTGGTGCTTTTATGGCAACATGCTTGCCGTCTATAGCGGCAACGCAATTTGGGAAGTTCCAAACTTCGCTGAAACCATCGGCAAACTTTTTCATAGTTGATTCGGTCCATTCAGGGATTTCAGTGCTCAAACATTCTGCTATTGCTGAACAGACGTGCCTAATAATTTTTCCGAAATGCTGCGGACTTATACGATAGCAGGATGCTATATGACGCTGAAGATCACCGGATGCAAAGTACCTGAAAGAATTTGATGCTTAAAATAATTTATGTCACAAATGCTTATTTATTTACAATAAAATATGATTATAAATAATTAGATTACATAAAAAGGCAACTAGCTACATGGGTTACCGGCCTGTCATAACACAAATAACTTACTCAATAACAATGGCAAGCTTTGCCTTCTCGGGAATAGCGTCATGTGGCATAGTATCTCTTTTCCTGTGCAAGAAAGGAGCTAAAATTTCAAAAAGTTCATCAAAGGTTTTAGGTAGCATATGAAAGTTTTCGGCAAAACGCTGCGAAGAAGCTCTTAAATCTTCGAAATCTTTATAAAATCGACCCTTTTCTGGCCTGGCTGCTAAATATGGGTGAACTCGGCAAGAGCGCATCTTAGGAGCCCTTTGTTGGGAGTTTAAGTACTCTAACCCAGCCAATACGATTCCGTTTGTTATTGTCAACTCAATTTCCATCCTAAAAATTCAATACAAATTAATCGCAAAACTTTTTGTTATTAGTTTACAACAAACTTACATAGTTTCATCCATTTTGACCGATTGCAGTTTTTTCGGTATTTGTTTCCTTTAGGGGTCAACTGCTAATAAATAACCTAAAATTATGGGAGATAGCTGAAAAGACGGGGCTTGGCCTCAGGATCACGAATTCGGAAGCGCTTTTTTAATTTTTTGTTTTGGTGAAAAGTTATGGTCAAAAAACCGAAAAATGTCCCGGGTCCGATACCAAAATTGGGACGGAATCCATGGTATTTACGTGCGAAACACCTTTCTGAGTTGGCGGCCTTCGGCCGCGCTTATAAAAATAACCCTGGGCTACGCCATTCCAAGTCCGGACGTGTGACATAACCGTGGATACCGCCACGGCGCGCCTTTTTTTGCACGTTTTTAGGGACAGCCTAATAAAATTACAAGAACCACATGAAAACTTTGAAACTTTGATTTCAAATATCGCTTCAGATAGGCAAAATATTAAAAAAGCGCTTCCGGATTCGTGATTCCTGAGGCCGAATACCGTCTTTTGAGCTATATCACATAATTTTAGCTAATTTATTAGCAGTTGACCCCTAAAGGAAACAAAAATCGTTTTTTTCTTTTGTTTGGACTTTTAATTTTACGCCAAAGCAGCGTTTTTTCTACAAAAATTTTAATTTGCACTTTTCATTTGTTTACATTTTTATTTTTTCTTTGATGCTTCTTCTTCGCGGATACTATTCACAATGAATTATCTAAACGTCAAAATTTCTTGACCGGGCATAAGAAATATATGCTCGTTTTTTTCTTGAGGCATTTCTTGGCAGGTGAGTAGCCCGCTTATTTCTTTTACAAAGGTAGTAACGTATTTTCATAAAAAAAGTAGTTTGTATGTAAAAAGGAGGACTGAAATAAGTAGTACATATGTAATTAAAAATATAATATAATGTTTCTGCTTCAGCTAAAAGTTGGTGTTGTTGCATAATGTCGCTCTAGTACGGCTGCAGGTTAAATGATGCAGCTTCAGTTGAGGTTGAAGTCTTTTTGTTTATTTCCAGATGTCTTCTTATGTGGGTTCTTTTTAAGTGAAACGTTAATTTCTCGGAACTTAACAAGTCTTTATCACACACTACACTTCATAATAGCGAACGTTTTTCTTTTTCTTTTTTTTTAATATACAATATTACTATATGTTTAATTTTTAACACACGATCTTTTCAATAAATTGTATTAATAAAAAAATTCAAACAGTGGCAGCTGTCTGCTCTAGTTAAGAATGTGTTGGTTCAATCGATGACGCTTTCCTAAAATATAAGAAATAGTTCTTAAAATCTACAAAAGAAGTTCTAAATAATAAGAAAAAGTTCTTATAATCATAGTAAAGAAATTGTACGTACGTAATTTCTTAAAATTTAAGAACAAATTCGTAACGTTTAAGAACAAATTCAGCTAAAAAATTAATGAATTTTAGTTCTTATATTTTAAGAACGAAGTTCTGACGTTAATAAAATTTAACGTATTTTTTCATATATAATAAGAAACTTTTCTTAAATTATATGAAATTTTTCTTAGATTCTAAGAAAAAATCAGCGTGAACTTCTATGAAACTTTGTTCGTACAAAACATGTACGTTTTTGGTTCAGTGTATAAGTCTCTCATCATACCAGTCCTGATGAACGGCTCGGAATAATGGACAGTGTCAAGAGAAGATGAGATGGCCCTTGGAGTATTTGAGAGAAAAGTTCTCCGGAAGATTTATGGCCCTTCCCGTGATGCCAACGGCGAGTATCGAAGAAAATTTAACGATGAGCTGTACGAGCTTTACGCAGACCTCACCATAGTTCAGCGGATTAAAGCCCGAAGGCTCCGCTGGCTGGGTCATGTTATGCGAACGGACAAAGAAGCACCAGCACAGAAAGTTTTCCTAGCGACACCCGAATTCGGCAGCAGAGGAAGGGGGAGGCCTCCTCTGAGATGGAAACAACAGGTGGAGGATGACTTGAACTCCCTTGGGGTTTCCAATTGGTGTCAGTTATCGCTAAAAAGGAATGACTGGCGTGCTTAACATGCTAAAAGTCAGTACTGGAGTCCATGAGAAAATTGTATTTTTATCTCTTGAGAAACATGTCCGTTTTAGAGCCTGAAAAACGCGATTTTTCAAAACTTACAAATTTCGAGATAATAAACTATCTATTAAGAGTGATTTTTTTTGGCCGACGGATGGGTTAGTTACTTCTAGGATATGTACCCTTAATTTCTGAAAAAAGTTGAGTGACTACTTAAAACAGTGAAGACGCCAGAGCCAGCAAAAATTGACAAAAAAGGATAAAAATTATGTATTTTCAGTACCAGGTTTTTAATAACAGGTACTCGCTATATGATTTACTATATACTTTTAAAAAAATTACTCTCTTTTACCTTTAAAACGCCATATCGAATTTAAGGATATCTCTAATAGAAACATTTTTACAGCAATAATAAATTTTAATTAAAAAATTTAATAATTTAGCACATTTTATGTTTTCGCCTCACTTTTTCATCAAATGTCAAAATTTACTACTGTCAGAATTTACCTTTTCATTTGGCACAGCAAAATGGCGAATATTTGTTCACCATAGGAAATTTGCTCACCTCATTTTACTCTGGCAGAAAATGTTCTCAATTGACACACAGCCTATGTTTATTATTGAAATTCAAGAGAATCACATGATAATATTAAGTACCTAACTCCTCCCCCCATACGTGATCAGAAGTGATATTTTTTTGGGATTTTTGTAAAAGCTGGGTATGTTGTAGAGTGTAGAGTGTAATGGGGCGTGGTTGTTGGAGTGTAATGGGGTGTGGTTGCTGTGTGACCTTGCCCAATCCCGACTATTGCGTCCTCGTTCGTATACTCTGGAAAACGTGAGCTATCTGGTTTAAATGCGATGGACGGGACACGGAAAGACAACCACCGGACCTTGTCACGTATACTATAGTGGCCATACACGCGGCAAGCGCGTGGTGTAGGATTCATGGTGGGAAAGAGACTTCGCCGCCAAGTACCAGCGTTCACTCCTGTGGACGTACGTCTCGCTGCGATCCATATCAAGGCGAGGTTTTTCAACATAACATTTATCTGCGCCTATGCGCCGACTGCGGAGACGGACGACTCAGAAAAGGACTCCTTTTACGATAAACTTGAACAGATTTATGATCGATACATGATATTAAAATCGTGCTCGGCGACTTGAATGCCAAGGTTGGCAAGGAAGGAGTCTTTGCTCCTACAGTTGGAAAAGTTAGTCTCCACGATATAACATCACCCAACGGCACTAGGTTGATTGACTTCGCCTCTGCACGCAATTTGGTCCTCAGTAGTACTAGGTTCCAGCATAAACGAATACACCAAGCCACCTGGCTGTCCCCTGATCAAAGAACAAGAAACCAGATTGATCATGTCATGATCGACGGCAGACATAGCTCCACCGTTCTGGACGTGCGTACCCTGCGTGATCCCAATATCGACTCGGACCATTATCTTGTCGCACCCAAGATACGGACACGCCTTTGTGCAGCGAAGAAAGTGCGCACAGATGCCCGAAAATTCTATGATAAGATCCGGCGGATAACGGAAGGTTTTCAGACCAAGGCAAGTTCCTGTAAGGACAATAATGGCGACCTGGTAACCGACGTACAGATTGCGAGGGAGACGTCGAACCCGATATCCCAATCCCTGAAGATGGAAAAGTCGTCCCACCACCTGACTATGATAAATTGAGGATAGCTATATCCCGGCTCAAAAACAACAAGGCGCCTGGAAAAGACGGAATACCGCCCAGCTATTCAAACACTGAGGCGAAGAGCTGGTAAAGAGCATGCACCAGCTGTTATGCAGAATTTTGTTAGACGAATGCATGCCTCCAGATTGGAATGTAAGTGTGCTCTGCCCAATCCACAAGAAAGGCGATCCCGCTAACAGCACCAACTACCGCGGAATCAGTCTTTTTAATATCGCATATAAGGCTCTTTCTAGCGTATTGTGTGAAAGGCTGAAGCCCATTGCAGACAAACTGATTGGACCTTATCAGTGTGGCTTTAGACCTGGTAAGTCTTCCAATGACCAGATTTTCACGATACGCCAAATCCTGGAGAAGACCCATGATAAAAGAATCGACACACACCATCTCTTTGACGATTTCAAAGCCGCTTTTGACAGCGCAAAAATGAGTTGCCTGTATGCCGCCATGTCTGAATTTGACTTCCCTGCAAAGCTTATACGGCTTTGCCAAATGACGTTGCGCAATACCAACAGCTCCGTCAGAATCGTGAATAATTATTTCCAAAGGTGGATAAATGCAGTCCAAATCTTACCAATATAATCAAAGGAAAAGCCCTATAACGAAAGACCCGACTAAGGGGCGAAGTGGGTGCTTCGTTTCCCGTTACGCGTATGTTTCCACGCCCATCCCACAGTTGGATCTTAGAGCCCTGCCAATTGGCCTACCAAATCAATGTTTCGTCCCTCATCGTATAATAGTGGTCGGCTGAAGCCGAAATATCCGTAAAATAGCCATGGAGTGCACTTATCAAAATGTGCATGAATTTTCCTACACTGCACAAAATTATATGTGCAAGTGCTTCAAACAAACTGCACACATATGAGCGTGTGCATAAATATTTTTAATCAAAAACACACACACTGGTATGCGCTTTGTTTCAAAATGCACACTCACGTGCTGTGTGCTAAATGTTTTTTCCATAAGTACACAGCTCATGTGCGAGAGCAAAAAATTTAGTGAGCATTTATTTGGACACATGCGTGTGCCGTGTGTGTGCGTGCAAATACGAACCCTGCCAACAAGTGCTTCTTTGGACTGAGTAGGCAATTGAGAAGTAAAGTCCTCTCTCGAAGAACAAAGATCACGCTCTGTCAGATGAATGGCTCAGATTTATGGACAATGTCAAGAGAAGATGAGATGGCCCTTGGAGTATTTGAGAGGAAAGTTCTCCGGAAGATTTATGGTCCTTCCGAAGGGAATTTAACGATAAGCTGTAGGAGCTTTACGCAGATCTGACCATAGTCCAGCGAATTAAAGCCCAAAGGCTCCGCTGGCTGGGTCATGTTATGCGAATGGACAAGGTGCTCCAGCACAGCAGGTTTTCCTATCGTCACCTGAATTAGGCAGCAGAGGAAGGTGGAGGCCTCGACTGAGATGGGAACAACAAGTGGAGGATGACTTGAACTCCCTTGGGGTTTCCAATTGGCGTCAGTTATCGCTAAAAAGTAATGACTGGCGTGCTTTGATAGGCAACGGCCAAAATCGCTTAGGCGGTTAAGCCCCAATAAATGAAGATGATGATGTTGTGCTCGGGGTCTTTGCTTTCGGGGATTTAGTGGCACACCCATATGATATGACAGACCAAATACTAAAAGCCTTAATACCTATTTTTAACCTACATATAATTTACAATCTTTTCTTTTTATAACCAGGGTACTTTGCTTGAAGTTTTACGTCCGCCGAATTTGCTATGCTCCAAAGTATTTTCTCGGGTATATGACAACCAACTTGAAGTATTGTATGCAAAAGATCTTTATGTGAGTCCCCCGCTATTTGTACCTTGCATCAATGTGTCCTGTTTTAATTATGCAGCGCCGATTGTTCAAGAATCCGGTAGAAAACAACACTGAAGGAGATTGCTTCTAACAAACATCACCTTTTCATTGCTAACCAAATGTTTATAAGTTCCAAAAATGAAACATACATATGAGGCATAGGTATTTGCACCTTAAGCGTTCGATATCGGTTGATATTTTTCATTCATAATTTTTACAAAAAAATAAAATTGGCTTATAGAGCGTTTTAAAATGACATATCCATGCAAATTTTGAATTATAGGGGCTTTATACATCTTTTTATTTTTTCCATGAATATGGGGGTAAATGTTTGCAAACTTTGGAATAGTCCAGGCGACAAGGATTCAATACCGAAGTGGAGCGGATCATACATGCTGCTTTTTTTTATCTAGCTCTCCTACTTGTTTACATGAAAGGGAAAAAATAACCCAAAAATATCCAGAGCATACTTTTCTGCAGCCATTTAAAGTGCATTAATTTCTTTCGGTAATGGTAATATCAAATCACTGATAGGCAAGTGATCTTCACCTTGAATAAGGAGGCACTCGAGCCCCTTAAACGGTGCAACGGACGAGTGCACTACGGTATGGGTTAGATCGTTATTCACGTATACCGCGCCGATGCACAGCGCGCTGCTATTTCGGCTACACCGGAGGACTTGGCCATCGCAGTGCCGGAAGGGGCGTCGGAGATGTCCGACTCGGAAAGTATGGTATCTGCCACGTCAAATGGCGAAGGAGCAGTGGACAGCTCGGAGATGGGGGACAGCCTGCTGGACGGGGAAGTCCTCAACGTCACAGTGATAGCAGCTAGTCCTGAGCGCACCAACGTTGACACTGCCTCAGTTAGTGATATCTCTGCCACGCCAAACCGTGGTCTGAACAAATCGTCGTTGAAAGATAAGCCTCCAGACGAGACGGAACTCGACGATACGGCGGTGACATGGAAGTCTGAGCGCTCTCAAGTTGGTGGTGATTCAGATAAACCTGCACAAATCTAAAACAGCCTCGGCTGCTTTAATCAGTCGTCTCTCTAAAGGCGACGTAGATGTGGTCCTCATCCAAGAACCCTGGGTCAACAGCTCAAGGATTTGCGGTTTGGGGACTAAGGATTTTAAGGTTATTCGAGCCAGCGAGGGGGCAGGGTTAGATCCTGTATTTTGGTTAAGTCTGAGCTGAATGCCTTTCTCTTGCCCAACTATACCAATGGTGACGTTACAGCTGCCAGTTTAACCATCGACAGTACCAGAAGAACCTCCGCCACAGAGGGAGGTAAAAGACCTGGTGGCAAATTTTTCCATGGGTCATCTTATTATCGGAACTGACGCCAATGCTCATCACGTCCAGTGGGGAAGCTCCGATATCAATGCTAGAGGAGAGTCGTTGTTTGACTATTTGTTAACAACTGACCTGGTAGTTTCCAACGTGAGTAACGAACCTACGTTTATTACTAAAACCCGTAGGGAGGTCATAGATCTCACTATTTGCAGCGAAGGCGCTTATGAGTGGGTAAGAAAATGGCGCGTTCTCGATGAGCACTCATTCTCCGACCACCGGTACGTAGAAATAGTTCTAGACTTTTCTGTTGAGCAGCCGGTTATGAAACGCAACCCACGTAACACTAACTGGCAGCTACACAATGAAATACTATCTAGGGACTTACCAGCACTGCCCCCACAAGTCCCCTCATCAGTAGGGGAGTTGGAGGATCTGGTAAAGACCTTTACAACGGCGCTCTCGAATGCCTTAGAGCAGGCTTAGGTTAGGTTAGGTTCAAGTGGCTGCCGCAGAGGCACACCTAGGCCAGTATTAAAAGGCCTGTTGTGATACCACCAACACTAGGAAAGTCAGTTCCGGGACCCTGCCATATGGAAAATCCCGGTATTAACGGAATTCTCCACATAGCAGAATCCCGGGACTGACTTTCCTATACCGACACCGTTACTCCTCCTCGAACCATTTAGATGACTTGATGAAGGCCATCAGGTCCTTTATGTCCAGCTCCGTGACCTGGCGTAGGCTGACCAGGAAGGGAACTCCCAAAAAGCGCATTCTCGCGCCACTTAAAGCCGGGCAGTTGCAGATGAGGTGCTCCACCGTTTCCTCCTCCTCATCATCCTTACAACTCCTACAGCATCGTCAGTAGGGCACACCAAGTCTTTCTGCGTGCCTACCAATGAGGCAGTGCCCAGTTAATACGCCTATTAATATGGAGATTTCTCTTCTCCTTAGGGCATAAATTTGTCTTGATCTTTTATGATCCCATTTCGGCCAGGTTTCTTTGGATATCCGGCATCCTGGAGATTGCAGCCATCTTTCGTTGGCTTGGCGGAGTGTGTATTCCTTCAGCATAAGCTTGCATGTGGCAAACGGCATACCTAAGCGCCCTTTATCGCGAAGAACCTGCTTGGTCGTGCCCTGCCTCGCAAGTTCGTCTGCCCTACAATTTCCCTCAATGTCCCTATGCCCCGTGACCCATGTGAGGTTAACGCGATTCTGTTGGGCCATCTCTTGTAGAGATCGACGACAGCTGAGCGTCAGTTCAGAGTTGAACGAGTATGAGCCAAGGGATTTGATGGCCGCCTGGCTGTCGCTGAATATAAAAATGTCCTATCTGATAGTGTGTTGGCCTATCCAAGCCGCGGCGTCCATGATTGCTGATACACTCTAAAAATCGTATGGAAAATTGCGAGCTTAATGGTAGTAATTTTTTGTGTAATCTTACAAATATTTTGCATAGTCCCGCACTTAAAGTGTATTTTTATTATTTACACATCAATGCCACAATCTTACCAACATTTATGCTGTAGAAATACATACTGTTCGCGAAATTACACACAACGTTTGTATAAAAATACATTCTGTTCGCGAAATTACACGCAACGTTTGTACGGTAGCATAAAAGTGTGTAAATTTACAACAAAAGCTTAGTGAACGTTGCCGATCGACTCCATCTTGACGCGTCGCATTCATTCGTTTTTGTCAATCGGTATTGTGCGGTTCGCAGAAAAATATTAATAGTTATTTATTTAGGTGAAAAATATAATTATTAAATTACTTTAAGCTAGTTTGCTTTAAGTTAATATTATTGTAATATTGCAATGTTAAAAAATTATGTGCATTGGCAGCATAATGTCGAATATAAGTGTAGTGTTTGTGGCTGGTGTTTTGATAGAGTTAAATCTATTTTCCCTCATTTGCACGCGCATTTGTGTGATAAAATTTCAATTACTTGTCCTTTTAAAAATTGCTTAAAAGTGTTCACAACTCAGTGTTCATTTAAATTCCATGTATACAGAAACCAAATATCCCCAGTCTTTGCTCGAAAAAGATAGTGAGGGTAATATAATATCTCTAACGACAACGCCGCTTTTAACAATGATGCGAAATAGAAATTATTTTTTGAATCGTTCGCCAAATACTAAGAAAACAAACATCGCATCAAATATTCCTTCCAAGAAGAGAAGACAAACGATCATATTTCAAAACACATGCCCCCGTTGGGAAATCCAGGAAGATGTCCCCCCTAAAGACTTAGAAGTGATGAAAAGTAAACAGAAATATTTAAAAACGTTATTTGAAAATGGCTTTGAACATCAGGAAGCGAATATAATTCAATCCCACATGAAAGATTGTTATTGGTTGCAGAGGCAATACTTAAATAACATGGATCCAGTGCCTTCTATAAAAGATGTGCAAATAAATTGGCCATTTCTATTTTATGAACAATGCTTATGCCAGCACTTTGAGCAGCTTATGGAGATCAAGGCAAATATATTTTGTGAAAATTTCAAACAATCGCTTGATAAACTTAAGAAATGTTTGAAAAGTAATAAGGACAACACCATTGACAGCGACTTAAAAATTATTAAACAGCTTGTGAACTATTTCGGAGAAAATCCAGATTTTCTTTTGATGAACTTTGAGGTTAGTTTTTGGAACATGTTAAAATAATTAATTTTATAATACAAATTTGTTTTTATTATATTTGCAGATTGAAACCACAATGGACGCAGTTCGAAGTAAACTACCGTCAAATTTGCCTATTATAGCCATAATAGGTATGTACATGTATTACTATTTATTACGCAGTGCTACAATGATGTTACACTTTTAAGGTGACGTAGTAGAGATTGTTCATCAGGTCGAACTATAGTGGGGTTTAAGGGGGTGTGTCACTGGCAAGCTCTACTAGGTCGCTTTAAATGTGTATTCACTTTTTCTTTTTTTTAGCACTGTGTTATTTTTAGGCCTTCTACACGGCGACCTTTTACGAAGAAATAAATTAATTTTTATTCTATTGCTTTTTTACAGAAACTGAAAGGGCTTTCATTTTTATAGAAAAAACAAGCGTTGCTGAATATGGAGAATACGACTTAATAAATTTAGTGAAAGTTATAATAAATTATTATTTTGTTTTAAATAAAACGTACCCTGCAGAAATATCGCAGACCTTAGAATTTTTGACACGATTTTGCTATAAGCACTATCCGAATCAGACCCGAGGTGCAAAAAAAAACATAAATAATTTGCAAAAAGTTAATAACCTTGTTTCAAAAATTAGTAATATGTAATATGTATATTTAAATGTGGCCCATTTCGGGGGCTACTCACTGCTTGTATTAAATATAAATAAATATTATATTATATATTATATTTTAATTGAATTAAAGTGCCTGTATGAACTGAATTTCCTTTTGTATTGCTTACATAAAATGTATATCGTTACCTTAATTCACAAAGGCCCTAACTGACATGAAAAAAATTTTACAGGAGAAACAAAAAACTAAATTTTTTTTTACATTGAACGCATGCAAATAAAGCTTTGTTAATTTGATATATCTCCGTTGTTATTGCTAGTAACACTTTAAAATTTGTAGTGAGGGCGTATATTAATATATCATACTAAAATATGTGTAAAACGCATTTTCGAAATATGTTCAGTTAGGGCCTTTGTGAATTAAGGGTTAACCAAAATAAGTTTATTGTACGTGTTTTTTTTTTAAATGTAAATGCATATATTTATTTAAGATAATATATTATATATTAATTGAATGTATGAACTGAACTGAATTCTGGCTGAAAGTAAAATTTATTAAAACATCAAAAGTCATTTCGTATTGCAACTACATAAAATGTATATGTTAATAATTATTTATAACTTAACAGCCATGGTTAAGCAAAATAAGTATTTGTAATATCTGTTGTTGTATTTTTAATGAAAATACATTTAAACATATACATGTTATTAGTTAAAAATATGATCAATTATTTTCAAAAAGGGGTTAGAAGTGGGTTACAGGGGTTAAGGAGTATGTGGCATTGCGCAAATAATAAGTAAGTTCACTAACATCGTTGTATATTTTACGCATTTTGAATGGAAAATCATTACGCATATGGCTCGCAAATTCACTAAAATCGTCGCAAAATTTTACGCATTTTGAATAGTAGTTTTTACGCATTTGGTTAGTAAAGGCATTACGCATTCTGTTAGTAAATATAAAATGCGTGTAAATTCGCTACAATAATGCGAGGCAACTTTTTTACTAGCTTAATTTGTGTAAATCTACATGCTTTTTTTTAAGAGTGTACTTCAGCCTGGAAGACACTGCAGTGATCAGGTAGTCTGAAGGAGAGCTCAAGGTTCAGATCCTTTGAATAAACCCCTCCCCCAACTCTGCCGTCTAACTTCGAGCCATCAGTATAAATGGAAGTGCCGCCATGAGTGACGGGACTCCGATCCGTGCTCTCCCATTCTTCCCTGCTGGGAATGTTGATTTTAAAACCGCTATCTCCGACTGTTGTGGTCGCACAGCGATCTGTGCTCAGCGGAAGAAAGCTATAGGATCCCAAAATACAGGCGTGTCCAGTAGTGCTTGCGCCCCAGCCGGACGTTTCCCTTAGACGCAGAGCCGATGCTGCTGCTACTCGGTGCCCTTCCAGATCGAGTGGCAAAATGCCAAGAATGGCCTGGAGTGCTTCATTGGGCGTTGTTCTTAACGCACCGCTTATACAGATCATGCAAGATCTGTGTACTTTACCTAGCAGATTAAGGTTTGTTGCCTTGCTCAGCGCAGGCCACCATACCACAACTCCATAGAGCATGATTGGTCGAATGATTGCAGTGTAGATCCATTTGCATATTTTGGGGCTAAGCCCCCATTTCTTTCCAATGGCTCTTTTGCACGTGTAGAGTGCAATACACGCTTTCTTCTGGCGCTGAAGAACATTCTCCTTCCAGGTTAGTTTCCTATCCAGAACTGTGCCCAAGAACTTGGCTTTGTCAGCCAAGTTCAGGTGCACGTTATTCAGTTTTGATAGTATTAGCGGTGGTATCTTATAGCTGTTGGTGAAAAGGACCAGTTCCACTTTTCCCGGGTTGATGCTCAGTCCGCAGCGCGAGCACCATGAGGAAACCTCTCTCAGTGCTACTTGCATCAAGTCGCACAGGGTTTGTGGGAATTTGCCCCTGTATGCTATAGCTAAGTCATATGCATATGCCACTACCTTCCCGCCCTCCCAGCTTGTGTCTCGCAGCATCGAGTTGACAGTGAGGTTCCATAGAAGCGGGGAGAGAACACCACCCTGAGGCGTTCCCCTTGTGACATAGCGTGATAAGTCAACCGAGCCCAGTGATGAAACTATTCGTGTACCCCTTAGCAGTTGATCAATAAGTCCAATAAGAGACCTGCTTATGCCCAGACTTGTTAAAGCGGTGTTTATAGCATCAGGGCTGATGTTGTTGAAGGCTCCTTTAATATCTAAAAAGGCCACAAGACAGTACTCCTTTTCATACAGCGATTTTTCAATAACAGAAACTAGGCTGTGAAGCGCAGTTTCTGTAGATTACCCTTTGGTCAGGTTGCTATCAATAGTAGAGGAGAGGTAGTCATTTATTATCCTCTCGAAGGTCTTGAGCACAAAGGATGAGAGACTGATCGGCCTATAGTCCTTGGGCTCGTAATGAGACGCCTTCCCCGCCTTAGGAATAAACACTATCGTGGCACTTCTCCAGGAGCACGGAATGTAGCTAAGAGCCAGGCAGGCTGTATAGAGAAATACCAGCCATTTGGCTGATGTCTCCAGCGTGTTTATGAGTTGTGCGGGAATAATCCCGTCTGGCCCGGCAGCCTTGAACGGTTCGAAGCTTTTAACCGCCCACCTAACCTTTTCCTCCGTGATGGGTATGTGTACAGCCAGGTTTGTTGTAGGTGCTAGGGATTCCTCATACAAGTTCCCTTGGAAGTGCGTATTCAAGAGCAGCTCTAGGGTTTCCCTCTCCGTGCTGGTCCAGGATCCGTCAGGTTTGCGCAAATAGCTTGTGGCTGTTTGAGTTTTTGAGAGCACTCGTCTAAGTCTCGCTGTATCGTCGACATTTTCGACCCCAGTGCAGAAATTTCTCCACGATACTCTCTTCGCCTGCCTCAGAGCTTTTTTGTAGGCCCTGAGTTTAACTTTATATTCGAGCCATTGATTCTCCGTGCCAAGGCTCTTGGCCTTATTCAATTGTGTTCTACCTGATTTACGGAGTCCAGGTCGTAGGACCACCAATGCGGCCTATGTTTACCGCGTGGTTTTGGCACTGGGCAAGCCTGCTCTAGGGCATTCGAGAGCGCCGTTGTAAAGGTCTTTACCAGCTCCCCTACTGATGAGGGGACTTGTGGGGGCAGTGCTGGTAGGTCCCTAGATAGTATTTCATTGTGTAGCAGTTAGTGTTACGTGGGTTGCGTTTCATAACCGGCTGCTCAACAGAAAAGTCTAGAACTAATTCTACATACCGGTGGTCGGAGAATGAGTGTTCATCGAGAACGCGCCATTTTCTGACCCACTCATAAGCGCCTTCGCTGCAAATAGTGAGATCTATGACCTCCCTACGGGTTTTAGTAATAAACGTAGGTTCGTTACCCACGTTGCAAACTACCAGGTTAGTTGTTAACAAATAATCAAACAACGACTCTCCTCTAGCATTGATATCGGAGCTTCCCCACTGGACGTGATGAGCATTGGCGTCAGTTCCGATAATAAGATGACCCATGGAAAAATTTGCCACCAGGTCTTTTACCTCCCTCTGTGGCGGAGGTTCTTCGGCGTCGTAGGGCATATAGACCGATGCCATCGTCAGACTGGTACTTTCGACTGTTAAACTGGCAGCTGTAACGTCACCATTGGTATAGTTGGGCAAGAGAAAAGTATTCAGCTCAGACTTAACCAGAATACAGGCTTTAACCCTGCCCCCCTCGCTGGTTTGGATTAGCTTAAAACCCTTAATCCCCAAACCGCAAATCCTTGAGCTGTTGACCCAGGGTTCTTGGATGAGGACCACATCTATGTCGCCTTTAGAGAGACGACTGATTAAAGCAGCCGAGGCTGCTTTAGATTTGTGCAGGTTTATCTGAATCACCACCAACATGAGAGCGCTCAGACTTCCCTGCCACCGCCGTATCGTCGAGTTCCACCTCGTCTGGAGGCTTATCTTTCAACGACGATTTGTTCAGACCACGATTTGGCGTAGCCGAGATCCTACTAACTGTGGCAGTATTGACATTGGTGCGCTCAGGACTAGCTGCTATCACTGTGACGTTGAGGTCCTCCCCGTCCAGCAGGCTGTCTCCCATCTCCGAGCTGTTCACTGCTCCTTCGCCATTTGACGTGGCAGATACCATACTTTCCCAGTCGGACATCTCCGACTCCTCTACCGGCACTGCGATGTCCGAGCCCTCCGGTGCAGCCGAAATAGCAGCGCGCTGTGCATCGCCGCGGTATACGTGGATCACGATCTGACCCATGCCGTAGTGCACTCGTCCATTGCACCGTTTAAGGGGCTCGAGTGCTTCCTTAGTCAAGGTGAAGACCACTTGCCTGTCAGGCCCTACCGCATCCTCGACCAGATTGACACCCCAGTCCTGCGTCGGGAGAGACGGGTTCATGATCCTCAGCATCCTGAGAATTCTCTCAGGTTCAGCAGGGATAGCAGGAATCCACGCTCTTGCCCTTGGCCGAGCCGGGATGTCCTTCCAGTCGACAACCTCGATTCTTGCCCCTTGGTAGATCTCACCCAGTCTTGCAGCTGCTGCCTTGTACAGTGCAACAGTTTTTGCATCCTCGCAAGCGAATACCTTGATTCGGCCCTGGTGCCATCCCGCATCAGAACCCATCGGCGTGGCACCCGGAGACTCATCCATAATGTCGAGAAGGGCATTACCGATAGCGTTCCGGACGTACCGCCACTGGTCCCTAGGGATGGCCCAGCTTTCGTTACCTCGGTGAATGACGCCTATGAGGATCCTATCCTTACTTACTTCAGCAAAGCTGAGTTTACCCACTACGGGGGCGTGTTGCTGCCGCTTCGGGTGAGGTTTTAAATCCACGTCCGATCTCTGGCGTTGGAAGGGATTTCCATTAACCTTCTTGGCGCGTAATCGCTTTGGAACTTCGGTAAGATAGCTTCAGCCATCTCCACCGTCTTTCTAGCATTCGGCGATAGCGTCTCTTGTGAAATACCCTCGTATTTCTTCAGGATCCTTGCGGCCGCTCTTTTGTCCAAGTACTCAGAGCGACTGGGAGATGTCTTTTGGAGTAAATTTCGACCCGTAGTTGCCATCGCGGTCGTTCCCTTATATGGATCTCTGGGGCCAGGTCGTGAGACCACTGCCACAGACGTTAAAGACTTAGTTTCGGTACCGGCACTTACTAGGACTTTACCATCAGCCGTTGTTGGCTTCACTGTGTTTGTACCGGTACTTACTTTGGGGATTGCCCCCTTGTTATCCAGAGCTAATGGACCCGTAGTTGCCATCGCTGTCGATCTCTCGGCTGATAAAGAAATGGAGTTTGTCCTCCGACGTTGCGTTCTCGCTTGCTCCAGCATTTTCCTCCTCTGCTGTCCAGTATACATAGTTGTATCTTTAGTTTTAGGGTTTTTGTTATTATTTATCATCTTGTTCGTACGACCCCTCGCCGGGCAAGCCAGTTTAGGGTCAAGGGAAGAGTAGGGGGAATGTGTCGTCCGCCGCGGCAGAGCCCCATACCGCGGTAAGGCCATAGTTACTCTCCGAGGCGGCCCGGTATCAGAGAGGCTCCGTTCGATTACAGCCACGATTTGCCTCCCGGCTGCAAACGTCCAATGGGCACGTGGTCGCCTAACACCCTGGATTGGGAGGGGGAAGATCTTAGTCGTCGCGCCAGAGAGGCTTGGCTTCTCTCGTGATGTAGTACCGGTGGCGCTATGATCACAAGGGCAACGTAGCCCTGTGGCTATCGACTTAAGCCCTCGTACCGCGGCAAGGTGTCCACCGATGGCCAACCGTGCACTCACGGCTCCCACTGAACTTGCAAACTTACCTTCAAGTCAAGTCTAACCTAATAGTGCCCTTAGAGAAGACAAAAAATTAATTACATCGCAATGCTTATATTTGTATTATTTTAACTGAACTTTTTGTTCTTTCTTTGTCTAAAACAATGAATATTTAATAAATCTACCATTTATTTAGTAGCACTGACCCTCATGCAATTTCACAGTGATAGGAATTTTTAAGTGAGCTTCCTGCGAATTTGGATCACACATACCGCCTCTAATAATATCATTAACTCCTGACCTTAAAATGCGGAAATTTATATCGCTGTAGTTTAACTGAGCATAAAGGTAAATCAGCAGTGGGAACATATATCCGGAGCACTTCGTACCGCAGCCGAAGAAGTAATTGGATTCCGGCAAGTGAAAAAAAACAGCTGGTACGATGATAGAGAGTGCAAAGACGCAGTCAAAAGAAAGGACGATGCCTATAAGGCGACGTTAAAAGCGAATGCAACAAGGAGCGTGTGTGAACACTACCGTGAGATGAAGAGGCGCGAACGACGGCTTTTCCGGGCGAAGAAAGGGTTGAAATGCAGGCCAACAGAAGCAATGTCCGAAAATTTTATCAAAAAACCCGACGAATGACGGAAGGGTTTAAACCTGGGCCAACTCCTGTAAAAATGACAACGGCGATCTGGTGGCAGATGTTTAGAGAGTACTAAGGTTATGGAGGGATCACTTCTGTGCCCTTCTAAACGGAGGAACAGAGCAACAATCCAGAGAAGAGGAAGAACCCGATCCCACAATCGAAGACGATGGAATCAAAGTTCCACAACCCGATTATAACGGCTATATCACGGCTAAAAAACAATTAAGCGGCGGGGGCTGATAGCCTGCTCGCTGAGCTATTCAAATGCGGCGGCGAGGAGCTGGTAAGTTGCATGTACCAGCTCTTGTGCAGAATATGGTCGTATGAATACATGCCTGAAGATTGGAATCTAAGTGTTCTCTGCCCAATCCATAAGAAGGGTGATCCCGCAAACTGCGCCAACTATCGTGGAATCAGCCTTTTGAATATCGCATATAAGGTCATATCAAGCGTATTGTGCGAAATACGTAAACCGACTGATTGGACCTTATCAGTGTGGCATCAGACCTGGTAAATCTATCATCAACCAGATTTTTACAATACGCCAAAGAAAGTGAGAAAAGGATCGACAGACACCATCTCTTCCTACAATACCTTTACAATATCCTATTTGTCATTCCCATTTCGTCATAAATCGAAATCGTAACTCGCCCCTCGCCACTAAATAACAATAAATGTATCCTAAAGAAATAAATGTATCAAACAAACGGGCTAGCTTATGGTGTGCGAACTCGAGTGAGATTGGTCTTAGAATTGGTGGATATCATGGGGGACGGGCCGCAACAGTTCAACCCATTGCAGTCCTCTTATCGAAGTTTGGCCAGAGTGCCTCTGGTTTCCTTCAGGAGTTCGCATTCATCTGCAGCAACCACACTGAACCAAAAACGTACATGCTTTTTACGAACAGAGTTTCATAGAAGTTCTCGCTGGTTTTTCTTAAAATATAAGAAAAAATTCATAGAATCTAAGAAAATTTTCTTACGATTTATGAATGAATTCATGCTTCCTGTGGATTTGTTTACATATTTTACGAAAAAGTACTTATATTCTAGGAAATGTTCTTAAATTTCTACGAAAAAGTTCTTTGGAGAGGTTTTAACGAACAATTCTTAAAATCTATGTCCTTTTTCATTGGATACATGAACTTTTTTGGTTCAGTGCAGTAGTACTTGTAATCGCATGAAGGCATTTGCTGACTCGGAGCTGGCCAAGACCGAGTCTGTTCAGTGTGAATGCTGCTGAGGGTCTGTCTGGGCTCAGCATGTCGTAAAGCTCTTAAAGAGCCATACCTACCTAAATAACAGCGTTAAGCGCAAAATAGCTGTCGAAAATTCTCATGCCCATACACTTTGTATAAACCATGCCGAAACAGTGTGGTGCCGATGACAAAGGGAGACATCCCGTGGCAGTTCTGAGTGCGGTGTTCTAACAGACGTGCAACTTCACACAAAAAGGCCAGGGCTCAAATCAGCGACACGTAGGTCAGAAAGCCACTTAATGATTTTGTTGCGGCTCTGTACCTTGTTGGAAATCGCGTTTAAAAGGGCAGCGAAAGTGAATATGCAGCTTTTGTCTACTTTCAATATACCTTTTAATATTACTTGAATAGATCACGAAAGTGAATATGCTACTGAATGTTAGCCTGAGATTTTGGAGTATGAGACAGTCGTGAGCTTCGTGTCGTCGAGGATTTAGATGCCGTCGATTGCCGCAAAAAAAAAATCGGAGAGAGTCCGGAGGTAACCATTTATTTGGGGAACACAGCTCATCGAGGAGTAAATGGCAACAGTCGACGAGTTAGGATCGAGGATGGTCGATTGTAACCGCTAACTCAAAATTAAAACCCGCATATCAATAAATACAGCTCAATAGTAATCTAATTGTTGCAAATGTTTTATACTCTACAAATGAAATTCAAATATTTTTATTCTTTTTCCGAATGTTTAGAAAATTTAAAATATTCGCAACCATGAAAAGAATTTTTCGTTTTAAATTCTTTTCAAAGAAAAAAGAATTATTTGTTTTGAAATTTATTCGAAACCAGTTTGAACAAGTAAAATTAATGAATTTTCAATATTTGAGAAAGAATTTTTACGAAGCCTGATTCGTCACAATATAAAGGGCACTGTGATAACTTTGTGTAAGTATGTATAAATATCACTTCAAGGGATTTTCCTTTATTAACTCAATGATAATTTTGGCAGGAAAAAAATTATTTTTGGCGGGAAGAATTTTCCGGGGCTGGTTTATTTAATGGCGAAAAAGGACCACTAATTAAGTCAGGGGGTTATACTTCAAAGTACTTACGTTTCTGGGAAGCTGGTCTATAAGGAAGTCACTCAGCCTGTATTTCGGAACTATTCCTGCGTCTCGCTAGGATGATGCCAGTTGTATTGGGGCAATCGGATACCAAAGCTGCACGTTAGATGTAGGCGTAAAAGAGCTAGATTGCCGGTGAACACTTCTACTGTATAAATTTGATATAACATATATTTATTTTGTTACTTTAAAGTGTTTGCCGATGGCCAACCGTGCACTCACGGCTCCCACTGAACTTGCAAACTTAACTTCAAGTCAAGTCTAACCTTATAGTGCCCTTAGAGAAGACAAAAAAATTAATTACATCGCAATGCTTATATTTGTTTTATTTTAACTGCACTTTTTGTTCTTTCTTTGTCTAAAACAATGCATATTTAATAAGTCTACCATTTATTTAGTAGCACTGACCCTCATGCAATTTCACAGTGACAGGAATTTTTAAGTGAGCTTCCTGCGAATTTGGATCACACACACCGCCTCTAATAATATCATTAACTCCTGACCTTAAAATGCGGAAATTTATATCGCTATAGTTTAACTGAGCATAAAGGTAAATCGGCAGCCGATTGCTCATTACCCATACACTCTGTTCAGGCGCCTGATCCACCTTCAGATCATTGGGAAATTGTACCAGTGGTTGCCTCTCGCTTAATAACATAGCCAAATTATCGCGCACATAAGGTTTAGCGGTGTTCCAGCAGCCGATATTATCACGATGTACTTGAGTGAAAAACATAACCCCGTTTCGAGCAATATACGATGCTGATGACTGACTAAAATAGCCACGATCGCCTACTTCAATGAAATGTTTGGCAACTTCCTGAGAGTTCGCAGACCACAGGCTTTCGTTCCGTAACAGCTCGGTAGAAACAGCAAATTCCTGAAATCATACAATTTCATACGAATCGTTAACTTTAATTCAAATCATCCAAATTTGATTATAATAAATACAGCAATGAGCTCTATACGGGAAGATGCAGACTTTAGACGAAATGTCCTATAAGGATATAAAAAAAAGCAATAATAATGAAGTTAATATGAAATAACGACTTCCCAGTGAAAATATTTATAAAAAATCCTATTATCTTTAAGTCGGTGTTATTATTATTATTATTATAATTATTATTATATTATTTTAGTCGGAAAAGGTAACATATTATTATTGTTTTACAAATATTAACTAAATTATCGATACATTTATTAAAAGGTCTGTATGGCAAAGAACGAAAGGAATAACACTACTTTACAAACAATTGAAAACAGTAATAACATGGACCACTTTGGATTGATATGCGCTCAAATTACTAACGACGAGAGACGTAGACTATTTAAACAATTTTGGAGTATGGATATAAAACAAAAACGAATTTATGTAAATACCTTGATACAAAGTACACCACCTGTTAGACGTGCAAAACGTGAAGAAAACGAACCAGCAAAAAGATGTCGAACTTTAAAATATTACCTAAAAATAGATAATAAAAATATGCGTGTGTGCAGAACTTTTTTTTAAATACATTGGACATTGGTAGACATTCAATGTTGAATTGGGTAAAGCAGTCTGTAACCAGTAACAGAAAATCAAATACAATACCTATGACAAAGTTTGCAAGTCAACGAAAATGCTTGAATTCTTTTTTGAACTCTTTGCCAGTCATGGAGTCGCACTATTGTCGTGCAGCAACACAAAAAAAAATATCTTTTACCGGACTGGAATTCAAAACGAATGATTTACAATTTTTACGTTAAAGATTGGTGTCAGAAACACGAAATAAAGCCGCTTTCAATTTCGCTATTTTATGAAGCATTTGAAATAAAAAATTATGCATTATTTTCGCCAAAAAAAGATCAATGCGAAATTTGTGTGCGTCATTCTATGGATAGCATTTCGTATGATAAATACACTTTTCACCAAGAAAAAACAGAAGAAGCCAGAAATGACAAAGCTGAAGAGTATATCGTGCTAACTGTAGATTTGCAAGCGGTTTTAATGGCGCCAAAATCGGAAGTAAGCAGCCTATATTATCGTACAAAATTGCAAGTGCACAACTTAGTTTTCTATAATTTGATAAACCATAAAGGTTACTGCTTTATTTGGAATGAGGTTGAAAGTGGCGTGTCCGCGGAAGAATTCGCAAGCATTTGGGTATATTTTGTTGAACAAAAAATTCTTCCTTATCTCAATGAAACTGAAATCCCGACAAAAATTATATTTTATAGCGACGGATGCTCATACCAAAACAGAAATGTGACTATGAGTAATGCTTTATTGAATGCAGCTGTTAAACATCAAATAACAATAGAACAAAAAATTTTAGAAACTGGACACCAGCAAATGGAGGCTAACAGCGTTCACTCACTCATCGAGCGCGTTTTAAAGCATAGGACTATAGATGTACCTGCAGATTATATTGCTGTTTGTAAATATGCTCGAAAGAACCCAGAAGCATATGAAGTGGAATATTTGGATCACACTTTTTTCAAGATATTTAGAGACCTTCAATTTGTAAAAACCATTCGTCCTGGCCGGGAAAAAGGTGATGCCAAAGTCACTGATATTCGTGCGATAAGATATACAGCAGAAAAAGAAATGTTTTACAAATTAAGATTCCCAAATTCATGGCAACATCATCCTCAAAGAATTAATAAAACCATTTCTCTATTAGATTGGTCTGATTTGCCGCAACTCCACAGTGAGAGAAAAAAAATGACAACTAGAAAATATGACGATTTGCAATATTTAAAAATGACCTTGCCAAAGGATCACCACAAGTTTTATGACGAATTACCTCACGAATAGTATATATTTGTTGATTTACATATATTTTCATATAATTTTATATAAGCAGCCACGGAATAAGACTGCAAACTATATTTCATGTGATAGAAACGTTTTCTTATGAGGAATTACCACAAGTTTTATGACGAATTACCTCACGAATAGTATATATTTGTTGATTTACATATATTTTCATATAATTTTATATAAGCAGCCACGGAATAAGACTGCAAACTATATTTCATGTGATAGAAACGTTTTCTTTTTATACCTTTCATGAACATGAAATGGTATTATAACTTTGGTCCGATGTTTGTAAATATGAGAAGAAGAAGAGATAGACCCATCAATAAGTATACCGAAATGATCAGGATGACGAGATGAGTTGATTTAGCCATGTCCGTCTGTCCGTCTGTCCGTCTGTCCGTCTGTCTGTTTGAACGCAAACTAGTCCCTCAATTTTTGAGATATCTGGCTGAAATTTTGTATGTGGCCACCATTTTGTAATATAGGAATCATTTGTCGGAACTGACAAGATCGGACCAGTATAACATATAGCCCCCATACAACCGATTGTTCAGATATAAGGTTTTTTGGCCAAAACTTCCGCAATTAAAGAGTTAGGAACGTAAAATTTTGCAACTCGAGTAATTTCTATTTATGTAGTGTATATAGTGAAAATCAACGAGATCGGGCAAATGCAACATATAGCCCCCATACAACCGATTGTTCAGATATAAGAATTTTTGGCCAAAACTTCTGCAATTAAAGAGTTAGGAACGTAAAATTTTGCAACTCGAGTACTTTCTATTTATGTAGTGTATATAGTGAAAATCAACAAGATCGGGCAAATGTAACATATAGCCCCCATACAACCGATTGTTCAGATATAAGGTTTTTTGGCCAAAACTTCTGCAATTAAAAAGTTAGGACCGTAAAATTTTGCAACTCGAGTACATTCTTTTTATGTAGTGTATATAGTGAAAATCAACAAGATCGGGCAAATGTAACATATAGCCCCCATACAACCGATTGTTCAGATATAAGGTTTTTTGACCAAAACTTCTGCAAATAAAAAGTTAGGAACGTAAAATTTTGCAACTCGAGTACTTTCTATTTATGTAGTGTGTATAGTGAAAATCAAAAAGATCGGGCAAATGTAACATATAGCCCCCATACAACCGATTGTTCAGATATAAGGTTTTTTGACCAAAACTTCTGCAATTAAAAAGTTAGGAACGTAAAATTTTGCATCTCGAGTACTTTCTATTTATGTAGTGTATATAGTGAAAATCAAAAAGATCGGGCAAATGTAACATATAGCCCCCATACAACCGATTGTTCAGATATAAGTTTTTTGGCCAAAACTTCTGCAATTAAAAAGTTAGGAACATAAAATTTTGCAACTTGAGTACTTTCAATTTATGTAGTGTGTAGAGGAAAATCAAGAAGATCGGGTAAATATAACATATAGCCCCATACAACCGGTTGTTCCGATATAAGGTTTTTTGGCCAATACTTCCGCATTTAAAAAGTTAGGAACGTAAAATAATGCACCTTTAGTACTTTCTACATATGTAATGTGTATAGTGTAAGTCAGTACAATTGAACACGTATAATATATAGCCTCCATACAATCGATTGTTCCGATAACTCGGATCCTATTATTTTGTAAGTTTTTTTTAAATTATAACAAAGATGTGTAATGTGTATAGTAAATATAGTTAAATTGACACAGGCTGTACTGGGGATCGAACAGTGAAAATCGTGACGCTTATTCATGAAAGGTATATAGCCTTCGGCACAGCCGAAGACAGCTTTCCTTACTTGTTTATAATTAATTTTAAGTCACAGCAACGAAGTAAGACTGTATAAATCTTATTTTAAATAAATATTAAATGCTATCGGCATTAAAAACACAAATTAAGTTATTTTATTTAAATCAAATAGACAAATGTTCATAATATTTTCTTATAGAAAAGGTGCTAAGTGATGTGTACAAAACAAAAATATCAGCAGAAAATGTGCTAAATGACAAAATTGCTTTGCTTAAAAAGCGGCATGTTTGCTTTTGCTTTCGTTACAAAAAAATTAGCAGCCAAAAGCAGAACCATTTGTTTGCTTTGAAAACCACAAACAGCCAAAGCAGCAGCATAAAAATGATGAGAAGCAAATGATAGATTGCTAACATTTCACGATTCTAACATAACTAATTAAAAAAAATGATCAGCAATGATTAAATGATTCTGAAAAGAAAAAGAAATGATTACATTTAGGAGCCTCTTACGGTTCGCGAGTCGCTTGAGTTATTCGAGTCGCCTTATTTGGCGAGTTGCCTAGCTCAAATGTAAAAAAAAACTTCAAATTGAACAAAACTGAAGTTTCAATTATTTATTATTATTGTACGTTTTTATTGAATATTGTAGTTAAGAGCCAGACCAGCTGCATATCGAAAAACCAACCATTTCCAACTTGTGCGGAGTTGTGTGAGGATAATCCCGTCTGGTCCAACAGCCTTGAACGGCTCGAATCTTTTAATTACCCACCTTACCCCTACTTCCGTGATGAAAATGTGTGCAGCCAGGTTTGTTGCAGGTGCTAAGAGTGCAACATGCGAGTTATCTGGAAAGTGTGTAATCAAGAGCAGCTCCAGCGTTTCAGGTTTCGAGCTGGTCCAGGATCCGGCAGGTCTCCGCAAATAGCCTATATGTAGCTGTTTGAGTTCTTGAGAGCACTCGTCTCAGTTTCGCTGTATAGTCGACATTCTCGACCGCAGTACAAACATTTCTCCACAAATTCTCTTCGCCTGTCTCCTTGCGAAGGCTCTCGGCCTTATTAAATTGTTTCCTCCACCAGTGTGGCCTATGTTTACAGCATGGTTTTGGCACTGGACAGGCCTTATCGAGGGCATTTGAGAGCGCCGTTGTGAAGGTCGTAACTAGGTCTTCTGGCTACGTGCAGGACATACCACCACCGGTCTTTGGCGATGGCCAAGCTGTCGTTGTCTCGGTCAAGGATGCCTATTACGATCCCGTCCATGGTCACTTCAGCAAAGCTTGGTGTGCCCTCTCCGCGGGTGTTTTGATGCCGCTTCGGATGGGGTTTTAACTCCCCGTCCGATCTCTGGCATTTGAAGGGAATTCCGAAATTGATTATTAGAGCTTTTGCTAGCTCCACCGTCTTCCTGATATTCGGCGACAAAGGTTTTCCTTCTACCACCCATATCTGGGAGCCATTCCAAAATGACCACAAAATAAACCCGAAATGATCCCAACTATAGATACCAAAATTACCCCAAAATGACCACAAAATAACAACAATATATCCCCGAAATTAGTCCAAAATGACCACAAAATAACCCCAAAATATCCCCAAAATTACACCAAAATGACCACAAAATGACACAAAATTATTCAAAAAATGACCACAAAATTACAACAATATATCCCCTAAATTAGTCCAGAATGACCACAAAATAACCCCAAAATATTCCCAAAATTACCCCAAAATTTCCACAAAATGACACCAAATTATTCAAAAAATGACCACAAAATAACAACAATATATCCCCGAAATTAGTGCAAAATGACCACAAAATAACCCCAAAATGACCACTCAATGAGCCCAAAAAATTCTCAAAATGACACCAAAATATTCCAAAAATGACCACAAAATAACAACTAAAATTTCCTCGAAATATCATAAAATTTAGTCCCAAATGACCACAAAATAACTCCAAAATATGACCAAAATTACCCCAAAATGACCACAAAATGACACCAAATTATTCAAAAAATGACCACAAAATAACAACAATATATCCCCGAAATTAGTCCAAAATGACCACAAAATAACCCCAAAATATTCCCAAAATTACCCCAAAATGACCACAAAATGACACCAAATTATTCAAAAAATGACCACAAAATAACAACAATATATCCCCGAAATCAGTGCAAAATGACCACAAAATGGCCACCCAATGAGCCCAAAAAATTCCCAAAATGACACCAAAATATTCCAAAAATGACCACAAAATAACAACTAAAATTTCCTCGAAATTAGTCCAAAATGACCACATAATAACTCCAAAATGACCCCAAAAATATTCCAAAAATGACCACAAAATAACTCCAAAATTACCACAAAATGACACCAAATTATTCAAAAAATGACCACAAAATAACAACAATATATCCCCGAAATTAGTCCCAAATGACCACAAAATAACTCCAAAATATTTCCAAAATGACCGCAAAATGACACCAAGTTATTCAAAAAATGACCACAAAATAACAACAATATATCCCCGAAATTATTCCCAAATGACCACAAAATAACTCCAAAATATTCCCAAAATTACCCCAAAATGACACAAAATTATTCAAAAAATGACCACAAAATAACAACAATATATCCCCGAGATTAGTGAAAAATTACCACAAAATAACCCCAAAATGACCACACAATGAGCCCAAAAAATTCCCAAAATGAGACCAAAATATTCCAAAAATGACCACAAAATAACAACTAAAATTTCCTCGAAATTAGTCCAAAATGACCACAAAATAACTCCAAAATGACCCCAAAATATTCCAAAACTGACAACAAAATAACTCCAAAATTACCACAAAATGACACCAAATTATTCAAAAAATGACCACAAAATTACAACAATATATCCCCGAAATTAGTCCAAAATGACCACAAAATAACCCCAAAATGACCACACAATGAGCCCAAAAAATCCCCAAAATGACAACAAAATATTTCAAAAATGACCATAAAATAACAACAAAATATCCCCGAAATTAGTCCAAAATGACCACAAAATGACAACGAAATTACCACAAAATGACGCCCAAATAATCCCAATATGACCATAAAATCAAATTTTTCCTCCTAGTCACCTTCAAATTCTGTTCGCCAGATTTCGACACTTCCGGCGAACGAATTTGGATCGAGTCGCAAACAGTAATCGCTTCATTTTTTACATTCGCTTAATTCTGAAGTTTGAGGCGAATGTTACCGGGCGACTCGCAGTCGGTAATACAAATGTCGGCGAGTCGCTCATATTTTTGTTCGACTCGCAAACCGTAATAGGCCCCTTAATTCCTTAAAAAAATACCAAAAGTATTTCATCATTTTGAGGCTCAAGTACAAAATGTAATTGCCGCGCCATTACTTTGAAAAGAATTGAAAATGTAATTGAATTTTTTCAATTACATTACAAGAAATGGAAAATGTGCTTTGGAATTTCCCCTTTCCTCAAAGGAATTGCAAAAGTAATTGAATTTCATTACTTTTTCAATTACTTTGGCAATACATTTTGGGGTCATATAGGGATTATATTGGGGTAATTTTGGGATCATATTGGGATCATTTCGAGGTCGGTTTGAAGTCATATTTGGATCATTTTGGGGTCAATTTCGGGTCATTTTGCGGTCAAATGATGGCAATGTAGTATCAAAATGATGCAAAAATAACCCAAAAATAATCCCAAAACGATCTCAAAAGTCCCTAAAAATATCCCAAATTGACCCGAAAATGATACTAAAATGGCCCCAAAATTATCCCAAAGTGACCCCAAGTTGAACCCAAAACGAGCCCAATATCACCACAAAATGATCTCAATAGTGAGCATGGCCCGCAAATTCCATTTACATAAATCGCAATACGTTTTTATAGTTAGTTTTTATACACCAATTAACATTTAGCTTTTCAATTACTTTTCCAATTCCTTTAAGGAATGGAATGGGAAAGTCTGAAGTACATTTTCCAAAGTAATGGCGCGGCAATTACATTTTGTACTTGAGCCTCAAAACGATGAAATACTTTTTGGAATTGAAATGTAATCAATTCCCTTTCTTTTCATGAAAGAAATTGATTACATTTTTCAATTACTGACTAATATAAGCATCCGATCGTTACGGACGTGTTTTTCGAGCTCTCTGTGATTTCTTGTTTATTCTTCTGATTTTGTTATTTATCTACCTAATTATTCTCAATGGATAAGTTTTGTGGAGAATGCGATAAACTTTTCGCGCGAAATGAGCCTCATATTGTGCCGTGCAGTGGTTTTTGCAATAAACTTTTTCATCGTGCTTGCTGTGAGGGTGGTGTTGCTCAGTGTTATGTTGATTTGTTGTCAAAAAATCCCCATATTAACTACTTTTGCTCTGAATGCCTAAATACGTATGAAAAGCTGCGTAAAGCCTACGACACTGTGTTGGTTTCCTACAAAGTTAGTTTGGAGTCCGCTCTGGCTGCCATTAACTTGAAATTCAAGGATTTATCTTTACAAGTAGCAGATTTAAAAAATGAAATCAAAACTAATTTTAATTCCAAAGAAGTGCATAATAAAAACAATGCTAAATGCATGAAAGTGATGACTGATAGTGTTAATGCTATAAAAAGTGTTGTCAGCTCTATTAATGGCACGAACACTTACATTGAGCACAACAGTCGCCCACTCACACCTCTTCGTTTGTCGCTTTCGCCTACTAACCTTCAGCCTTGTGTGCAATATAGCTTACTCACCGCCCGACCATCTCCATATGCTAATAATCTTGCTGTAACTAACAGAACATCAAATCCAATTTCTTCTTCGCTTGCTTCTGCTAATGCTATGCCTTTATCTTATGCTCAACAGCTGGCAGTCTCGACTGCTGTCTCAACTAATACTATTAATACTACTACTAATACAGATTGTAACCTGGATGGCAATTATACTAATTCGGCTGACGCTCGCACTGCCAATAGCTCTGCTTTTGATGTTAATGCCCAAAGCATTATCAATGCTGCTGGCAGCTCTGCTGACATTCACATAGCTACTACTACTAAAGCAGATAGTAACTTGGATAACAATGATACTAATTCGGCCGACGCTCGCTCTGTGGCTGTCTGCTGCTACTGCTGTTAATGCCCAAAGCATTATCAAGGCTGCTGGTAGCTCTGCCGATATGCACTTAGCTACAAACTCTGCTTCTGTTCCTGCTGCTTTTGATGTTAACCATCAATTCATTTCTAATATTGCTGTTAACCACCAGAACCACAATAATATCAACAGTAATTTCGACCAGACCGACAATCGTATCAACAGTGGTGCTGTTAATAACCTAAACAATAATACTGCTGTTAGTTCTGGCTCTTTTCCTGCTGTTCACGGCCAGAGTGGTGATAATGGTAATAATACTGAGCGTCACATCCATCGACAAACAAACAACAATAGGAGAACTTTGGTTTATGGTTGCAACGGCAGCACTGAACTTGAATCAGTTTCTTTATGGAAGTGGGTACATGTCTCCTCCTTTAAGCCTACAGTTTCCGAAAGCAACGTTATCGATTTTGTTTCTAAGTATGCTGGGATTGACCGCACGTATATTTCCTGTCGTAAATTGGTAAAAAAGGGTGTTTCGGTGGAAAGCTTAGAAAGCGTCAACTTTAAGCTCGGTGTTGCAACAGCCTTTTACAACCGTATTTTAAACCCAACCGTTTGGCCATCTAACGTTAATGTGCGGCCCTTTCAATTCCACCAAAGCCACAATAATGACACATAGAACACATGTCTCCCGTCGTATTTCTGTGTCTAATTCTTCTTTAAAAATCTATTTTCATAACATGGGTGGAATGCGTACAAAGTCTAAGGACATCTATATAGCTACCTCGCGCTTGGATTACGATGCTTTCGTCTTCGTAGAAACCTGGCTCAATGCTGATTTTTTCGACGAGGAATATTTCGACCCTAATTTGTATTATACATTCCGTAAGGATATAGATGCAGTTAAAACCGGTCTCCGAAAGGGAGGTGGCGTTCTCATTGCTTTGAAGCGATGTTTCCGTGTGTCTGTACATCAACTTATGCACAGTGATTCCTTAATTAATCAGTTGTGCGTCAAGATATCCGGATCTTCTAGCTCTACATTCATATGTGTGTCATACATACCCCAAGCAGTTGTGACAGCCTATATAATTATCACATAGATAATATCGTTAATCTGTATGAAACAAATTCTCATGCGACTTTTTGCGTTCTTGGTGATTTTAATATGCCCGATATAGTTTGGTCTGACCTTCAAAAGGATGGTCTCTTGACTCCTACTAATGTTACTCGGTCTTTTGAAATGAATGTTATAGATAGTACTCTAAGTTGTAATTTTATTCAAATTAATAATGTTTTCAATACGCTTTCTAGATTACTTGATCTTGTTTTTATCGACGAAAACTCAATGGTTAGCCTCTCTGAGAGTTCCCTTCCCCTATGTTCGTCCGATAGACATCATGTCCAGCTCGACATTTATATTCATAATTTCGATACCTTTCCCGTTTCCTCTCGCTTAGAGAACTCATCTTTGAATTTTCGCGCTTGTGACCTTGTCGCGCTGAATGATTCGCTTTTAGCTTTAGACTGGGAGATAATACTTTCGCCGATGGACGTAACTGATTGCTTTGACTCTTTCCTAACTAAACTAACTGAGATTTTTCATAGTGTTGTGCCGCTTTTTGGCGCTAAACTACATAAACTTCCTTGGTACAACCAAACTCTTAAAAATCTTAAAAACAAACGTAACAAATGTTATAAGTTCTATAAGTTAAATACTACAAACGCCATCCTCAGAGATCAATATTTACTTAGTGTCAAACAACTTAATGTCATGGACAAATTCCTTTACAATCGGTACATTGGTAGGCTTGAAACTGAGCTCAAGACGAATCCAAAAGCTTTTTGGATCTACGTCCACGGTAAACGTGGTTCTTCCAATATACCGATTTGTATGAAGTGGAATGGTATATGTTCTCAATCTCCTAGTGAAACCATTGAGCTTTTTGCTGAGTTTTTCAAATCTAATTTTGATGATGCTCTTGCGCAGAATGATGACTTTTTACGTGCGTCTCCTTTTGAGCTTCTAGACTTCGGATCTGTCACTATCACTCCAGAAGATGTGTGTAAAGCCATGCTCTCACTGAAACCCTGGCTAAAGTGTGACAGCGATGGCCTTTGCGGCTTTATCCTGAAGCACTGCTGTTTTCCCCTATCCTCTCCTCTTTCTCACATATTTAACTTATCCCTGTCCTCTGGGACTTTCATGAATAGGTGGAAGAAGTCTACCATCACACCGATTTTTAAATCTGGCAGCAGGAATGATGTCGCTAATTAAAGGCCTATTGCTAAACTTACTTCGTGTTCAAAGCTTTTCGAAATGATATTAAAAGAAAAATTGTCTTTCGTTACTAAAAGCATTATTGAGCCGCACCAATATGGGTTTGTCGCGGGGCGTTACCAATCTGGCACATTTCTCTGATTTCTGCATCTCTGCTTTTAATGATGGCTACCATGTCGATACAATCTATACCGATTTCTCGAAGGCTTTTGATAAAGTCTCTCACCAAATCTTATTATCTAAACTCGAGCATCTTGGTTTTCACTCAGTGTTTTTAAGTTGGCTTAAATCGTATTTGTCGAATAGATCTATGTATGTGGAAATTGAGGGCTCTATTTCCCACACGTTTAATGCCACCTCGGGTGTCCCTCAGGGTAGCATTTTAGGCCCTCTTTTGTTTATTTTATTCAATAATGATATTAGCTCCTGCTTTAAATTTTCTAACTTTCTATTTTACGCCGACGATCTAAAAATTTATCGTAGAATAAATGGTCCGTCCGATTGTGCACTATTGCAACATGACCTTAATAAACTCGTTGATTGGTGGCTCGCAAACAATCTTCACCTCAACGTTAATAAATGTTTCCACAGGTCTTTCAGAAAGTCTTCCATCACCCTACCATCATCTTAGGAAATTGCCGGTGGTCATTTGGCCTCAGTCAATGAGATTGTTGATTTAGGTGTTGTTTTTGACACAAAGTTTTCTCTTGTCAATCATATATGTTACATACTTTCAAACGCATACTCGAATCTCGCTTTTCTTCGAAGATATGCCAAAGATTTCATGGACCCGTACATAAGGAAAGCTCTCTACATATCTTTGGTTCGTTCGAGACTAGAATATGCCTCTATTATTTGGAACCCCATTTATAACTGTCACTCGGCTAGGATTGAAAGAGTCCAAAGGAAATTTATGCGGTTTGGCTTAATTTCCCTCAACTTTGAAGTACCACTTCCTTCTTACTATTCTCGCTGTTTGCTTATTAATCTCCAACCCCTGTTTACCCGAAGAACTCGGCATTTACTAATGTTTGCCTATGATATTATAGTTGGCTCTTTAGACTGTCCAGACCTCCTTGAAAAAGTTTCTTTCAATGTACCTAGTAGATCCCTACGATCGTTCTTATTTTTTTATTTGTCTGCCCCTAGGGCGAATTATTGTTATTTTAATCCATTATTTCGTGCCCTTATTGAATTTAATAAGCTCGGGAGGAGTCTAGCCTCTTTCAAGTCTCTTATTGATTTAAGTTTTAATGTGTTAAGTACATAAGTATTTACTTTTAGTTTTAATTTCATTGTATATAGTCTGTAAGATGGAAATCATAGACTGAATAAAGAATAATAATAATAACTAGTATATCCCGTGGTCGAAATTCGACCAATTTAAAATAGTTGAACTTATTCAAACATCTGATCAACTTTTTGTCAATAGCTGCCTTTAGGACCCGTGCCCGAACCTCGACCAACTTAAATGTATACATTAAAAACTCATCTATAGGCAAAATGAGGCCATCAAAGAATTTAAAAAATGGCGGCTGTTATTATATAATAAAAATATTAAATTACAGCAGCCCTTTCCAAAATTATTTATGGCAAATGCCATGCAAATATTCGGTTTCCGAGATTTTATGTTGCACTTGAATAATCGGATGATGAGATTGTGCTTAACAAATAGCCACTAATTTATGCATACCTGAATTTGAATTAATAAGGGATCTTCTAAAAATATATAGTTTTCCTTTTCAATAAATTCAATATGAATCTAGAGAAAATAAGAGGATGTTCTCATTAATTTACTTTAAACAGATTTCTCATAAAAACAAATAGCCTGAATTTGAATTAATTAGAAGATCCCTTTCTAAAAATATATAGTTTTCCTTTTCAATAAATTCAATATGAATCTAGAGAAAATAAGAGGATGTTCTCATTAATTTACTTTAAACAGGTTTTCTCATAAAAACAAGCAGATTTCTTCTAACTTTTGACAAAAGCGGCCGCCGTGGTGTAGCGGTTAAGTGTTCGGCCTTCTACACCAAGTCGTAGCGGTTCGATGCCCGGCAAAAGTAACATCAACAATTATTTACTGAAAAGCAACACACCACAAGTTGGAAAGAGAAGCTCGGCTAAAAATCTCGTTAGAGGTTATGATAACCTGTTGGTATATCGCCGCCATTAGCTTTGACAAAAGTACATAAAAAATTCATAAATAAGAAGCTAACTCCTTGTTTTTAGCCGATTTCCTTTTCAATAAATTTGAGAAGAAATTCAAGCTAAAATTTAGAAGATTTCCTAGCACAAATTTCTTCAAATTTGTCCCCACTCGCTGTTGATTTAAAAAAAAAGTTATTCAAAATTGGTTAAACCGGGCAAAATCTAGCCTTATGCAAAAACAGTTTGAGGGTTTTTAAGCTTTTGCCTCAACCATAACTTAGAAATATTTAGAAGACAATTTAATTTGATTTTTGATTTGATTAAAAAAAAAAATGTAGGTATATTGATTAAAAGAAAAAAATGTATTCAAAGTGGTAAAATCAGCCAAAATCTAGCCTTTCGCAAAAACTGTTAAAGGTTTTTCTATCTTTTTTCCTTAACCATAACTTAAAAATATTTAAAAATACATTTCTTTGTAAAAAAATAGTACGTATATTGATTTAAAAAAAAATATATTCAAAAGTGGTGAAACCGGGCAAAATGTAGCCTTTTGCAAAAATAGTTTGAGGATTTTCTAGCCTTTTTCCTTAGCCATAACTTAGAAATATTTAAAAAGACATTTCATATCGATTTTTGATTTGATTTTTGAAAAAAATAGTACGTATTTTGATTAAAAAAAAATATATATAATAAAAAGTGGTGAAACCGGGCAAAATGTAGGCTTGGAGGATTTTCTAGCTTTTTTCTTTAGCCGTAACTGAGAAATATTTAAAAAGACATTTCATATCGATTTTTGATTTGATTTAAAAAAAAAATGTGGGTATGTTGATTTAACAAAAAAAGTTATTCAAAAGTGGTTAAACCTCGCAAAATCTAGCCTTATGCAAAAACAGTTTGAGGGTTTTCTAGCTTTTTTCCTTAACCCTAACTTGAAAATATTTAAAAAGACACTTTATATTAATTTTTGATTTGATTTTTGAAAAAAAAAAAATAAATGTTGGTATATTGAAACCGGGCAAAATGTACCCTTTTGGAAAAAGAGTTTGAGGGTTTTCTAGCTTTTTTAATTAACCATAACTTAAAAACACTTAAAAAGACATTTTATATTGATTTTTTTTTTTTTTTTATTCAAAAGTGGTCAAATTTTGTCTAGACTTGTTTGGTGTTCGGGTTGTAAATCTGGATGAATAGAAATGAGTTGTTGTCTTTAGTAATATTTTAGTTGACTTCTAACCACTTCGTTTAGTACAAAATTTAAGGACCTGTGAAAAATTATGGATTTTTATATTTCAAAATTTATAGAAATAATCTACCGAAGTCCGATAAACAGAACCATATCCCCATTATTCATAAAAAATATAAAAGGTTTATTAAGCTCTTATTATTCAAAATTTGTATGAAAATGTCATTTTAAAAAGCTTTATAAACCAATTTTATTTTTTTTATTTTATTTTTTATGAATATGAGGGTATGTTTAAAAAAAATTTTAATTTTCGGAAAAACTTACCAAAAAACCCAAATTGTATAAGCGGTTATCTCATTTCTATAATAGGTGGTATGTATGTATATATATGAAAATATTCGCAGTAAGTTTTTTCCGAAAAAAGTATCTCAAATATGTCTTATGAAATTTCAATGAGCTTATAAAAAATCAAGATTAGAAATACTCATATACTTAAAGATGTTTTAAAAAAGAAAAAACTATTTCAATGAAAAAAAAAAAAATTGTAGCCCGGAGCTGTTCTCGAACCTACAACAGTTCGCTCGCTATCCGATGGGCTAACCACTGCTCTACTGCTTTATCTACGAATTTATTCAAGCTATATGGGCAATGAGCGAGAGAATGAAAATAGTTTCTCTAATAAAAGGAGGAGCTGGTTGAGTGAAAGATTGAAAGGTTGATTTTGCAGAAAATGAGTTCTTTTTATGGAAACTTATTATACAGGCGTGTTTTTAAATCTTTTTAGAGGAGGTAAATTACAAATTCTGGTTAGGTCAAAAAAAGTTTGAGGATTTTCTAGCTTTTTTCTTTAACCATAACTTAGCAATATTTAAGACAATTTATATGGATTTTTTATTTGATTTAAAGAAAAAATATATATTAATTTTTCTATTCAATTTGATCTAGTCTTTTTGGGGCTCGGGTTGCAAATCTGCCCTTTTAAAAGTTAATACATATGTACATATGAATAGAAATCAGTTGTTGCTTTCAGTAAAATTTAAGACGACCGCTAACCACTTGATTTAGTTCAAAATTTAAGTACATATTAAATATGTTGTCGATTTTTATATTTTAAATAGGGAGTCTATCAGCAACTTTGTCTCAAACGGTAGAAATCACTAAAATTTATAGAAGTAATCTACCGAAGTCCGATAAATAGACTACTGTGTTTGAAAAAATTTCGCAACTTCGATCTTATATCATCAAAAATTAGACAAAAAAAACCCAAATTGAAAAAGCGGTTATCGCATTTCTATAATGGGTGGTATGTATGCATATGCTTTCCGTCAACTAAAAATATTCAGCAATTTTTTTTTTCGAAAATAGAGATCACAAACATAAAAATTTTAAAAAAGTCAAGATAAGAAATATTTATATATTGAAAAAATAAAAACAATTTTCAATGACAAAAAATAAAAAAATAAAAATTTGGCCGATAGCTGTACTTGAACCATTAACCGCTCGAACACTACCCCCGACGCTTCCCACTGGGCTATTGCTTTATGTGCAAATTGATTGTCAGATAACCAATTCAAGTGGCATGAGAAAGTTTCATTCGCTTATTACAGATAAATGAAGCAGGATTGGTTATATATTAGATAATTGTGCACTGCCTTAGAGGTATGCCAACAAATCCATAGGCATTTCATAAATATTTATGCATATTTAGTATGGGTTTAAGCTTGGCAAATATTTATATGTAAAATTTGTTAGCCTATTAATATAATAGATAATGGACCGAAGTACTCAATGGGCGAAGGAGTGAAAATAATTTCTCTAATAATAGGAGGAGCTTATTGAGTGAAAGAATGAAATTCATTTTGTAGAAATATGAGTTCTATTTATAGAAATTTATTATTTAGTGTTGGTAAATTACAAATGATGGTTAGGGCAAATCTAGGCTTTTGCAAAAACAGTTAAAGGTTTTTCTAGCTTTTTTCTTTATCCATAACTTAGCAATATTTAGAAGACATTTTAATTTGATTTTTGATTTGATTTAAAAAAAAAATGTAGGTATGTTGATTTAAAAAAAAAAAAATTTATTCAAAGTGGTAAAATCAGCCAAAATCTAGCCTTTTGCAAAAACTGTTAAAGGTTTTTCTATCTTTTTTCCTTAACCATAACTTAAAAATATTTAAAAATACATTTCTTATCGATTTTTGATTTGATTTTGAAAAAAATAGTACGTATATTGATTTAAAAAAAAAAAAATATTCAAAAGTGGTGAAACCGGGCAAAATGTAGCCTTTTGCAAAAATATTTTGAGGATTTTCTAGCCTTTTTCCTTAGCCATAACTTAGAAATATTTAAAAAGACATTTCATATCGATTTTTGATTTGATTTTTGAAAAAAAAAAAATTTTGGTATATTGAAACGGGGCAAAATGTCTTTAGTAATATTTTAGTTGACCTCTAACCACTTCGTTTAGTACAAAATTTAAGGACCTGTGAAAAATTATGGATTTGTATATTTCAAAATTTATAGAAATAATCTACCGAAGTCCGATAAACAGAACAATATCCCCCTTTTTCATAAAAAATATGAAAGGTTTATTAAGCTCTTATTATTTAAAATTTGTATGAAAATGTCATTTTAAAAAGCTTTATAAACCAATTTTATTTTTTATGAATATGATGGTATTTTTAAAAAAATTTTAATTTTCGGAAAAACTTACCAAAAAACCCAAATTGTATAAGCGGTTATCTCATTTCTGTAATGGGTGGTATGTATGTGTATTTATGAAAATATTCGCAGTAAGTTTTTTCCGAAAAAAGTATCACATATATAAAACAAGTAAGGAAAGCTGTCTTCGGCTGTGCCGAAGGCTATATACCTTTCATGAATAAGCGTCACGATTTTCACTGTTCGATCCCCAGTACAGCCTGTGTCAATTTAACTATATTTACTATACACATTACACATCTTTGTTATAATTTAAAAAAAACTTACAAAATAATAGGGTCCGAGTTATCGGAACAATCGATTGTATGGAGGCTATATATTATACGTGTTCAATTGTACTGACTTACACTATACACATTACATATGTAGAAAGTACTAAAGGTGCATTATTTTACGTTCCTAACTTTTTAAATGCGGAAGTATTGGCCAAAAAACCTTATATCGGAACAACCGGTTGTATGGGGCTATATGTTATATTTACCCGATCTTCTTGATTTTCCTCTACACACTACATAAATTGAAAGTACTCAAGTTGCAAAATTTTATGTTCCTAACTTTTTAATTGCAGAAGTGTTGGCCAAAAAACTTATATCTGAACAATCGGTTGTATGGGGGCTATATGTTACATTTGCCCGATCTTTTTGATTTTCACTATATACACTACATAAATAGAAAGTACTCGAGATGCAAAATTTTACGTTCCTAACTTTTTAATTGCAGAAGTTTTGGTCAAAAAACCTTATATCTGAACAATCGGTTGTATGGGGGCTATATGTTACATTTGCCCGATCTTTTTGATTTTCACTATACACACTACATAAATAGAAAGTACTCGAGTTGCAAAATTTTACGTTCCTAACTTTTTAATTGCAGAAGTTTTGGTCAAAAAACCTTATATCTGAACAATCGGTTGTATGGGGGCTATATGTTACATTTGCCCGATCTTGTTGATTTTCACTATATACACTACATAAAAAGAACGTACTCGAGTTGCAAAATTTTACGGTCCTAACTTTTTAATTGCAGAAGTTTTGGCCAAAAAACCTTATATCTGAACAATCGGTTGTATGGGGGCTATATGTTACATTTGCCCGATCTTGTTGATTTTCACTATATACACTACATAAATAGAAAGTACTCGAGTTGCAAAATTTTACGTTCCTAACTCTTTAATTGCAGAAGTTTTGGCCAAAAATTCTTATATCTGAACAATCGGTTGTATGGGGGCTATATGTTGCATTTGCCCGATCTCGTTGATTTTCACTATATACACTACATAAATAGAAATTACTCGAGTTGCAAAATTTTACGTTCCTAACTCTTTAATTGCGGAAGTTTTGGCCAAAAAACCTTATATCTGAACAATCGGTTGTATGGGGGCTATATGTTATACTGGTCCGATCTTGTCAGTTCCGACAAATGATTCCTATATTACAAAATGGTGGCCACATACAAAATTTCAGCCAGATATCTCAAAAATTGAGGGACTAGTTTGCGTTCAAACAGACAGACGGACAGACGGACAGACGGACATGGCTAAATCAACTCATCTCGTCATCCTGATCATTTCGGTATACTTATTGATGGGTCTATCTCTTCTTCTTCTCATATTTACAAACATCGGACCAAAGTTATAATACCATTTCATGTTCATGAAAGGTATAAATATGTCTTATGAAATTTTAATGAGTTTATAAAAAATCAAGATTAGAAATACTCATATACCTAAAGATGTTTTAAAAAAGAAAAAACTATTTCAATGAAAAAAAAAAAACTGTAGCCCGGAGCTGTTCTCGAACCTACAACAGTTCGCTCGCTATCCGATGCGCTAACCACTGCTCTACTGCTTTATCTACGAATTTATTCAAGCTGTATGGGCAATGAGCGAGAGAATGAAAATAGTTTCTCTAATAAAAGGAGGAGCTTGTTGAGTGAAAGATTGAAAGGTTCATTTTGCAGAAAATGATTTCTTTTTATAGAAACTTATTATACAGGCGTGTTTTTAAATCTTTTAAGAGGAGGTAAATTACAAATTCTGGTTAGGTCAAAAAAAGTTTGAGGATTTTCTAGCTTTTTTCTTTAACCATAAATTAGCAATATTTAAGACAATTTATATGGATTTTTTATTTGATTTAAAGAAAAAATATATATTAATTTTTCTATTCAATTTGGTCTAGTCTTTTTGGGGCTCGGGTTGCAAATCTGCCCTTTTAAAAGTTAATACATATGTACATATGAATAGAAATCAGTTGTTGCCTTCAGTAAAATTTAAGACGACCGCTAACCACTTGATTTAGTTCAAAATTTAAGTACATATTAAATATGTTGTCGATTTTTATATTTTAAATAGGGAGTCTATCAGCAACTTTGTCTCAAACGGTAGAAATCACTAAAATTTATAGAAGTAATCTACCGAAGTCCGATAAATAGACTACTGTGTTTGAAAAAATTTCGCAACTTCGATCTTATATCATCAAAAATTAGACAAAAACAACCCAAATTGAATAAGCGGTTATCGCATTTCTATAATGGGTGGTATGTATGCATATGCTTTCCGTCAACTAAAAATATTCAGCAATTTTTTTCTCGAAAATAGAGATCACAAACATAAAAATTTTAAAAAAGTCAAGATAAGAAATATTTATATATTGAAAAAATAAAAACAATTTTCAATGACAAAAAATAAAAATAAAAAAAACTTAGCTGTACTTGAACCATTAATATAATAGATAATAGACCGAAGTACTCAATGAGCAAAGGAGTGAAAATAATTTCTCTAATAATAGGTGGAGCTTATTGAGTGAAAGAATGAAATTCATTTTGTAGAAATATGAGTTCTATTTATAGAAATTTATTATTTAGTGTTGGTAAATTACAAATGCTGGTTAGGGCAAATCTAGGCTTTTGCAAAAACAGTTAAAGGTTTTTCTAGCTTTTTTCTTTATCCATAACTTAGCGATATTTTGAAGACATTTTAATTTGATTTTTGATTTGATTTAAAAAAAAATGTAGGTATGTTGATTTAAAAAAAAAATAATTTATTCAAAGTGGTAAAATCAGCCAAAATCTAGCCTTTTGCAAAAACTGTTAAAGGTTTTTCTATCTTTTTTCCTTAACCACATGGCGGCCGCCGTGGTGTAGCGGTTAAGTGTTCGGCCTTCTACACCAAGTCGTGTCGGTTCGATGCCCGGCAAAAGTAACATCCAAAATTATTTAGAAAAAGAATTTTTCTAAACGGGGTCGCCCCTCGGCAGTAGTTTGGCAAACTCTCCGGGTGTATTTCTGCCATGAGAAGCTTCTCAGCAAAAAATTCATTTGCTTTGCAAGTGCCGTTCGGAGTCGGCAAAAAACTGTAGGTCCCGCCAACTTGTAGGAAAAACTCAAAGGCAACACACCACAAGTTGGAAAGAGAAGCTCGGCTAGAAATCTCGTTAGAGGTTATGATGACCTGTTGGTATATCGCCGCCACTAGTTTTTTTTTTTTTTTTTATAACTTAAAATTATTTAAAAATACATTTCTTATCGATTTTTGATTTGATTTTTGAAAAAAATAGTACGTATATTGATTTAAAAAAAAAAAATATTCAAATGTGGTGAAACCGGGCAAAATGTAGCCTTTTGCAAAAATATTTTGAGGATTTTCTAGCCTTTTTCCTTAGCCATAACTTAGAAATATTTAAAAAGACATTTCATATCGATTTTTGATTTGATTTTTGAAAAAAATGTGGGTATGTTGATTTAAAAAAAAAGTTATTCAAAATTGGTTAAACCGGGCAAAATCTAGCCTTATGCAAAAACAGTTTGAGGGTTTTTAAGCTTTTTACCTCAACCCTAACTTGAAAATATTTAAAAAGACATTTTATATTGATTTTTGATTTGATTTTTGAAAAAAAAAAAAAAAATTAGGTATATTGAAACGGGGCAAAATGTCTTTAGTAATATTTTAGTTGACCTCTAACCACTTCGTTTAGTACAAAATTTAAGGACCTGTGAAAAATTATGGATTTTTATATTTCAAAATTTATAGAAATAATCTACCGAAGTCCGATAAACAGAACCATATCCCCCTTATTCATAAAAAATATAAAAGGTTTATTAAGCTCTTATTATTTAAAATTTGTATGAAAATGTCATTTTAAAAAGCTCAATTTTATTTTTTATGAATATGAGGGTATTTTTAAAAAAATTTTAATTTTCGGAAAAACTTACCAAAAAACCAAATCGTGGCTGTAGTCGAACGGTGCCTCTCTGATACCGGACCGCCTCAGAGAGTAACCATGGTCTTACCGCGGTATGGGGCTCTGCCGTGGCGGACGACACATTCCCCTTAATCCACCCTTGACCCCAAGCTGGCCGTGTCCGGCGAGGGGTCGTACGAACAAGATGAATACAACTCAAAATTCAAAACAATCAATAACTTCGTTTACTCCGCAGCAGAGGAGAACTATGCTGGAGCAAGAGAACTCACAACGCCGGAGGACAAACTCTATTTCAAAGTCAACTGGGGGACCGACCACGATGGTAACTACGGGTCGGCCATCCTCGAAACTGCTAGCAAGTGAGAGTGACTTGATGAAAGCCAGCACCAGTGCGGCTGCATACGCAGGTAAGCAGAAAACGGCGGATGCTAAACTTCCATCAAGCGCCGGCACGAACATCAACCTCTCAATGTCTGTGGCAATGGTCTCGGGACCTGGCCTCAGTGATCCGAAAGAGAAGGAAGACGCAACTAAGCTTCTATCAAAGGGAGAGACCGCGATGGCAACTACGGGTCTGAACTCCTCCCAAAAGACATCTCCCCGACGCTTTGCGTACTGGGATAAAAGGAAGGCTGCAAGGATCCTGAAGAAATATGAGGGAGCATCGCAGGATACACTATCGCTGAATGAAAGGCAGATGGTGGAGAAAGCGAAAGCTCTGATACCAAATTTCCAAAGGCCCTATGCGCCCAAAAGGCTGAACGGGAATCCCTTCAAACGCCAGAGATCGGACGGAGAGGTGGATCCCCATCCGAAGCGGCATCAGAATATCCCAGTAGTGGGCAAACCCAGCTTTGCTGAAGTGACCAAGGTGTCATTGATCGAGGCAACGACCGTTGGTCCATCCCTAGAGACCATCAGAATATCCCAGTAGTGGGCAAACCCAGCTTTGCTGAAGTGACCAAGGTGTCATTGATCGAGGCAACGACCGTTGGTCCATCCCTATGTCCGGAACGAAATTGGCAGGGCCCTTCTCGACATCTGGCGTAAGTCTCCGGGTAGTCCGCCGCGGGGTACAGACGCGGGTTGGCACCAGGGTCAGATTAAAGTTTTCGCGTGTGAGGATGCAAGAACTGTTGCACTGTACAAGGCAGCAGTTGCAAGACTGGGTGAAGTCTACCCAGGGGCAAAAATCGAGGTCGTCGACTGGAAGGACATTCCGGCCCGGCCAAGGGCAAGGGCATGGATTCCTGCCATCCCTGCTGAACCGGAGAATATTCTTGAGATGCTGCAGGCCTGGAATCCGTCTCTCCCGACGCAGGACTGGAGTGTCAATCTGGTCGAGGGTGAGGTTGGGCCTCATAGACAGGTAGTTTTAACTTTGAATAAGGAGGCACTCGAGCCCCTTAAACGGTGCAACGGACGAGTGCATTATGGAATGGGTCAGATCGTGATCCACGTATACCGTGGCGATGCACAACGCGCTGCCATTCCGGCCGCTTCGAAGGACTCGGAAATCGAAGGACCAGAAGAGGAGGCAGGGGTGTCAGACGCGGAAAGTATGGTATCCGCCACGTCAAATTGCGAAGAAGCCGTGAACGACTCGGCGATGGAAGATAGCCTAACGGACGCGGAAGACCTCGACCGCACGGTGTTGGAGGGCAATCCGGTGCACACTAACGTTGATGCCGCTTCAGACAGTAGAGATTCCGCCACGCCAAATCGTGCAGATAAATTGTCGTTGAGAGATAGGCCCCGGGACGGGGTAGACCTCCACGACGGTACGACGGTGGTAGGGAAGTCTGAGCGCTCTCATGTTGGTGGTGCTTCAGATTAACCTGCACAAATCTAAAGCAGCCTCAGCTGCCCTAAGCAGTCGTCTTTATAAAGGCGACGTAGACGTGGTCCTTATCCAAGAACCATGGGTTAATAGCTCAAGGATCTGTGGATTGGGGGCTAAGGGGTACAAGCTCATCCGAGCTAATGAGGAGGGCAAGGTCAGAACCTGTATCTTGGTCAAGTCTGAGCTGAACACCTTTCTCTTACCCAACTATTCAAATGGTGACGTTACAGCTGCCAGCTTAACGGTCGGCAGCACCAGCCTGACGATGGCGTCGGTCTACATGCCCTATGACGCCGAAGAACCTCCTCCACAAAAGGAGGTGAAAGATCTGGTGGAAAATTTCTGCACGGGTCATCTTATTATTGGAGCTGACGCTAATGCTCATCACGTCCAGTGGGGAAGCTCCGATATTAACGCTAGGGGCGAGTCTCTGTTTGACTACCTACTAACAACTAACCTGGTGGTTTGTAACGTGGGTAACGAGCCTACTTTTATCACTAAAGCCCGTAGGGAGGTCATAGACCTCACTATTTGTAGCGAAGGCGCTTATGAGTGGGTTAGGAAATGGCGTGTTCTTGAGGAGCATTCATTTTCCGACCACCGGTACATAGAAATTGCCTTAGATTTTTCGGTTGAGCAGCCAGTTATGAAACGCAATCCACGCAACACTAATTGGCAGCTACATAATCAAATATTAGTTAGGGACCTACCAGTGTTACCCCCACAAGCTCCATCATCAGTAGGAGAACTGGATGATCTGGTTGCGACCTTTACAACGGCGCTCTCAAATGCCCTAGAGCAGGCTTGTCCAGTGCCGAAACCACGCGGTAAACATAGACCACACTGGTGGTCCTACGACCTGGATTCGCTCCGCAAGTCCTGCAGGAAGCAATTTAATAGGGCCAAGAGCCTCGGTACGGAGCCTGAATGGCTCGAATATAAAGTTAAACTGAGGGCCTATAAAAGGGCCCTAAGGCAGGCGAAGAGAACTTCGTGGAGAGATTTCTGCACCGGGGTCGAAAAGGTCGATGATACGGCGAGACTTAGACTATTTGCGGAAGCCTGACGGATCGTGGACTAGCACGGAAGGGGAAACCCTGGAGCTGCTATTGAATACACACTTTCCGGGGAACTTGCATGAAGCACCTTTAGCATCTGCAACAAATGTGGCAGTGAATATACCCATCACGGAGGAAAGGGTAAGGTGGGCGATCAAAAGCTTTGAGCCGTTCAAGGCTGCTGGGCCAGACGGGATTTTCCCCGCACAACTCATAAACACGTTGGAAACATCGGCTAAATGGCTGGTATTTCTCTTTTCAGCCTGCCTGGCTCTCAACTACATTCCGCACTCCTGGAGAAGCGCCAAGGTAGTCTTTATTCCTAAGGCTGGGAAGGCCTCACACTATGAGCCTAAGGACTACAGACCGATCAGTCTCTCGTCCTTTGCACTCAAAACCTTCGAGAGGATAATTAGCGATTATCTCTCCTCTACTATTGATAGCAACCTTATCTCTAGCTATCAACATGCATACACCAAAGGTAAATCAACGGAAACTGCGCTTCACAGCCTTGTCTCTGTTATTGAAAAATCGTTGTATGAAAAAGATTACTGTCTCGTGGCCTTCCTATACATTGAAGGTGCCTTCAACAATATAAGCCCGGAGGCTATTAACACCGCTCTAACTAATCTGGGCATAAGCAGGTCTCTCATTGGACTAATTGATAAGCTACTAAAGGGAAGGAAAATAGTTTCTACACTGGGCACAGTTGATTTCTCACGCTATGTCACAATAAGAACGCCTCAGGGTGGTGTTCTCTCTCCGCTTTTATGGAACCTCACTGTAAACTCGTTGCTACGAGACACAAGCTGGGGGGGGCGGGAGGATAGTTGCATATGCAGACGATTTAGCTATTGCATACAGGGGCAAATTCCCACAAACCCTGTGTGACTTGATGCAAGTAGCACTGCGAGCAGTTTCCTCGTGGTCATCTCGCTGCGGACTTAATATCAACCCGGGAAAAGTGGAGCTTGTCCTTTATACTAACCGGTACAAAATACCAACGCTAAGCCTACCAGAACTAAATGGCGTGCGCCTGAACTTGGCTGACAAAGCCAAATTCCTAGGCATAGTTCTGGATAGAAAGCTTAACTGGAAGGAGAATGTCATCCAGCGCCAGAGGAAAGCGTGCATTGTACTTTACACCTGTAAAAGAGCCATTGGCAAAAAATGGGGGCTCAGTCCCAAAATCAGCAGATGGATTTACACTGCGATAACCCGGCCAATTATGCTGTATGGAGTCGTGGTATGGTGGCCTGCGCTGAGCAAGGCAGCCAACCTAAACCTGTTAGGTAAAGTCCACAGATCTAGCATGATCTGTATAAGCGGCGTGTTGAGAACAACGCCCAACGAAGCTCTCCAGGCCATTCTTGGCATTTTGCCACTCGATCTGGAAGGGTACCGGGCAGCGGCAGCATCGGCTCTGCGTCTAAGGGAAACTTCCGGCTGGGGCGCAGGCACTACTGGACACTCCGGTATTCTGGATTCTTACAGCTTTCTCCCTACGAGCACGGACCGTTGTGCAACCACAACAGTCGGAGATAGCTGGTTCAGAATAAACATTCGCAGCAGGGAAGACTGGGAGAGGACGGATCGGTGTCCTGCTACTAATGGCGGCATTTCCATATACACCGACGGTTCGAAGTTGGACGGCAGAGTTGGAGGAGGGATTTATTCCAAGGATCTGGACCTTGAGCTTTCCTTCAGACTGCCTGATCATTGCAGCGTCTTCCAGGCTGAGGTCTCAGCAATCATGGACGCCGCGGCCAGGATAGGGCAACACGCTATCGGACAGAATATCGTTATTTTCAGCGATAGCCAAGCGGCAGTCAAAACCCTTGGCTCTTACTTGTTCAACTCTGAACTGACGCTCAGCTGTCGTCGATCTCTTCAGGAGATGGCCCAACAGAACCGCGTGAGCCTCACATGGGTCCCGGGACACAGGGACATTGAGGGAAACTGTAGGGCAGACGAACTTGCTAGGCAGGGCACGACCAAGCAGGTTCTTCAGGATAAAGAACGCTTAGGTATGCCCTTTGCCACATGCAAGCTAATGCTGAAGGAGCATACACTCCGACAAGCCAATGAAAGATGGCTTTTATCGCCAGGGTGCCGAGTATCCAAACAATCCTGGCCAAAATGGGATATTAAAAGATCTAAATATATTTAAACCCTAAGAAGAAGGGATATATCTATATTAATAGGGGTTTTAACCGGGCACTGCCTTATTGGAAGGCACGCAGCAAGGCTGGGTGTACCCTACTGACGATGCTGTAGGAGTTGCAAAGATGATGAGGAGGAGGAAACGGTGGAGCATCTCATCTGCAACTGCCCGGCTTTAAGCGGCGCGAGAAGGCGCTTTTTCGGAGTTCCCTTCCTGGATAGCCTACGCCAGGTAGCGGAGCTGGACATAAAGGACTTGATGGCTTTCATCAAGTCATCTAAATGGTTCGAGGAGGTGTAACGGTGTCGGTTTTAGGAGTGCCAGCCCCGGGATTCTGCTATGTGGAGAGTCCCAATAGCACTGGGATTTTCCATATGGCCGGGTCCCGTGACTGACTTTCCTAGTGTTGATGGTACCACAATGGGCCTTTTAATACTGGCCTAGGTGTGCCTTTGCGGCAGCCACTTCTACCTAACCTAACCCTACCAAAAAACCCAAATTGTATAAGCGATTATCTCATTTCGATAATGGGTGGTATGTATGTATATTTATAAAAACTAGTATATCCCGTGGTCGAAATTCGACCAATTTAAAATAGTTGAACTTATTCAAACATCTGATCAACTTTTTGTCAATAGCTGCCTTTAGGACCCGTGGCCGAACCTCGACCAACTTAAATGTATACATTAAAAACTCATCTATAGGCAAAATGAGGCCATCAAAGAATTTAAAAAATAGCGGCTGTTATTATATAATAAAAATATTAAATTACAGCAGCCCTTTCCAAAATTATTTATGGCAAATGCCATGCAAATATTCGGTTTTCGAGATTTTATGTTGCACTTGAATAATCGGATGATGACATTGTGCTTAACAAATAGCCACTAATTTATGCGATCGTTTTGAGCAGGTGAAGAACAAAAAAATATTAGGTTGAAAATTAAGTAAATTGTAATAGTTAAGATTAAAGGTTTTTTAATATAAAAAAAAACATAATTTAAGAAAAAAAAGGAATATTCCGCAACCGGGTCTTGCAACTGTGCACACCGTATTCTATACGCTCACCGCCGCGCCATTACCTTATGCACAAAGCAGTTTAAGAATTAACAATATACCAACAACAAAGTTAGACTATTAATATAAATAATGGACCAAAGTACTCAATGAGCGAGGGAATGAAAATAATTTCTCTCTCATAATAGGACGTGTTTAATGAGGGAGAGAATGAAGATAAAGAGTGGTTTCCTTTGAAGTTCAGCCAACTTCGAAATATGAGTTTGACGCTATTACTCTAACTCTCAAAGAGCGAGAGAATCAAAATATTTCCATTGCTGGTATTTTACACACATATACAAATTTCTCAAAATAAGCTTGGTATTCCAACAACAGGAGCCATATTGAATTATTATTTTATTTTTTTGAAACATTTTTTTTGTATGGTGGTACACAAGCCAACTTTGATTTCGACATATTTTTTTCAAATTAAAAGTTTGACCATGGTTGCCCTATTTCACATTTTAATAATGGTGTCATGAAAACATAAAACTTTGTAGAATTTCATTTTAAACAAATCTATTACATCGGAATTTTTCCTTGAATAAATCTTTTTAATATGGAATTCTACAATTAAGTGAAGCTTTATTGGGCTTTTGAATCTCTATTTAGATATATACATACATATTAGAGTTTTATGGAAATATATAATTTTGATTACGTTTTCCCAAAAAATTGTATAGTTAAATTACATTTTATTATAAATATATGTAATTTAAGATTTTCAGGATTTTATGGCACAACAATATAACATTTTTAGTGTTTCATTTGTTTATTAATACTTTGGAATATATGGCGACCATAGTTATCTCATTTTATTATAGAATTCTACGAAAAAGATGTTTGATTTTTATTTTTTTAAAAAAGCAAAATTTCATATTATATAAAATTGACGGCAATGGGTGTATCTATTTCAATCTAATTTTTTTTTTTTTTCCTTGATGAATTTCAATACAGATTTAACTTTGTATTGAATTGGAGTGTTTACGCAAGTATGGATATGTGTATGCAAATAGATATGAGTATGAAATTGGTTTGACGTTTATTTTGAAGGGGTGGAAATTTGGAAATATGAGTTCGTGTAATATTAAAGAATATTAATGAGCGAGAGAACGAAAATAGTTACACATTCATTTTAGAGAAGTATGGGTTGTATTTAAAAAAAATGTATTATACATGGCGTGGTTTTAAAACTTTTTAGTGGGGGTAAATTAAAAATTCTGGTTAGGTCAAAAAAAGTGTGAGGGTTTTCTAGCTTTTTTCTTTAACCATAACTTAGCAATATTTAAAAGACACTTTATATGGATTTTTCTTTTGATTTAAAGAAAAAAAACTGTATATTGATTTTTAAAAAAATTCTATTCAATTTGGTCTAGACTTGTTTGGGGCTCGGGTTGCAAATCTGCCCTTTTAAAAGTTAATACATATATACATTTGAAAAGAAATTATTTGTTGTCTTCAGTAAAATTTAAGATTTCCGCTTATCACTTGGTTTAGTTCAAAATAACGTAGTATCCATAAAATATTTTGTCGATTTTTATACATTAATTAAGGAATTTATCAGCAACTCTATCTCAATCGATAGAATTTGAAAAAAAATTCGCAAATTGCAGCTTTCATCTTCAAAAATTAGAGCAGTCAGACTTATATTAATGGTAATTTTTTGAAATATTTACCAAAAAAAAAAAAACAAAAAGAAATTGTATAAGCGGTTATAGCATTTCTATAATGGGTGGTATGTATGTATATTTATGATATAAAATTATTATTTCACATGGCTTTCCGTAAACTAAAAATATTCGCACCAAATTTTTTTCTTCTCGAAAATAGAGATCACAAACATAAAAATATTGTTTATAAAAATATTAAAAAGTCAAGATTAGAAATATAAAAATATATAAAAAATATAAACAATTTTCAATGACAAAAAAGAAAAAAATTTTGGCCTATAGCTGTGTAACTAACTGTACTCGAACCATCAACCGCTCGACCACTACCCCCTAACGCTTCCCACTGGGCTATCGCTTTATTTACAAATTGATTGTCAGATAACCAATTTAAGTTGCATGAAAAATTTTCATTCGCTTATTACAGATAAATGAAGCAGTATTGGTTATATATTAGATAATTGTGCACTGCCTTAGAGGTATGCCAACAAATCCATATGCATTTCATAAATATTTATGCATATTTAGTATGGGTTTAAGCTTGGCAATGATTTATATGTAAAATTTGTTAGCCTATTAATATAATAGATAATGGACCAAAGTACTCAATGAGCGAGGGAATGAAAATAATTTCTCTCTCATAATAGGACGTGTTTAATGAGGGAGAGAATGAAGATAAAGAGTGGTTTCCTTTGAAGTTCAGCCAACTTCGAAATATGAGTTTGACGCTATTACTCTAACTCTCAAAGAGCGAGAGAATCAAAATATTTCCATTGCTGGTATTTTACACACATATACAAATTTCTCAAAATAAGCTTGGTACTCCAACAACAGGAGCCATATTGAATTATTATTTTATTTTTTTGAAACATTTTTTTTGTATGGTGGTACACAAGCCAACTTTGATTGCGACATATTTTTTTCAAATTAAAGGTTTGACCATGGTTGCCCTATTTCACATTTTAATAATGGTGTCATGAAAACATAAAACTTTGTAGAATTTCATTTTAAACAAATCTATTACATCGGAATTTTTCCTTGAATAAATCTTTTTAATATGGAATTCTACAATTAAGTGAAGCTTTATTGGGCTTTTGAATCTCTATTTAGATATATACATACATATTAGAGTTTTATGGAAAAATATAATTTTGATTACGTTTTCCCAAAAAATTGTATAGTTAAATTACATTTTATTATAAATATATGTAATTTAAGATTTTCAGGATTTTATGGCACAACAATATAACATTTTTAGTGTTTCATTTGTTTATTAATACTTTGGAATATATGGCGACCATAGTTATCTCATTTTATTATAGAATTCTACGAAAAAGATGTTTGATTTTTATTTTTTTAAAAAAGCAAAATTTCATATTATATAAAATTGACGGCAATGGGTGTATCTATTTCAATCTAATTTTTTTTTTTTTTTTTCTTGATGAATTTCAATACAGAAAGTTAAAGCATTGATTGCTTCTTTCCTAAAAATTTTATTTTTAAACTAAACTTACTAAAGCGTGCGAGATATGAGAAAAACAAATTGTCACTTTTTTTAATACTTTGGTACATAACAACACATATTGGGGCAACTCTCATGCGGAAACAAATTGGCTATTCGCGCCGACGCCATCTATTTGGAGTGTAACATTTCAATATGTATATATGACTTCAACGCCGAATCTACTGTTTGAACTCAATGAGAGAATTGGAGTGTTTACGCAAGTATGGATATGTGTATGCAAATAGATATGAGTATGAAATTGGTTTGACGTTTATTTTGAAGGGGTGGAAATTTGGAAATATGAGTTCGTGTAATATTAAAGAATATTAATGAGCGAGAGAACGAAAATAGTTACACATTCATTTTAGAGAAGTATGGGTTGTATTTAAAAAAAATGTATTATACATGGCGTGGTTTTAAAACTTTTTAGTGGGGGTAAATTACAAATTCTGGTTAGGTCAAAAAAAGTTTGAGGGTTTTCTAGCTTTTTTCTTTAACCATAACTTAGCAATATTTAAAAGACACTTTATATGGATTTTTCCTTTGATTTAAAGAAAAAAAATGTATATTGATTTTTAAAAAAATTCTATTCTATTTGGTCTAGACTTGTTTGGGGCTCGGGTTGCAAATCTGCCCTTTTAAAAGTTAATACATATATATGTACATATGAAAAGAAATTATGTGTTGTCTTCAGTAAAATTTAAGATTTCCGCTTATCACTTGGTTTAGTTAAAAATTTAAGTATCCATAAAATATGTTTTCGATATTTATACTTTAAATAAGGAATTTATCAGCAACTCTATCTCAATCGATAGAAATCGTGAAATTTATCGAAATAATCTACAGAAATTGAATAAACAGACCACTATGTTTGAAAAAAATTCGCAAATTGCAGCTTACATCTTCAAAAATTAGAGCAGTCAGACTTATATTAATGGTAATTTTTTGAAATATTTACCAAAAAAAAAAAAAAAAATTGTATAGCATTTCTATAATGGTGGTATGTATGTATATTTATGATCTAAAATTATTATTTCACATGGCTTTCCGTAAACTAAAAATATTCGCACCAAATTTTTTTTTCTCGAAAATAGAAATCATAACATAAAAATATTGTTTATAAAAATTTTAAGAAGTCAAGATTAGAAATATAAAAATATATAAAAAATATAAAAAATTTTCAATGACAAAAAAGAAAAAATTTTGGCCGATAGCTGTAACTGTACTTGAACCATCAACCGCTCGACCACTACCCCCTGACGCTTCCCACTGGGCTATCGCTTTATTTACAAATTGATTGTCAGATAACCAATTCAAGTTGCATGAGAAATTTTTATTCGCTTATTACAGAGAAATGAAGCAGTATTGGTTATATATTAGATAATTGTGCACTGCTTTAGAGGTATGCCAACAAATCCATTTGCATTTCATAAATATTTATGCATATTTAGTATGGGTTTAAGCTTGGCAATTATTTATATGTAAAATTTGTTAGCCTATTAATATAATAGATATACATACATATTAGAGCTTTATGGAAAAATATAATTTTGATAACGTTTTCCCAAAAAATTGTATAGTTAAATTACATTTTATTATAAGTATATGTAATTGAAAATTTAATTTTTTCATGATTTTATGGCAGAACAATATAAAATTTTTAGTTTTTCATTTGTTTATTAAAACTTTGGAATATAAGGCGATGATAGTTATCTCATTTTTATTATAGAATTCTACGAAAAAGATGTTTGATTTTTATTTTTTTAAAAAGGCAAATTTACATATTATATAGAATTGACGGCAATGGGTGTATCTATTTCAATCTCATTTTTTTTTTCTTGATGAATTTCAATACAGAAAGTTAAAACATTGATTGCTTCTTTTCTAAAAATTTTATTTTTAAACTATTTTCGTTTATAATAAAGCGTGCGAGATATGAGAAAAACAAATTGTCACTTTTTTTTAATACTTTGGTACATAACAACACATATTGGGGCAACTCTCATGCGGAAACAAATTGGCTATTCGCGCCGACGCCATCTATTTGGAGTGTAACATTTCAATATACATATGAGTTCAACACCGAATCTACTGTTTGAACTCAATGAGCGAGAGAATTGGAGTGTTTACGCATATATGTATATGTGTATATAAATAGATATGAGTATGAAATTGGCTTGACGTTTATTTTGAAAGGGTGGAAATTTGGAAATATGAGTTCGTGTAATATTAAAGAGTATTAATGAGCGAGAGAACGAAAATAGTTACACATTCAATTTAGAGAAGTATGGGTTGTATTTTAAAAAAATGTATTATACATGGCGTGGTTTTAAAACTTTTTAGTGGGGGTAAATTAAAAATTCTGGTTAGGTCAAAAAAAGTGTGAGGGTTTTCTAGCTTTTTTCTTTAACCATAACTTAGCAATATTTAAAAGACACTTTAACACAAAAAAATGTATATTGATTTTTAAAAAAATTCTATTCAATTTGGTCTAGACTTGTTTGGGGCTCGGGTTGCAAATCTGCCCTTTTAAAAGTTAATACATATATACATTTGAAAAGAAATTATTTGTTGTCTTCAGTAAAATTTAAGATTTCCGCTTATCACTTGGTTGAGTTCAAAATAACGTAGTATCCATAAAATATTTTGTCGATTTTTATACATTAATTAAGGAATTTATCAGCAACTCTATCTCAATCGATAGAATTTGAAAAAAAAATTCGCAAATTGCAGCTTTCATCTTCAAAAATTAGAGCAGTCAGACTTATATTAATGGTAATTTTTTGAAATATTTACCAAAAAAAAAAAAACAAAAAGAAATTGTATAAGCGGTTATAGCATTTCTATAATGGGTGGTATGTATGTATATTTATGATATAAAATTATTATTTCACATGGCTTTCCGTAAACTAAAAATATTCGCACCAAATTTTTTTCTTCTCGAAAATAGAGATCACAAACATAAAAATATTGTTTATAAAAATATTAAAAAGTCAAGATTAGAAATATAAAAATATATAAAAAATATAAACAATTTTCAATGACAAAAAAGAAAAAATTTTGGCCTATAGCTGTGTAACTAACTGTACTCGAACCATCAACCGCTCGACCACTACCCCCTAACGCTTCCCACTGGGCTATCGCTTTATTTACAAATTGATTGTCAGATAACCAATTTAAGTTGCATGAAAAATTTTCATTCGCTTATTACAGATAAATGAAGCAGTATTGGTTATATATTAGATAATTGTGCACTGCCTTAGAGGTATGCCAACAAATCCATATGCATTTCATAAATATTTATGCATATTTAGTATGGGTTTAAGCTTGGCAATGATTTATATGTAAAATTTGTTAGCCTATTAATATAATAGATAATGGACCAAAGTACTCAATGAGCGAGGGAATGAAAATAATTTCTCTCTCATAATAGGACGTGTTTAATGAGGGAGAGAATGAAGATAAAGAGTGGTTTCCTTTGAAGTTCAGCCAACTTCGAAATATGAGTTTGACGTTATTACTCTAACTCTCAAAGAGCGAGAGAATCAAAATATTTCCATTGCTGGTATTTTACACACATATACAAATTTCTCAAAATAAGCTTGGTACTCCAACAACAGGAGCCATATTGAATTATTATTTTATTTTTTTGAAACATTTTTTTTGTATGGTGGTACACAAGCCAACTTTGATTGCGACATATTTTTTTCAAATTAAAAGTTTGACCATGGTTGCCCTATTTCACATTTTAATAATGGTGTCATGAAAACATAAAACTTTGTAGAATTTCATTTTAAACAAATCTATTACATCGGAATTTTTCCTTGAATAAATCTTTTTAATATGGAATTCTACAATTAAGTGAAGCTTTATTGGGCTTTTGAATCTCTATTTAGATATATACATACATATTAGAGTTTTATGGAAAAATATAATTTTGATTACGTTTTCCCAAAAAATTTTATAGTTAAATTACATTTTATTATAAATATATGTAATTTAAGATTTTCAGGATTTTATGGCACAACATTATAACATTTTTAGTGTTTCATTTGTTTATTAATACTTTGGAATATATGGCGACCATAGTTATCTCATTTTATTATAGAATTCTACGAAAAAGATGTTTGATTTTTATTTTTTTAAAAAAGCAAAATTTCATATTATATAAAATTGACGGCAATGGGTGTATCTATTTCAATCTAATTTTTTTTTTTTTTCCTTGATGAATTTCAATACAGAAAGTTAAAGCATTGATTGCTTCTTTCCTAAAAATTTTATTTTTAAACTAAACTTACTAAAGCGTGCGAGATATGAGAAAAACAAATTGTCACTTTTTTTAATACTTTGGTACATAACAACACATATTGGGGCAACTCTCATGCGGAAACAAATTGGCTATTCGCGCCGACGCCATCTATTTGGAGTGTAACATTTCAATATGTATATATGACTTCAACGCCGAATCTACTGTTTGAACTCAATGAGAGAATTGGAGTGTTTACGCAAGTATGGATATGTGTATGCAAATAGATATGAGTATGAAATTGGTTTGACGTTTATTTTGAAGGGGTGGAAATTTGGAAATATGAGTTCGTGTAATATTAAAGAATATTAATGAGCGAGAGAACGAAAATAGTTACACATTCATTTTAGAGAAGTATGGGTTGTATTTAAAATAAATGTATTATACATGGCGTGGTTTTAAAACTTTTTAGTGGGGGTAAATTACAAATTCTGGTTAGGTCAAAAAAAGTTTGAGGGTTTTCTAGCTTTTTTCTTTAACCATAACTTAGCAATATTTAAAAGACACTTTATATGGATTTTTCCTTTGATTTAAAGAAAAAAAATGTATATTGATTTTTAAAAAAATTCTATTCTATTTGGTCTAGACTTGTTTGGGGCTCGGGTTGCAAATCTGCCCTTTTAAAAGTTAATACATATATATGTACATATGAAAAGAAATTATGTGTTGTCTTCAGTAAAATTTAAGATTTCCGCTTATCACTTGGTTTAGTTAAAAATTTAAGTATCCATAAAATATGTTTTCGATATTTATACTTTAAATAAGGAATTTATCAGCAACTCTATCTCAATCGATAGAAATCGTGAAATTTATCGAAATAATCTACAGAAATTGAATAAACAGACCACTATGTTTGAAAAAAATTCGCAAATTGCAGCTTACATCTTCAAAAATTAGAGCAGTCAGACTTATATTAATGGTAATTTTTTGAAATATTTACCAAAAAAAAAAAAAAAAAATTGTATAGCATTTCTATAATGGTGGTATGTATGTATATTTATGATCTAAAATTATTATTTCACATGGCTTTCCGTAAACTAAAAATATTCGCACCAAATTTTTTTTTCTCGAAAATAGAAATCATAACATAAAAATATTGTTTATAAAAATTTTAAGAAGTCAAGATTAGAAATATAAAAATATATAAAAAATATAAAAAATTTTCAATGACAAAAAAGAAAAAATTTTGGCCGATAGCTGTAACTGTACTTGAACCATCAACCGCTCGACCACTACCCCCTGACGCTTCCCACTGGGCTATCGCTTTATTTACAAATTGATTGTCAGATAACCAATTCAAGTTGCATGAGAAATTTTTATTCGCTTATTACAGAGAAATGAAGCAGTATTGGTTATATATTAGATAATTGTGCACTGCTTTAGAGGTATGCCAACAAATCCATTTGCATTTCATAAATATTTATGCATATTTAGTATGGGTTTAAGCTTGGCAATTATTTATATGTAAAATTTGTTAGCCTATTAATATAATAGATATACATACATATTAGAGCTTTATGGAAAAATATAATTTTGATAACGTTTTCCCAAAAAATTGTATAGTTAAATTACATTTTATTATAAGTATATGTAATTGAAAATTTAATTTTTTCATGATTTTATGGCAGAACAATATAAAATTTTTAGTTTTTCATTTGTTTATTAAAACTTTGGAATATAAGGCGATGATAGTTATCTCATTTTTATTATAGAATTCTACGAAAAAGATGTTTGATTTTTATTTTTTTAAAAAGGCAAATTTTCATATTATATAGAATTGACGGCAATGGGTGTATCTATTTCAATCTCATTTTTTTTTTCTTGATGAATTTCAATACAGAAAGTTAAAACATTGATTGCTTCTTTTCTAAAAATTTTATTTTTAAACTATTTTCGTTTATAATAAAGCGTGCGAGATATGAGAAAAACAAATTGTCACTTTTTTTTAATCCTTTGGTACATAACAACACATATTGGGGCAACTCTCATGCGGAAACAAATTGGCTATTCGCGCCGACGCCATCTATTTGGAGTGTAACATTTCAATATACATATGAGTTCAACGCCGAATCTACTGTTTGAACTCAATGAGCGAGAGAATTGGAGTGTTTACGCATATATGTATATGTGTATATAAATAGATATGAGTATGAAATTGGCTTGACGTTTATTTTGAAGGGGTGGAAACAAGGCGAATAAATTTACAGGTGACTTTTTCCCACCATATGACTTCTTCTTCTTCCTTGAAAATCCAATCGTAGCTGTCAAATTTCTTATGTTGTTGCTTTGTCTGACATTTTTAGGCACAAGGAGTGTGTGCGTGCGTGTAGATCTGAATTCGCTCGAACACACCTGTAATGAATTCGCCTTGGGTGGAAATTTGGAAATATGAGTTCGTGTAATATTAAAGAGTATTAATGAGCGAGAGAACGAAAATAGTTACACATTCAATTTAGAGAAGTATGGGTTGTATTTTAAAAAAATGTATTATACATGGCGTGGTTTTAAAACTTTTTAGTGGGGGTAAATTACAAATTCTGGTTAGGTCAAAAAAAGTGTGAGGGTTTTCTAGCTTTTTTCTTTAACCATAACTTAGCAATATTTAAAAGACACTTTATATGGATTTTTCTTTTGATTTAAAGAAAAAAAAAAGTATATTGATTTTTAAAAAAATTCTATTCAATTTGGTCTAGACTTGTTTGGGGCTCGGGTTGCAAATCTGCCCTTTTAAAAGTTAATACATATATACATTTGAAAACAAATTATTTGTTGTCTTCAGTAAAATTTAAGATTTCCGCTTATCACTTGGTTTAGTTCAAAATAACGTAGTATCCATAAAATATTTGGTCGATTTTTATACATTAATTAAGGAATTTATCAGCAACTCTATCTCAATCGATAGAATTTGAAAAAAAATTCGCAAATTGCAGCTTTCATCTTCAAAAATTAGAGCAGTCAGACTTATATTAATGGTAATTTTTTGAAATATTTACCAAAAAAAAAAAACAAAAAGAAATTGTATAAGCGGTTATAGCATTTCTATAATGGGTGGTATGTATGTATATTTATGATATAAAATTATTATTTCACATGGCTTTCCGTAAACTAAAAATATTCGCACCAAATTTTTTTCTTCTCGAAAATAGAGATCAAAAACATAAAAATATTGTTTATAAAAATATTAAAAAGTCAAGATTAGAAATATAAAAATATATAAAAAATATAAACAATTTTCAATGACAAAAAAGCAAAAAATTTTGGCCTATAGCTGTGTAACTAACTGTACTCGAACCATCAACCGCTCGACCACTACCCCCTAACGCTTCCCACTGGGCTATCGCTTTATTTACAAATTGATTGTCAGATAACCAATTTAAGTTGCATGAAAAATTTTCATTCGCTTATTACAGATAAATGAAGCAGTATTGGTTATATATTAGATAATTGTGCACTGCCTTAGAGGTATGCCAACAAATCCATATGCATTTCATAAATATTTATGCATATTTAGTATGGGTTTAAGCTTGGCAATGATTTATATGTAAAATTTGTTAGCCTATTAATATAATAGATATTCGCAGTAAGTTTTTTCCGAAAAAAGTATCACATATATAAAAATATGTCTTATGAAATTTTAATGAGCTTATAAAAAATCAAGATTAGAAATACTCATATACCTAAAGATGTTTTAAAAAAGAAAAAACTATTTCAATGAAAAAAAAAAAAAAATTGTAGCCCGGAGCTGTTCTCGAACCTACAACAGTTCGCTCGCTATCCGATGCGCTAACCACTGCTCTACTGCTTTATCTACGAATTTATTCAAGCTGTATGGGCAATGAGCGAGAGAATGAAAATAATTTCTCTAATAATAGGAGGAGCTTATTGAGTGAAAGAATGAAATTCATTTTGCAGAAAATGAGTTCTTTTTATAGAAACTTATTATTTAGTGTTGGTGAATTACAAATGCTGGTTAGGGCAAATCTAGGCTTTTTCAAAAACAGTTAAAGGATTTTCTAGCTTTTTTCTTTATCCATAACTTAGCAATATTTAGAAGACATTTTAATTTGATTTTTGATTTGATTTAAAAAAAATTTAGGTATATTGATTTAAAAAAAAAAATGTATTCAAAGTGGTAAAATCAGCCAAAATCTAGGCTTTTGCAAAAACAGTTAAAGGTTTTTATAGCCTTTTTCTTTATCCATAACTTAGCAATATTTAGAAGACATTTTAATTTGATTTTTGATTTGATTTAAAAAAAAATGTAGGTATGTTGATTTAAAAAAAAAAAAAATGTATTCAAAGTGGTAAAATCAGCCAAAATCTAGCGTTTTGCAAAAACTGTTAAAGATTTTTCTATCTTTTTTCCCTAACCATAACTTAAAAATATTTAAAAATACATTTCTTATCGATTTTTGATTTGATTTTTGAAAAAAATAGTACGTATATTGGTTTAAAAAAAAAATATTCAAAAGTGGTGAAACCGGGCAAAATGTAGCCTTTTGCAAAAATAGTTTGAGGATTTTCTAGCCTTTTTCCTCAACCATAACTTACAAATATTTAAAAAGACATTTAATATCGATTTTTGATTTGATTTTTAAAAAAAATGTGGGTATGTTGATTTAAAACAAAAGTTATTCAAAATTGGTTAAACCGGGCAAAATCTAGCCTTATGCAAAAAGAGTTTGAGGGTTTTTAAGCTTTTTTCCTCAACCCTAACTTGAAAATATTTAAAAAGACATTTTATATTGATTTTTGATTTGATTTTTGAAAAAAAAAAAAATTTAGGTATATTGAAACGGGGCAAAATGTCTTTAGTAATATTTTAGTTGACCTCTAACCACTTCGTTTAGTACAAAATTTAAGGACCTGTGAAAAATTATGGATTTAAAAAGACATTTCATATCGATTTTTGATTTGATTTTTGAAAAAAATGTGGGTATGTTGATTTAAAAAAAAAGTTATTCAAAATTGGTTAAACCGGCCAAAATCTAGCCTTTTGCAAAAACTGTTAAAGGTTTTTCTATCTTTTTTCCCTAACCATAACTTAAAAATATTTAAAAAGACATTTAATATCGATTTTTGATTTGATTTTGGAAAAAAATGTGGGTATGTTGATTTAAAACAAAAGTTATTCAAAATTGGTTAAACCGGGCAAAATCTAGCCTTATGCAAAAAGAGTTTGAGGGTTTTTAAGCTTTTTTCCTCAACCCTAACTTGAAAATATTTAAAAAGACATTTTATATTGATTTTTGATTTGATTTTTGAAAAAAAAAAAAAATTTAGATATATTGAAACGGGGCAAAATGTCTTTAGTAATATTTTAGTTGACCTCTAACCACTTCGTTTAGTACAAAATTTAAGGACCTGTGAAAAATTATGGATTTTTATATTTCAAAATTTATAGAAATAATCTACCGAAGTCCGATAAACAGAACAATATCCCCCTTATTCATAAAAAATATAAAAGGTTTATTAAGCTCTTATTATTCAAAATTTGTATGAAAATGTCATTTTAAAAAGCTTTATAAACCAATTTTATTTTTTATGAATATGAGGGTATGTTTAAAAAAATTTTAATTTTCGGAAAAACTTACCAAAAAACCCAAATTGTATAAGCGGTTATCTCATTTCTATAATGGGTGGTATGTATATATATTTATGAAATTATTCGCAGTAAGTTATTTCCGAAAAAAGTATCACAAATATAAAAATATGTCTTATGAAATTTTAATGAGCTTATAAAAAATCAAGATTAGAAATACTCATATACCTAAAGATGTTTTAAAAAAGAAAAAACTATTTCAATGAAAAAAAAAAAAAAATTATAGCCCGGAGCTGTTCTCGAACCTACAACAGTTCGCTCGCTATCCGATGCGCTAACCACTGCTCTACTGCTTTATCTACGAATTTACTGTCAAATCACCAATTCAAGCTGTATGGGCAATGAGCGAGAGAATGAAAATAGTTTCTCTAATAAAAGGAGGAGCTTGTTGAGTGAAAGATTGAAAGGTTCATTTTGCAGAAAATGAGTTCTTTTTATAGAAACTTATTATACAGGCGTGTTTTTAGATCTTTTTAGAGGGGGTAAATTACAAATTCTGGTTAGGTCAAAAAAGTTTGAGGATTTTCTAGCTTTTTTCTTTAACCATAACTTAGCAATGTTTAAGAAAATTTATATGGATTTTTTATTTGATTTAAAGAAAAAATATATATTAATTTTTCTATTCAATTTGGTCTAGTCTTTTTGGGGCTCGGGTTGCAAATCTGCCCTTTTAAAAGTTAATACATATGTACATATTAAATATGTTGTCGATTTTTATATTTTAAATAGGGAAGTACTCAATGAGCGAAGGAGTGAAAATAATTTCTCTAATAATAGGAGGAGCTTATTGAGTGAAAGAATGAAATTCATTTTGTTGAAATATGAGTTCTATTTATAGAAATTTATTATTTAGTGTTGGTAAATTACAAATGCTGGTTAGGGCAAATCTAGGCTTTTGCAAAAACAGTTAAAGGATTTTCTAGCTTTTTTCTTTATCCATAACTTAGCAATATTTAGAAGACATTTTAATTTGATTTTTGATTTGATTTAAAAAAAAAATGTAGGTATGTTGATTTAAAAAAAAAAAAAATTTATTCAAAGTGGTAAAATCAGCCAAAATCTAGCCTTTTGCAAAAACTGTTAATGGTTTTTCTATCTTTTTTCCTCAACTATAACTTAAAAATATTTTAAAATACATTTCTTATCGATTTTTGATTTGATTTTTGAAAAAAATAGTACGTATATTGATTTAAAAAAAAAAATGCAAAAGTGGTGAAACCGGGCAAAATGTAGCCTTTTGCAAAAATATTTTGAGGATTTTCTAGCCTTTTTCCTTAGCCATAACTTAGAAATATTTAAAAAGACATTTCATATCGATTTTTGATTTGATTTTTGAAAAAAAAAATGTGAGGGTTTTTAAGCTTTTTTCCTCAACCCTAACTTGAAAATATTTAAAAAGACATTTTATATTGATTTTTGATTTGATTTTTGAAAAAAAAAAAAAATTTAGGTATATTGAAACGGGGCAAAATGTCTTTAGTAATATTTTAGTTGACCTCTAACCACTTCGTTTAGTACAAAATTTAAGGACCTGTGAAAAATTATGGATTTAAAAAGACATTACATATCGATTTTTGATTTGATTTTTGAAAAAAATGTGGGTATGTTGATTTAAAAAAAAAGTTATTCAAAATTGGTTAAACCGGCCAAAATCTAGCCTTTTGCAAAAACTGTTAAAGGTTTTTCTATCTTTTTTCCCTAACCATAACTTAAAAATATTTAAAAACACATTTAATATCGATTTTTGATTTGATTTTGGAAAAAAATGTGGGTATGTTGATTTAAAACAAAAGTTATTCAAAATTGGTTAAACCGGGCAAAATCTAGCCTTATGCAAAAAGAGTTTGAGGGTTTTTAAGCTTTTTTCCTCAACCCTAACTTGAAAATATTTAAAAAGACATTTTATATTGATTTTTGATTTGATTTTTGAAAAAAAAAATTTAGGTATATTGAAACAGGGCAAAATGTCTTTAGTAATATTTTAGTTGACCTCTAACCACTTCGTTTAGTACAAAATTTAAGGACCTGTGAAAAATTATGGATTTTTATATTTCAAAATTTATGGAAATAATCTACCGAAGTCCGATAAACAGAACAATATCCCCCTTATTCATAAAAAATATAAAAGGTTTATTAAGCTCTTATTATTTAAAATTTGTATGAAAATGTCATTTTAAAAAGCTTTATAAACCAATTTTATTTTTTATGAATATGAGGGTATTTTTAAAAAAATTTTAATTTTCGGAAAAACTTACCAAAAAACCCAAATTGTATAAGCGATTATCTCATTTCTATAATGGGTGGTATGTATGTATATTTATAAAAATATTCGCAGTAAGTTTTTTCCGAAAAAAGTATCACATATATAAAAATATGTCTTATGAAATTTTAATGAGCTTATAAAAAATCAAGATTAGAAATACTCATATACCTAAAGATGTTTTAAAAAAGAAAAAACTATTTCAATGAAAAAAAAAAAAAATTGTAGCCCGGAGCTGTTCTCGAACCTACAACAGTTCGCTCGCTATCCGATGCGCTAACCACTGCTCTACTGCTTTATCTACGAATTTATTCAAGCTGTATGGGCAATGAGCGAGAGAATGAAAATAATTTCTCTTATAATAGGAGGAGCTTATTGAGTGAAAGAATGAAATTCATTTTGCAGAAAATGAGTTCTTTTTATAGAAACTTATTATTTAGTGTTGGTAAATTACAAATGCTGGTTAGGGCAAATCTAGGCTTTTTCAAAAACAGTTAAAGGTTTTTCTAGCTTTTTTCTTTATCCTTAACTTAGCAATATTTAGAAGACATTTTAATTTGATTTTTGATTTGATTTAAAAAAAATTTAGGTATATTGATTTAAAAAAAAAAATGTATTCAAAGTTGTAAAATCAGCCAAAATCTAGGGTTTTGCAAAAACAGTTAAAGGTTTTTCTAGCTTTTTTCTTTATCCATAACTTAGCAATATTTAGAAGACATTTTAATTTGATTTTTGATTTGATTTCAAAAAAAATGTAGGTATGTTGATTAAAAAAAAAAAATGTATTCAAATCAGCCAAAATCTAGCCTTTTGCAAAAACTGTTAAAGGTTTTTCTATCTTTTTTCCCTAACCATAACTTAAAAATATTTAAAAATACATTTCTCATTTTCTAGCCTTTTTCCTCAACCATAACTTAGAAATGTTTAAAAAGACATTTAATATCGATTTTTGATTTGATTTTTGAAAAAAATGTGGGTATGTTGATTTAAAACAAAAGTTATTCAAAATTGGTTAAACCGGGCAAAATCTAGCCTTATGCAAAAAGAGTTTGAGGGTTTTTAAGCTTTTTTCCTCAACCCTAACTTGAAAATATTTAAAAAGACATTTTATATTGATTTTTGATTTGATTTTTGAAAAAAAAAAAAAAAAATGTAGACCACTTCGTTTAGTACAAAATTTAAGGACCTGTGAAAAATTTTGCGCTAACCACTGCTCTACTGCTTTATCTACGAATTTATTCAAGCTGTATGGGCAATGAGCGAGAGAATGAAAATAATTTCTCTAATAATAGGAGGTGCTTATTGAGTGAAAGAATGAAATTCATTTTGCAGAAAATTAGTTCTTTTTATAGAAACTTATTATTTAGTGTTGGTAAATTACAAATGCTGGTTAGGGCAAATCTAGGCTTTTTCAAAAACAGTTAAAGGTTTTTCTAGCTTTTTTCTTTATCCATAACTTAGCAATATTTAGAAGACATTTTAAATTGATTTTTGATTTGATTTAAAAAAAATTTAGGTATATTGATTTAAAAAAAAAATGTATTCAAAGTTGTAAAATCAGCCATAATCTAGGCTTTTGCAAAAACAGTTAAAGGTTTTTCTATCTTTTTTTTTTTTCTATTTAGAAGACATTTTAATTTGATTTTTGATTTGATTTCAAAAAAAATGTAGGTATGTTGATTTAAAACAAAAGTTATTCAAAATTGGTTAAACCGGGACATTTTAATTTGATTTTTGATTTGATTTAAAAAAAATTTAGGTATATTGATTTAAAAAAAAAATGTATTCAATGTGGTAAAATCAGCCAAAATCTAGCCTTTTGCAAAAACTGTTAAAGGTTTTTCTATCTTTTTTCCCTAACCATAACTTAAAAATATTTAAAAATACATTTCTTATCGATTTTTGATTTGATTTTTGAAAAAAATAGTACGTATATTGATTTAAAAAAAAAATTTTCAAAAGTGGTGAAACCGGGCAAAATGTAGCCTTTTGCAAAAATAGTTTGAGGATTTTCTAGCCTTTTTCCTCAACCATAACTTAGAAATATTTAAAAAGACATTTAATATCGATTTTTGATTTGATTTTTGAAAAAAATGTGGGTATGTTGATTTAAAACAAAAGTTATTCAAAATTGGTTAAACCGGGCAAAATCTAGCCTTATTCAAAAAGAGTTTGAGGGTTTTTAAGCTTTTTTCCTCAACCCTAACTTGAAAATATTTAAAAAGACATTTTATATTGATTTTAGATTTGATTTTTGAAAAAAAAAAAAATTTAGATATATTGAAACGGGGCAAAATGTCTTTAGTAATATTTTAGTTGACCTCTAACCACTTCGTTTAGTACAAAATTTAAGGAGCTGTGAAAAATTATGGATTTTTATGTTTCAAAATTTATAGAAATAATCTACCGAAGTCCGATAAACAGAACAATATCCCCCTTAATCATAAAAAATATAAACGGTTTATTAAGCTCTTATTATTCAAAATTTGTATGAAAATGTCATTTTAAAAAGCTTTATAAACCAATTTTATTTTTTATGAATATGAGGGTATGTTTAAAAAAAATTAAATTTTCGGAAAAACTTAACAAAAAACCCAAATTGTATAAGCGGTTATCTCATTTCTATAATGGGTGGTATGTATGTATATTTATGAAATTATTCGCAGTAAGTTTTTTCCGAAAAACGTATCACAAATATAAAAATATGTCTTATGAAATTTTAATGAGCTTATAAAAAATTAAGATTAAAAAATCCTCATATACCTAAAGATGTTTTAAAAAAGAAAAAACTATTTCAATGAAAAAAAAAAAATTATAGCCCGGAGCTGTTCTCGAACCTACAACAGTTCGCTCGCTATCCGATGCGCTAACCACTGCTCTACTGCTTTATCTACGAATTTACTGTCAAATCACCAATTCAAAGTGTATGGGCAATGAGCGAGAGAATGAAAATAGTTTCTCTAATAAAAGGAGGAGCTTGTTGAGTAAAAGATTGAAAGGTTCATTTTGCAGAAAATGAGTTCTTTTTATAGAAACTTATTATACAGGCGTGTTTTTAGAACTTTTTAGAGGGGGTAAATTACAAATTCTGGTTAGGTCAAAAAAGTTTGAGGATTTTCTAGCTTTTTTCTTTAACCATAACTTAGCAATATTTAAGACAATTTATATGGATTTTTTATTTGATTAAAAGACAAAATATATATTAATTTTTCTATTCAATTTGGTCTAGTCTTTTTGGGGCTCGGGTTGCAAATCTGCCCTTTTAAAAGTTAAAACATATGCACATATGAATAGAAATCAGTTGTTGCCTTCAGTAAAATTTAAGTACATATTAAATATGTTGTCGATTTTTATATTTTAAATAGGGAAGTACTCAATGAGCGAAGGAGTGAAAATAATTTCTCTAATAATAGGAGGAGCTTATTGAGTGAAAGAATGAAATTCATTTTGTAGAAATATGAGTTCTATTTATAGAAATTTATTATTTAGTGTTGGTAAATTACAAATGCTGGTTAGGGCAAATCTAGGCTTTTGCAAAAACAGTTAAAGGTTTTTCTAGCTTTTTTCTTTATCCATAACTTAGCAATATTTAGAAGACATTTTAGTTTGATTTTTGATTTGATTTAAAAAAAAAAATGTAGGTATGTTGATTTAAAAAAAAAAAAAATTTATTCAAAGTGGTAAAATCAGCCAAAATCTAGCCTTTTGCAAAAACTGTTAAAGGTTTTTCTATCTTTTTTCCTTAACCATAACTTAAAAATGCTTAAAAATACATTTCTTATCGATTTTTGATTTGATTTTTGAAAAAAATAGTACGTATATTGATTTAAAAAAAAAAAAAATTCAAAAGTGGTGAAACCGTGCAAAATGTAGCCTTTTGCAAAAATAGTTTGAGGATTTTCTAGCCTTTTTCCTTAGCCATAACTTAGAAATATTTAAAAAGACATTTCATATCGATTTTTGATTTGATTTTTGAAAAAAATGTGGGTATGTTGATTTAAAAAAAAAGTTATTCAAAATGGTTAAACCGGGCAAAATTTAGCCTTATGCAAAAACAGTTTGAGGGTTTTTAAGCTTTTTTCCTCAACCCCAACTTGAAAATATTTAAAAAGACATTTTATATTGATTTTTGATTTGATTTTTGAAAAAAAAAAAATATAGGTATATTGAAACGGGGCAAAATGTCTTTAGTAATATTTTAGTTGACCTCTAACCACTTCGTTTAGTACAAAATTTAAGGACCTGTGAAAAATTATGGATTTTTATATTTCAAAATTTATAGAAATAATCTACCGAAGTCCGATAAACAGAACAATATCCCCCTTATTCATAAAAAATACAAAAGATTTATTAAGCTCTTATTATTTAAAATTTTTATGAAAATGTCATTTTAAAAAGCTTTATAAACCAATTTTATTTTTTATGAATATGAGGGTATTTTTAAAAAAATTTAAATTTTCGGAAAAACTTACCAAAAAACCCAAATTGTATAAGCGGTTATCTCATTTCTATAATGGGTGGTATGTATGTATATTTATGAAAATATTTTTTTCCGAAAAAAGTATCACATATATAAAAATATGTCTTATGAAATTTTAATGAGCTTATAAAAAATCAAGATTAGAAATACTCATATACCTAAAGATGTTTTAAAAAAGAAAAACCTATTTCAATGAAAAAAAAAAAAAATTGTAGACCGGAGCTGTTCTCGAACCTACAACAGTTCGCTCGCTATCCGATGCGCTAACCACTGCTCTACTGCTTTATCTACGAATTTGTTCAAGCTGTATGGGCAATGAGCGAGAGAATGAAAAAAGTTTCTCTAATAAAAGGAGGAGCTAGTTGAGTGAAAGACTGAAAGGTTCATTTTGCAGAAAATGAGTTCTTTTTATAGAAACTTATTATACAGGCGTGTTTTTAAATCTTTTTAGAGGAGGTAAGTTACAAATTCTGGTTAGGTCAAAAAAAGTTTGAGGATTTTCTAGCTTTTTTCTTTAACCATAACTTAGCAATATTTAAGACAATTTATATGGATTTTTTATTTGATTTAAAGAAAAAATATATATTAATTTTTCTATTCAATTTGGTCTAGTCTTTTTGGGGCTCGGGTTGCAAATCTGCCCTTTTAAAAGTTAGTACATATGTACATATGAATAGAAATCAGTTGTTGCCTTCAGTAAAATTTAAGACGACCGCTAACCACTTGATTTAGTTCAAAATTTAAGTACATATTAAATATGTTGTCGATTTTTATATTTTAAATAGGGAGTCTATCAGCAACTTTGTCTCAAACGGTAGAAATCACTAAAATTTATAGAAGTAATGTACCGAAGTCCGATAAATAGACTACTGTGTTTGAAAAAATTTCGCAACTTCGATCTTATATCATCAAAAATTAGACAAAAAAACCCAAATTGAATAAGCGGTTATCGCATTGCTATAATGGGTGGTATGTATGCATATGCTTTCCGTAAACTAAAAATATTTAGCAATTTTTTTCTCGAAAATAGAGATCACAAACATAAAAATTTTAAAAAAGTCAAGATAAGAAATATTTATATATTGAAAAAATAAAAACAATTTTCAATGACAAAAAATAAAAAAATAAAAATTTGGCCGATAGCTGTACTTGAACCATTAACCGCTCGACCACTACCCCCGACGCTTCCCACTGGGCTATCGCTTTATGTACAAATTGATTGTCAGATAACCAATTCAAGTGGCATGAGAAAGTTTCATTCGCTTATTACAGATAAATGAAGCAGGATTGGTTATATATTAGATAATTGTGCACTGCCTTAGAGGTATGCCAACAAATCCATATGCATTTCATAAATATTTATGCATATTTAGTATGGGTTTAAGCTTGGCAAATATTTATATGTAAAATTTGTTAGCCTATTAATATAATAGATAATTGTATTGGAATCGATTTTACCCAGCTCTGCGATACACCTTAACTTTCTTCAATCGGGACCAAATCCAAATCATGAAATGATGTGTACCTAATGCGTGAATTTTAGCTGTAAATTTTTAACAAAGAAATCGAACACCATATCAAATCGGAAATTAAAAAAAAAAATCCGTAAATTAATTGCATTTTATGGTCAATTTTATGTGCTTTTTATACCTTTCATGAACATGAAATGGTATTATAACTTTTGTCCGATGTTTGTAAATATGAGAAGAAGAAGAGATAGACCCATCAATAAGTATACCGAAATGATCAGGATGACGAGATGAGTTGATTTAGCCATGTCCGTCTGTCCGTCTGTCCGAACGCAAGCTAGTCCCTCAGTTTTTGAGATATTTGGCTGAAATTTGGTATGCGGCCACCATTTTCCAATATAGGAATCATTTGTGGGAACCAGCAAGATCGGACCAATATAACATATAGCTCCCATACAACCGATTATTCCGATAAACAGATTTTGGGCAATAACTCCTGTAATTAAACACGAAGGAACGTGAAATTTTATAAGTGTTGCTATTTTTATATGTAAAATATCGATGCTGAAAATGATAGAGATGGAATAAATATTTCACATAGCTCCCATACAATCGATTATTCCGATAAACGGATTTTGGGCTATAACTCCTGTAATTAAACACGTAGGAACGTGAAATTTTGTAAGTATTGCTATTTTTATATTTGAAATATCGATGTTGTAACTCATAGAGATGGGATAAATAGTTCACATAGCTCCCATACAATCGATTATTCCGATAAACGGATTTTGGGCTATAACTCCTGCAATTAAACACGTAGGAACGTGAAATTTTGGACGTATTGCTATTTTTATATGTGAAATATCACTGTTGAAAATCATCGAGATTGGATAAATATTTCACATAGCCCCCATACAATCGATTGTTCCGATAAACGGATTTTGGTAGATAACTCCTGTAATTATATAGGTAGGAACGTGAAATTTTGGAAGTATCGCTATTTTTATATGCAAAATATCGATGTTGAAAATCATTGAGATGGCATAAATATTTCACATAGCTCCCATACAATCGATTATTCCGATAAGCGGATTTTGGGCTATAAGTCCTGTAATTAAACACATAGGAACGCGAAATTTTGGAAGCATCGCTATTTTTATATGTAAAATATCGATGTTGAAAATCATTGAAATGGGATAAATATTTCACATAGCCCCCATACAATCGATTGTTCCGATAAACGGATTTTGGTAGATACTCCTGTAATTATATCGGTAGGAACGTGAAATTTCGTAAATGTTGCTATTTTAGAATGTGGAATGTCGATGTTCAAAATCTATGAGATTGGACCAATATAACACATCGTCCCCATATAATCGATAGCTCCGATAATTTCGGTATGAGCTAAAGTTAAATTCACACAGGCTGTACTGGGGATCAAACAGTGAAAATCGTGACGCTTATTCATGAAAGGTATTTAGCCTTCGGCACAGCCGAAGACAGCTTTCCTTACTTGTTTCTGTTTAAGATAACAATTCATTAAAGAAATTTTCGAGCTCCGTTACAAAAAGGTTTTCTTTAAAGGAAAAAGATCAAGCTTTAAATTAAAACTAAAAAATATTAAAAATGTGCAAATTTGAAAAAATTTATTAAATTTTTTTTATAATATTTTTACTAAAATTTTCCAATAATTTTGTTTTTAATTTATATTCGAAAATAACGGAAAAAATACTTTTGAAAATGGTTACATGACTTTTAATCTAAAAAAAAAGGCTTACACAAAAAAAATTCGAACTCAAACCCTTATTTCTCGGTAACCATCCAATATTTATACGCGACCTCTGGTTTTTTTCTTACATAGCAGATCACTTTCACCAAATTTTATTCAAATCGGAACGCACAAAAGTAACTTGATTTTCAAAAACTTGGCTTGAAGTTCTTTTTTAAAGAGTAACAATAATACACTCCGTATCATAATAATAGAACACCTCGCTCTGACATGTTCTAAGCTCTTATGTAATTTTATTTTAACTAGAGTTTGCCCAGTGGCTGTAATTCAACCACAAAACCTTATTTTATTTCCCTACCTTTTTGCTATTTCTTAAATTTGCCTTTTAATACATTCCTATTCTTTTTGCCTTTTCCTCCCTCTTTACACTATTCAGTAATATAGTTTCAATGTTGATAATTATTTATTTTAGGTCGTCTTTATTCGTCTTTCTTTCCTGGCCTTCGCTTTTCTTTCCTTTCCTTTCCTCTCCTTTTATTTCCTTTGGTTTTCTTTCTTTTCCTTTCCTTCCCTATTCTTTCTTTTCCTTCCCTTTCCTCCAATTTTCCATTTTATTTTATTTCGCAAAGTCTAGTCACGAAGGGCTTATTTGTGCTTTTTTTTCAAAACTGAGCAAACATTTGCTTCTCTGAATGCCTACTCACAGATTTTGTTTTTGTAAACACTGTTTTTACCTACGCTCAAGAAAGTTGACGGGCTGGCTCATGTTTATTATTGCTGCCAACAAAACAACTCTTGTTCTCACACTCGGGCACTCCCCAACAGCTATGAATGCAAACAATGCAAGTGGTCATACCTACACACATAGCAGCGGCTATATAAAGTGAATGCGTGTTTGGCATTTGTAGCGTTGTGACTTTGAAATCAGTATTTTCATGTTATAATTATTTTTTTTTTTTAATTTTTGGTTTACTGATGCACACCTAGCTTGGGGAGACATATCGATACATATCAAATTTTGTATACCTTGTAATTATGGTTATTGCAAAAAAGGGGAACAACTTTTGAACATTGCGCATTTATATATAAGATTTTCATTATACCCAGCGTACTAGTACTAGTACAAGGGTATATTAATTTTGTTCACATAACGGTTGTATGTAACGGCACAAAATAATCGAGATAGATATAGAGTTCCATATATGAAAGTTCTTAGGATTAAAAGAAGAGTTGATTAAGGCATGTCCGTCAGTCTGTCCGTCTGTCCGTCCGTGTACACGATAACTTGGTTACTTTCTGGCCAAGATAGGTTGCTATTGAAAATGGGCGAAATCGGATGATAACCACGCCCCCTTTTTCGATATCGAAAATTTCGAAAATCACACAAATTGACTTATCTCGGCAGCTGAAATGGCTAAAACGATATAATTTTATAGGTGAATCCCCCTGGTCATTCTCTTATGATTTTTCCATAAATTTTTTATAGTGGGCGTGGCATTTTTGAAAATTTGACTGGTCGTAACTCTTAAACTGATTAAGATAGAATGATGGAATTCGGCACAAAGCATACTAGTATCGTTGGGAGTATACCTGATGAAACTGGATAAAATCGCTCCTCAACCACGCCCACTTTCGATATCGAAAATTTCGAAAATCACACAAATTGACATATCTCGGCAGCTGAAATGGCTAAAATGATATAATTTTATAGGTGAATCCCCCATGTCATTCTCTTATGATTTATTCATAAATTTTGTATAGTGGGCGTGGCACCGCCCACTTTTAAGGGAGGCGTTTTTGAAAATTTGACTGGTCGTAACTTTTAAACTGATTACGATAGAACGATGGAATTTTGCACAAATCATACTAGTATTGTTGGGAGTATACTTGACGAAATTGGATAAAATCGCCCTCCAACCACGCCCACTTTCGATATCGAGAATTTCGAAAATCACACAAATTGACATATCTCGGCGGCTGAAATGGCTAAAATGATATAACTTTATAGGTGAATCCTCCTGGTGATTCTCTTACAATTTTTTCATAAATTTTTTATAATGGGCGTGGCACCGCCCAATTTTAAGGGAGAAATTTTTGAAAATTTGAATGGTCGTAACTTTTAAACTGATTAGGATAGAACGATGGAATTTGGCTTCCTTACTTGTTTTTTGCTAATAGAGTTCTAAATTGAAAACGGTAAATGGCCCCGCACTAAGCGTTTACTCTGATTTTTTAAAGTAAAAAACCGTTTTGTCTAACAAAGTGTAAGTTTTAAGCATATCAAATATCTGCTTTAATTGTTAAAATTTGAGGGCATCAGAAATTTTTTCCATAGAACTAAAAGTGCTGATTTTGGGATATATGGAGAAAAGTGCGCAGCATAGCCAAAAAAATTCTGACAATTAAAGAGATTTTTGAGACACTTAAAACTTACACTTCGTTAGACTAGAATTGAACGGGCTATAATGGCATTTTCGGTTTTTTGAATTTGAAAATATTTTGTACTTTTACCAAAGAGTTCTTTACTTACTTACTTACTTAAAAATAGCCTTTAACCGCCTTGGCGATTTTGGCCGTCTAATATGTTTCGCCAGCCGGCTCTTTGTTGAGCCAACTGGCCCCAATTGGAGACACCGCGTGTTCTCAGATCTGCCTCCACTTGGTCCTGCCATTGGAGAGGTGGCCTCCCTCTTCCTCTACTTCCACCGGCCGGTGCCGATAAGAATACCTTCTGGGCCGGAGCGTCTTCGTTCATTCGCACCACGTGACCTACCCAGTGAAACCGCTGGGTTTTAATTCGCTGAACTATGTCGACGTCTGCGTAAGCTCATACAGCTTATCATTATATCTTCTTCGGTACTCGCCGTCGCCAACTTTTAGTGGTCCATAAATCTTTCGAAGAATTTTTCTCTCGAATACTCCCAAAGCCGCCTCGTCAGAAGCTGTCAGTGTCCATGCTTCTGCACCATATAGCAGGACGGGTACGATGAGTGACTTATAGAGTGTTGTTGTTGTTCGTCGAGAGAGGACTTTACTTCTCAATTGCGTACTCAGCCCAAAGTAGCATTTGTTTGCAAGTTATCCTGTTTGTGGTTATCCTTCGATGGATTTCCAGGCTTACATTGTTCTTGGTATTAATGCTGCTACAAAGTCCCTTACTATCACGAAGTTATTGCTGCCAACAGTGGCGTGGTTGCCAAGACGCGAATGCGCTGACTCTTTGCATGATGCCAGCAGGTACTTCGTTTTACCTTCGTTCACCACCAAACCCATTTCTTCCGCTTCTTTTTCTAATTTGGAGTACGCAGAAGTTACGGCGCGGCCAATGATGTCGATGTTGTCGGCATACGCCAACAGTTGTATGCTCTTGTAATATATTGTTCCAGCGCGATTAGGTTCTGCAGCTGTAATTATTTTCTCCAACGTCGAAATAAAGAAATCGCACGATAGGGGGTCGCCCTGCCTGAAACCTCGCTTAGTTTCGAAAGGCTCGGAGAGGTCCTTCGCAATTCTGACCGAGCTGGTGGTGTTGCTCAGCGTCATTTTGCACAGTCGTATAAGTTTTGCTGGGAAACCAAAATCAGACATAGCGGCATATAGGCAACTCCTTTTCGTGCTGTCGAAGGCGGCTTTAAAATCAACAAAGAGATGGTGTGTGTTGATCCTTTTCTCACGAGTTTTTTTCCAAAATTTGGCGTATTGGTCGAAGGTAGATTTACCAGGCCTGAGGCTACACTTATAAGGTCCAATCAGTCGGTTTACGTCAGGCTTCAGTCTTTCGCACAATACGCTTGATAGGACCTTATATGCGATACTCCAAAGGCTGATTCCACGATAGTTGGCGCAGTTTGCGTGATCACCCTTCTTATGGACTGGGCAGAGAACACTTAGATTCCAATCTTCAGGCATGCATTCATCCGACCATATTCTGCACAAGAGCTGGTGCATGCACCTTACCAGCTCCTCGCCGCCGCATTTGAATAGCTCAGCGGGCAGGCCACCAGCACCCGCCGCTTTATTGTTTTTTAGCCGTGATATAGCTATTCGCACCTTGTCATGATCGCCGTTACGCTCGGACATGTATTTAATCCAACCACAATGAAATGAAAAGAAAATGCCAAGTATTAATATAAAATATTTCACATTCACTTTATGTAAAGGAAATGATCGTTGGCAAGTTAATTAATTGGCGTTAAAGTCGCTAATCATATCAAAGTCATAATGACGGGGGCAGCGCTCATAAGTTTCTTCTAATTTCGCGTAGAATGCATCTTTTTCCACGTCGTCCTTATCCTCGGTCGGTGTGTGCACGCAGATAAACGATATGGTGAAAAATCGTAATTTAGTTCGGATTGTGGCGAGACGCTCACTTCTTTAACTTTGAAAATTCAGAGTAAACACACAATTTAGAATTCTATAAGCAAAATATGAAAAAGAAAATAAAATTACATAAGGGCTTAGAACATGTCAGACCGAGGTGTCCTATGGTTATGATAAGGAGTATATTAAAAAAAAATCTGTTTTTTTTTTTTGTTTCTGAAAAGGAGTTTCTGAATTTTTGTTTCTGAATGTATTCTGAAGAAAGTTTTTTGAAAACAGAATTTTTGAATTTTTGTCTTATCAACTTATAGGAATAGAAAATTTCGAAAGTCACATGAAAACTATCGCTGAGTATTTAATGTTCCCCTCGTGAAGGGGGGACACCTTGCCGCGGTACGAGGGCTTAAGTCGATAGCCACAGGGATACGCTGCCCTTGTGATCATAGTGCCGCGCGGTACTACATCACGAGAGAAGCCTAGCCTCTCTGTCGCGACGACAAAATTCTTCCCCCTCCCACTCCACGGTGTTATGCGACCACGTGCCCCTTCGAAGTTTGTATCTGTGAGGCAAATCGTGGCTGTAATCGAACGAGGCCTCTCTGATACCGGGCTGCCTCGGAGAGTAACTATCCTCCAAACTCGCCTTACTCTTCCTTCGACCCTATGCTGACGAGGGGTCGTACGAACAAGATGAATAATAAAAACAATAAAACCACTAAAACCAAAGATACAGCAACTACGTACATATACTGCACAGCAGAGGAGGACAATGCTGGAGCAAGCGAGATCGCAACGTCGGAGGGCATGTTAGGTTAGGTTCAAGTGGCTGCCGCAGAGGCACACCTAGGCCAGTATTAAAAGGCCCGTTGTGATACCACCAACACTAGGAAAGTCAGTTCCAGGACCCTGCCATAAGGAAAATCCATGTATTATCGGGATTCTCCACATAGCACAATCCTGGGACTGACGCTCCTAAACCGACACCGTTACTCCTCCTCGAACCATTTAGATGACTTGATGAAGGCCATAAAGTCCTTTATGTCCAGCTCCGTGACCTGGCGTAGGCTAGCCAGGAAGGGCACTACCAAAAAGCGCATTCTCGCGCCACTTAAAGCCGGGAAGTTGCAGATGAGGTGCTCCACCGTTTCCTCCTTCTCGTTAGCTTTGAAACTCCTACAGCATCGTCGGTAGGGCATACCTAGCCTTTCTGCATGCCTACCAATAAGGCAGTGCCCAGTTAATACGCCTATTAATATGGAGATTTCTCTTCTCCTTAGGGCATAAATGTGTCTTGATCTTTTATGATCCCATTTCGGCCACGTTTCTTTGGATATACGGCATCCAGGAGATTTAAGCCATCTTACGTTGGCTTGGCGGAGTGTTTACTCTTTCAGCATTAGCTTGCATGTGGCAAACGGCATACCTAAGCACTTTTTATCCCGAAGAACCTGCTTGGTCGTGCCCTGCCTCGCAAATTCGTTTGCCCTACAATTTCCCTCAATGTCCCCATGTCCCGATCAACGACAGCTGAGCGTCAGCTCAGAGTTGAACGAGTAAGAGCCAAGGGATTTGAAGGCCGCTTGGCTGTCGCTGAGAATAAAAATATCCTGTCCGATAGTGTGTTGGCCTATCCAAGCCGCGGCGTCCACGATTGCTGAAACTTCAGCCTGGAAGACACTGCAGTGATCATGTAGTCTGAAGGAGAGCTCAAGGTTCAGATCCTTTGAATAAACCCCTCCTCCAACTCTGCCGCAGGGCCGATGCTGCTGCTAGCGAGGTCTTTATCAGATCCTCCAACTCCCCTACTGATGACGGGACTTGTGGGGGCAGTGCTGGTATGTCCCTAGCTAATATTTCATTGTGTAGTTGCCAGTTAGTGTTACGTGGGTTGCCACCAGGTCTTTTACCTCCCTCTGTGGAGGAGGTTCTTCGGTATCGTAGGGCATATACACCGACGCCATTGTCAGTCTGGTCGACTGTTAAACTGGCAGCAGTAACGTCACCATTGGTATAGTTGGGCAAGAGAAAGGCGTTCAGCTCATACTTAACCAAAATACAGGTTCTAACCCTGCCCCCTCGCTAGCTCGGATAAGCTTGAAACCCTTGGTCCCCAGACTGCAAATTCTTGAGCTATTGACCCAGAGTTCTTGGATGAGGGTTTACAAAATAAACCGTTTTCATTATCGATGAGGAACTTCGTGACGAACAAACGGAAAAGAAAATTTTTCGATACATATAACCGTTTTCGAGAAAAATCCGGAAAAGTCTATACATACGTGGCATTTATGTGAATACAGAAAAAGTATAGAATTAGTTTTGCAATCGCGATATCTCAGAACTGGTGACTCCTAGAGAAAAACTGTTCGGACCATTTTCGTAGAGTATTTTCAGGTCTACAACTTTATCTCAGGTAGTTTTTAGAGAAAACTAACCGACTTCAAGAAAAATGCAAAAAATCTTAAAATTTGACTAAAATTGGTATTTTAAATGAGTTTTTTAAAAAAGAGCTCGGGGAAAATGTTGAAACTCACGATATCATCTTATTTTAATGCATATTTGAGAATTCAAAACAAAAATGTAGAAACATGCCCCTTTTAATAAAACATGCACCTTTTAATAAAATATGCTAAAAACCCACCGTGACATATAACGTTATTATGATGATTTTTTTTTTTGCAGATATAAAAATATAATTGAATACCACATAATTTAATGTTATTTAATTTTTTTCAGAGGCGCAGAAGTTATATAATAATTTGTTTATAACAATTAATGTTATTTAACAAAAAAAAACTTTATTTGTGTATAAAAAAAAATTCAAAATTAGAGTACCTTTTTTCCTAAATGTCAAAAAAAAATTATTAAAATCGATTCAGTAGTTTCTGAGAAAAATTTTTTTTACCGATTTGTGCGACAAAATTCAATTGGTTATAAAAATGTAACGGTAAAAAATTTGGAGAAAAAATTAACAGGATTTCCTACTAAGGCTTTAAAATGAAAAAAAATTTTTTGGTTATTCGAACACTTGGTAAATGCGATGCGCACTTGAGATGGCCTTACCCTTATGTAATCTGGCATTTCCGAAAAAATTAGTGTTATAAATTAAAAAGAATTGATTAATTTTCAAAATAGTCTCTCAGTTTTTGAGATATCTCGCTGAAATTTGGCATGCGGACGCCATTTTATAATATGTTAATCATTTGGCGTATCCAACAAATTAGGACCAATATAGTATAAAGCCCCCATACTATCGATTGTTTCGATATACTGGTTTGGGACTATATCTTCTCCAACTTAATAGCTAGGAACGTACAATTTTGCACATTTTGCACTTATTACAGGGACTGTAATGGGGTGTGGTTGCTAAGTGACCTTGCTACCTAGGCTCACGGCAGAAAGAAAGGGTGCCCCGGTGGGGCCACTCTGACATACTCGGTTTAAGGGCTCATCGATTTTTTTTCGCAGCGTTTTTTCGCCACATGGTGCGGCTGCAAACGGGTGTCTGTCTTGTAGCAAGGAGCTCGATATATGTGTGTGAATATTTTTTTTCCAAATCCCGGAGACGGGTTGTACGCTGGGTTTGGGACCCGCCACGTAAAAAACTTAATTCCAATGAAAAGCAAAAAAAAAGCCTCGGATGAGAACCCCCGTTAATGTTGACGACCCGGCAAAACGAATCAAGGACTATGAGAAGGATATTTGGGCATGTACCTAGAATTTCCGGACCCTTTCAAGGGATGGTACCGCTGCCCGACTGGTTGATGTCGTGGTAAACGCAAAGGCTGACATCACCGCCCTGCAGGAAATGCGATGAACGGCTCAAGGAAAGACGACCATCGGACCTTGTGACGTATACTACAGCGGCAAGTCATGCGGCAAAGCATGTGGTGTAGGATTCGTAGTGGGAAAGAGCCTTCGCCGCCAAGTACTAGTGTTTACCCCCGTGGACGAGCGTCTCGCTGCGATCCGCATCAAGGCGAGATTTTTCAACATAACATTTATCTGCGCCTATGCGCCGACTGAGGAGACGGACGAAGCAGAGAAGGACTCCAATTAAGATAAACTTGAACAAACTTATGATCACTGCCCCCAACATGATATCAAAATCGTGCTCGGCGACTTTAATGCCAAGGTGGGCAAGGAAGGAATCTTTGGTCCTACAGTTGGAAAGTTTACTCTCCACGATATAACATCAACCAAACGGCACTAGTTTGATTGACTTCGCCGCTGCTTGCAATATGGTCATCAGTAGTACTAAGGCAACATAAAAAGCGAATGCAACGAGGAGCGTGTGTGAACCCTACCGTGAGATGAAGAGGGAAGCCAGACGGCTTTTCCGGGCGAAGAAAAGGAAAACGGAAAAGCGTGAAATCGAAGACCTTGAAATGCTAGCCAGCAGAAGCAACGTCCGAACATTTTATCAACGAATTCGACGAATGACGGAAGGTTTTAAGCCCGGCGCAAACTCCTGTAAAAATGACAACGGTGACCTGGTGGCAGATGTTCAGAGAGTACTAAGGATATGGAGGGATCACTTCTCCGCCCTTCTAAACGGAGGAACAGAGCAACAATCCAGAGAAGAGGATGAACAATCGAAGACGATGGAATCGAAATTTCACAACCCGACTATAACGAGGTGCGAATAGCTATATCACGGCTAAAAAACAATAAACCGGCGGGTGCTGGTGGCCTGCTCGCTGAGCTATTCAAATGCGGCGGCGAAGAGCTGGTAAGGTGCATGCACCATCTCTTGTGGAGAATATGGTCGGATGAATGCATGCCTGAAGATTGGAATCTAAATGTTCTCTGCCCAATCCATAAGAAGGCTGATCCCGCAAACTGCGCCAGCTATCGTGGAATCAGGCCTTTGATCACATAAAAAGTCCTATCAAGAGTATTGTGCGAAAGACTGAAGCCTGACGTAAACCGACTGATTGGACCTTATCAGTGTGGCTTCAGACCTGGTAAATCTACCATCGACCAGATTTTTACAATACGCGAAATCTTGGAAAAACCCGTGAGGAAAGGATCGACACACACCATCTCTTTGTTGATTTTAAAGCCGCCTTCGACAGCACGAAAAGAAGTTGCCTATATGCCCCTATGTCTGATTTTCGTTTCCCAGCAAAACTTATACGGCTGTGCAAAATGACGCTGAGCAACACCACCAGCTCGGTTAGAATCGGGAAGGACCTCTCCGAGCCGTTCGAAACTAAGCGAGGTTTCAGGCAAGGCGACCCCTATGGTGAATTTTCTTTAATTTGATGTTGGAGAAAATAATACAAGCTGCAGAACTTAATCGCGCTGGAACAACATATTACAAGGGCGTACAACTGTTGGCGTATGCCGATGACATCGACATCATTGGCCTCAACAATCGCGCCGTAACTTCTGCGTACTCCAAATTAGAAAAAGAAGCGGAAAAAATGGGTTTGGTGGTGAACGAAGGTAAAACGAAGTACCTGCTGGCATCAAGCAAAGAGTCAGCTCATTCGCGTCTTGGCAACCACGCCACGGTTACCTGGAAAGCAGCATTAATACCAACAACAAGGTAAGCCTGGAAATCCATCGAAGCATAAATCTAGGCAAACAAATGCTACTTTGGGCTGAGTAGGCAATTGAGAAGTAAAGTCCTCTCTCTACGAACAAAAACAACACTCTATAAGTCACTTATCGTACCCGGCTTGTTATATGGTGCAGAAGCATGGACACTGACAGCATCTGGCGCGGCGGCTTTGGGAGTATTCGAGAGAAAATTTCTTCGAAAGATTTACGGACCCCTTAAAGTTGGCGACGGCGAGTACCGAAGAAGATATAATGACGAGCTGTACGAGCTTTGCGCAAACATCGACTAGTTCAGTGAACTAAAACCCAGCGGCTGCGCTGGCTTGGACACGTGGTGCGAATGAACGAAGACGCTCCGGCCCAGAGGTATTCTTATCGGCACCCGCCGGTGGAAGTAGAGAAAGAGGAAGGCCACCACTCTGATGACAAGTGGAGGCAGATCTCAGAACACGCGGTATCTCCAATTGGCGTCAGTTGTCTCAACAAAGAGCTTCAAAATCGCCTAGGCGGCTATTTTAAGTAAGTAAATCTTTGAAAAACCCCGTGAGAAAAGGATCGACACACACCATCTCTTTGTTGATTTTAAAGCCGCTTTCGAAAGTATAATATTACGTTTAATAAAACGACGTTAGTTTGGAGAAGCACCGTTGAGTGCCGAATATTCCTTCTTTATTGACAAAATACATCCTATTTATACCCTAAAACTCTTATGTACTACTTATTTACTACCATACATATTTACTCTTAATTCTTACAGGCTAAACATAACGCTATGCACATATATACAAGTATTCATATGTGCATAGGTCCGAGTATGTCTCAGTGCGGTCACCAACATGCACACAAACATATCTGTAAGTGGAGCTGCTAGCAATGCAATCACATACGTACATACATGTACCAAGCGTGGAGTTATCAGTGATGCAGTCGCTCATATTCACAAATATGTGGCTAGCAAACTGACGCCACTCCATAGCCTGTGCTGCTCTTGTAATTAGCGTCAGAAAATGAACGTAATTAGATATACGTTGACGCTGCAGAATGTTTAGCGTGTGACTTGCTGTTTTTAGTGACTTGATCTGATACACTACACCTCCTTTCCTAAAAAAAATCGTGAATACATATGAACGATTTTATAGTTGTGATGTACTCAAGTGGGTTTTTTTTCTTCTTCTTGTACATTCCTACAATTAATTTATGAGTATTTCATTTGATACTTTTCAGATTTTTATTGTTTGTCATTTGTTTACAAAATTTTTCTGTTGTGGCTGGTAATTATTTATGTTACAATGTTTTCCGTTAGTTGATTTTATTTTCAGGTGGGCAATACAATAACTTATGTTTTTAGATGTTTGTTTACTTGTTTATTCATTCATACGATACATTTTATTAATTGTGCAATTTTATTCTCCTTAGAACAATTTGGGTGAATGTCGGTTTTTTGTTCAATTCAATTCGTTTATTGAGTCTATGATTACAGAAATCTTACAGACTAGCGTATACAAATTAGAACCTTAAGCCTAGATACCTATTAATATTTAAGATCAAGACTACGAAAAATTTCGTTAAATTCACCGAGGGCCCTAGAAATAGGGTCATGATTATGGTAATTAGCTCTTATTAGATAAACTTGGAACGGATATTGCGCACGGAGAGTTCTACTTGGTACATAGAAGCCTACTTGTGCCAGCAAATCCGGGCAATCAACCAAGCCATATATTAAATCATATACAAACATTAAAGATTGAATGGAATGATGCAAGCGAAATATGTAGGTTAGTGGGACGCAAAAAGAAACACTGCATTTCTTCAAAATGAATGACGAAATCCCATCAATTATGTCATGTGCCGTGACCAGCATGGATCCGAAATCGACCGTTTGTTCAACGTTGACACAGAAGTTAATAACCGATTGACTCGATACAAAATTCGATTTGAAGAAATCGGCAAAGAGGTTTACGGAGTCCAAGGGGCATTCTGAGGTGACATCACAATACGACATACAGGTCGGAATATTTGAACAACCTTTTTTCGACCGAAAATATTTCCAAAAGGCCTTTGGGTTTACCTTCAGCTCTTCTTCGTAGCGAGAGATGTATGGATTGTATAAAAACTTATCAAGAACATTAAAATTTTTGCTATATTGAATATATTTATCCTTATGGAATACATCATTGGAAGTTTTATACAGTTTGTAATGCTTGTTTCTGAGATTCTTCAATTTCTTTAAATTTTTCGTATACCACGGAAGTTTATGAATTCGCGCTGGCATAGGAGACAGAGTATTAGCAAAGATATCGTTAGTATTCAAAAGAAAAGCGTCGAAGCAATCCGCCACACTTTCCGAGGAAAAAATAGATTTCCAGTCCAATTCTAGAAGCTTGGCATTTAAAGAGTCAAAATTAGCGTCGCGAAAATTGAAACAGGTATTAGACAAACTCGTCGGCTCTGAGATAAATTTACAGAATTCAAGGGAGAGAGAAAGTGAAACATGGTGCTTATCACATTTGCAGATTGGGAAACTAGATTCAGAGACTCCAAAAATTAAATTTTCATCAACAAAAATAAGATCTAAAATATTACTGAGCTCATTGTAAAATGAATTAATTTGAGTCAGGTTAACACTAAAAAGGCTGTCGATAAAATTTATTTCAAGCGAACTATTTATATTTGTAGGTGTTAAGATACCATTATCGAAAAAATTAGACCATACAATTTTATTGAGATTAAAATCACCTAAAATGCAAAAATTACACTCTTCATTGTTTTCGACCAAATTTACAATATTGCTTATATGATCAGCGTATAGAGAATCAGAACTGGTAGGTGGAATATAAGAAGCACAAATAAATAGTTTACCGAGACTTCCAAGAACACATACGCACAGCTGATCAAGAAGTGAATCAGCATTATCTAATTGAAATATAGAAGAGTGAAACATTCGATTGATCGCTATCAAAACGCCCCCACCCCTTGAGCAGTTTGTCTTAATTGCATCCCGGTCTTTGCGATAAATGTTAAAAATGTTGGGATCAAAAAATTCTGAGTCGGCGAAACTACTATTTAACCATGTTTCAACTAGAACGTAAACATCGTATTCACACCGAGAGGTGGTTAAAAATACGTCCTTGGCCTTAGTTCGCATTCCCGAGATATTTTGAAAGTAGCACTTCAACAAGTTATTATTACTAGAACTAGGCAAGCGAGAATCTACACCAACCGTAGGCATCTAGTGGTACAATTGTCCGTGAAATTGAGAACCAAATTCACACAGATTATTACGCTCTTTGCTTGCTTCGCTTGGGTGAGCGCTATGATCGCGTTGATGTATGAAGTGCTGTCGTTAGTTTTTGTTCAGTAGCTTACTATCAAGCAACAGAGTAGCACCGTGTGCGGACCGATTTTTTTTTATGCGCAAGAAATAATTGTAACCCAGCAAACCAGCTTCGGAGCGCTCTTAAATCTGATCTTTTATATGAGTTTTTTTTTGAACAGCACAAGTGGCATAAGTTCAGTTTTCGTTTTTTTTAGTTAGGCCTGATGCTATGTAGGGGAATATGTGTTCTATATAACACGCTAACGGGGTAACTCCTAGCTCCCATAGCAACCGAATAAATGACAGAGCTAACTTGTGAAATCAACAACACAAAACCTTGAATATCTCAGTTCGAGAAAAGGTGGACTTATGCCACTTGCGTTCTAAGAGGCTCAAATATGACTGCTTTATGAGTTTACTTTCATTATTCGGATTCAAGTATCTATGTTAGTTATGATTTTTTCTTTTGAAAATAAGTTTTTTTTAGGAAAATAATAAATAATGTTTGAATGTTAGATATGCAAGAAAATGCATATTTATCTCTTTGTTTCTACATATTTAAAAGGAAATCATGGGAAAGAAGAGAAAAATAAACAATAAAAGGAAGCTAATACAAATGAAAGAGAGAGGGAAGATAGTTATTCGTACAAAAAGTCTTTCAAAATGTACTCTTTTATGCACACTTTCAAGGGCTCAAAATATATTCGGAAAGAGTCGTATATGCGCTCATTTAGAAAACTTATGGTTTGCTGGGAAACGACAGCATTTCATTGGTCCGCTCGCACTAACACTACCTCAGTTACAAAAATGCCTCGGCCTGATCTACACATAAATTATTCTTTTTGGAAATTACGAAATGGCCGAATAATGATACCTGATGGCCATAAATTTCCATCAAAAAGAGAATCATAAAAAGCAGGAGAAACGCCAAGTTTAAAAGTTACTCTCTCCACGTCATCCAGAGAAGTGCCATTTTTTAAGAGAATAATGGACGTTATGTAGGTACTAGCAATCCCAAGATGTTTGGCTACATACTCAGCGACATTTTCAGCAGTAACAGTGGGTTTGAAAGACGAAATATGCACCCACTTCTTTTTCTCAACGACTTCAAGCTCACTGTATGCATTGCACCCAACAACCACAATTCTTTGCTTATTATTATTTTTGGTGCCGAAATTGTTACCACCAACCCTTATTTGCTTATTATTATCTTCAGGATCATTATTGCTTTCGGTATTAATATTATTTTCGGTACCGCAATTTTTATCACTAGCATCAATCGCATTATAATAGATGTTTGGAGATTGAGTATTGGCAGAAGAAAGCGAAGGTGAAGGCGTAGCGCAATCATTTGACGCAGCAGAAGCAGTAGCAGCAGACGTAAAAACAGTGCGATTTGCATTAGTGTTGTTAAAAAGAGAGCCATGCGAACGGAGATTGTAAGCTGCATTAACAGGTTTTGAGTTTGTCGTGCGTTTATTTTCGCGAGAGGGCATATTAAGCGTCGATTTTTTGGACACAGATGATTTTTGCCTATTGTTGTTGTCACACAAAAGTTCAACGAGCTGAACATCATTGGCAGAGTTATTTGAATCACTGCCTTGCTGTTTACACAAAGGTTCCACGAGCTGAACATCATTGTCAGAGTTATTTGTATCACTGCATTGCTGTTTACAAGCTTTAGAACCCGTGTTATTGGTGTTGTTTCTAAACAGTTCAGCCATCTGGCATTTAAGAGTATTAATCTCTTTAGTTAAGAGAGAAAACATAGCAATCAAGTTAGACGATGCACTCAGACAGTTATTGCAAACAAAAACAATGTTTAAATAATCAGATAGAACATGCGAAATTCTATTTATATCCAGTTTTGCACATGAATAATGATAAAAACTTTCACATATTTTGCACTTTATAGCACTGCCATGATTAATGTGGCCATTACAGTCAGAACAAAATATTGATTGTTGCGAATGCATGTCTTATAAAAAAGATAACTTTGCAAAAAAGAAATTCGAGATACTAAATAGCACGGAGCAAAAGAAAAACACGTCTGCACACGACGAGAGAATGAGTATTTATTAATTTGCGTATGGTCATAAAATATTTGAAATTTATGAGTTAACATTTTAGTCTAAATGAAATGAATTTATTTAAATAACTTAAATCTATTTTTATGTAATATGATTTTCTTAATTTCTTTGCTTAAAGTGTAATTATTTTTTAAATCTATGTTTTCTACGTTATAGGGGGTTAAAATATAGTTATTTTTATTATCAATATTTATTACTACATAGGGGCTTAAAGGATAATTATTTTTATTATCAATATTTATTACGCTATAAGGCCCTTTACCGTATCCTACTACTACAAGGCAGATTGAAAATAGAAACACAGTTTTATTTTTGTATTTCTAATTTTATTTATCGATATTTCGATCTCATTCTGAGATCATCATCAGGAACTGTGAACAAAAAAAACAACAATTAGTTAACAAGTGCAAAACATTTTTCCCTACACATAATAACACTTACACAATTGAATATGTTTTATCGACTAACAAGATGTGTGACAAAAGAATAAATAGAAACCAAATAAACATGAAAAAGTAAACAATTTAAAACACCGTAAGTATAAACAAAAATTTTTGCAAAAACAACACTATATGGAATGACGGACAAGGAGACATGAGCATTGGTATTAACGTACAAGTGTACATACATATATATATGTATATTTTTCATCCCACTGCTTTGGTGCGCTAAACGACAATTCTAACCAGTGCAGTGTTGTTGTCTTAAAACTAAATCTCTGTAAACTCTCGCCAGCTGATCGGTGTCTATTTTGTAATTCATCCGCGTGTTATTAGGGGTGTTCGTAATATGCAGCATTTCTAATGTATAAAGCTGGCATTATTGGTGATGTTTGTCGTAACGCTGTAGTCGTATCCAATCAGCTGATTCGACCAACCTTATGGGATTTAATGCAATCGATTATTGGTGCTATATCGTAACGCTAAGGTCGTAACCGGATCGTAGCCAACCAATTGGTTTTTGGTTTTCCGCGGTAACGATAAACAGCTGATTACCTTTTTGCTTATTGCTTACAAGTTTTTGCAGTCAATCAGCTGTTTACGGTTACCGCACCAATAATCGATAAAAATGTATCGCATAGGGTTGCGTTAGGGATACGACTACAGCGTTACGACAAACATCACCAATAATTCCAGCTTAACGTTTGCTGTAGTTTTTCTCCTCATGTGAAATGGCTACATTGTCAAAATCAGGGTAATCAATTCTCATGCAATGGGATGACAACGCTGTCTTGTTGTCCGAAAAGCTATTCCTTAATTTTATATTTGACTTATGTGCGGTAATCCTTGTCTTAAGTTTCATTTTAGTTGTCCGCACATATACCTTATCGCATGCGTGGGACCCGTCAGCATTGCATGGAACCCTATAAACTACATCAGACTTCTCTCGTTTTGAAATTGTTTCCTTAGTGTTACTATAAAGTTGCCTAAGATTATGTTTATATGTTGACGCGATCTGATATTTATCTCTGTCGTAGAGCTTTGAAAATTTTATCCTTTCCGATATTCCCGGTACATGTACTACTGATTTGTATATTTTGTCTCCTCTTATGGATGTGGTAGTTCTAGACAGCGTTGTCATCCCATTGCAAAGATACTGGACATTACCCTGATTTTGACAATGTATCCATTTTACATGAGGAGAAAAATTACAGTAACAAAGCAGTGGGATGAAAAATATATACATACGAGTATGTATGTACACTTGTACGTTAATATCAATGCTCATGTCTCCATGTCCGTCATTCCATATAATGTTCTTTTGCAAAAAATTTTGTTTATACTTACGATGTTTTAAATTGTTTACTTTTTCATGCTTATTTGGTTTCGTTTTATTCTTTTGTCACACATCTTGTTAGTCGATAAAACATATTCAATTGTGTAAGTGTTATTATGTTTAGGGAAAAATGTTTTGCACTTGTTAACTAAAACTAATGGCGGCGATATACCAACAGGTTATCATAACCTCTAACGAGATTTTTAGCCGAGCTTCTCTTTCCAACTTGTGGTGTGTTGCTTTTGAGTTTTCCTACAAGTTGGCGGGACCTACAGTTTTTTGCCGCCTCCGAACGGCACTTGCAAAGCAAATGAATTTTTTGCTGAGAAGCTTCTCATGGCAGAAATACACCCGGAGAGTTTGCCAAACTACTGCCGAGGGGCGACCCCGTTTAGAAAAATTCTTTTCTAAATAATTTTTGATGGTACTTTTGCCGGGCATCGAACCGTCACGACTTGGTGTAGAAGGCCGAACACTTAACCGCTACACCACGGCGGCCGCCGTTGTTGTAATTGTTGTTTTTTTGTTCACAGTTCCTGATGATGATCTCAATAAAATAAAACTGTATTTCAATTTTCAATCTGCCTTGAGCTCAAATAATAAATTATACTTATCGAAGGCAAATAAAAATATTTAAAATGTTCAAACGGAGAGAACACCGAGAGAAAAACAGTACAACCAAAGTGTACAGAAACATCAAGGAAAACAAGTTACAAGACTAAAATCATCAACAAAATTTTTGGAAAGGTGTAGAAGAGATGGCTTAACCCCTAATTTTATGGTACCACGAAATAAATCCCAAATGAAATAAGTCCCAATAAAAATGAAATAAGTCCCAACTTTAAGAAATGAAACAAGTCCCAAAGAAGGAAATGAAATAAGTCCCAATATTTGGTAGTTATTTCATAATGAGGCCCCAGTTTCCAAAAAAAATAAAATAACTCCCAAATGAAATAAGTCCCGCAGCCCGCGCCGCGCCCCTTCCCCCTCCAACTTTTTTTTCCTGCCTGCCTTTTATAATTTCTACATATAATAAAATTGTAAATTTCTGTCGGTCTGTATGTATCTCTAAGTTATCGGCCAATATTTGGACCAGTCCTTTTCTACCTTTTGGCGATCAAAATCAACTGTTTAAAACACCCCAGCAGTAAAATTCAAAATGTGTCATCAATCAAAATCCTTTTTATATTCTTTTTGGAACATATTGACTCAACAATATCAGTTTCGATGTAATAACCCGGGTAGAAAATAATCTAGGCAAATCTATTTTTAATCTAGGCGCTGGCTAGATTTTCCTACAATAGACAATTCTGCCTTGGGCCTGCCAGGGCTCTGGAATGGAAAGCGTATGTTTTTCAATTTACGGGCAATTTATGGTATATTCTGTAAGGGGGCTGCCTATTTTTGCATACCTTGCACCTGCTCAGTTTTTCCAATCCAGGGCCTGAATATTTTTTCTATATTGGGCCGGCCTAGTTTTTCCAATCCAGCGCCAGGATAGTTTTTCCACGATTATAAATTTCAATTAAAGTTGTTCATTTGCCGAACAAATTTCATGAGTTGTAACAGCTGAATGGAAAGAGATGATGACTGTAATGTGAAGGTACCTGGGTTCAATGCTGGCTTAGGGGCAATGCATTTTTTAATTGATTATTAAATGTATGTGAAATTTAATTCAAGTTGTTCATTTGCAGAAAATATTTCAATGAGTGGGATAGCCCAATGGACAGAGAAGACAACTGTGATGTAAAGGTGCCCGGGTTCAATGCTGACTGAAAGACAATGAATTATTTTATTTCTCAGCTGGCATTGCCTTGGAAAAACTAGGCAGGGCCTAGATTAGCATTACCCGATAGGCCCTTTATTAAAAAGCATTAACAAACAGATAAGGGCCTGCGTAAACTTTCCTTGGCAGGCCCATGATTTTAAAAGGGAAAATCTAGACAGGCCCTAGGCTAAATTTAGCAGATTTTCTACCCGGGAAGTCTGTTGGCTGTTTTGCTAAAATCTTACCTTACAACAGTTATAGAAACAGTTACAAAAACGTGAAAGCTTGTTAAATTGCAATTTTAAGAGAAATGAAATAAGTCCCAATGAAAATGAAATAAATCCCAATGGTAAAAAATAATAAATTGTTGTTTTAAGAGAAATGAAATAAGTCCCAACAAATATGAAATAACTCCCAATGCTTGAAAATGAAATAACTTCCAAATCCCGTTGGGAGTTATTTCATTTGGGAGTCATTTCGTTACGAAATAATTCGCAACAAAATTTTATGAAATAAGTCCCAACGCATTGGGAGTTATTCTATTATGAAGTAAGTCCCAATTTGTATGGAAAATATTTGGGACTTATTTCATTTTTTTTTTTGACTTATTTCATTTGGGATTTATTTCGTGGTACCTAATTTTATTACTAATGCAACTAAAAATATCATGTACATCATTACTAACAATACCAGCAACAACAAAATACCCAAACAATTTTCCAAAGTGGTGGCCGCATTTATAAATAACGTGAAGAGCAAATTAATCAACCTTCTTATAAATATAAAGCATGAACTACTAAGACAAAATGTAAAAGAGGTAAATATATTGAGAGCGCTGATAACCCAATCCCTTGAAACAACACATGCCAAACAATTTTTTGAAAGTAAGGAGTTGTTAACGTGCAAACAGCCCGCTCTTAAAACCATACAAATTAAGAAATACGAAAGCCTAAGAAACATACAAAGAGAAAATTTAAACATTAGGGTGGTCCCGCAATGGTTCCATAATATTACATCCAAAGAGTTCCTCGTTGATATTCAATGGCTCCTATCCCTAGGTCCGAAATATGTTCCCATTCAAAATGAAGAGCTGCCTTTATTCCAACTTATAGCAGACGTTGAGAATATTATACGCACTATTGAAGATAAAGACCAACAAGAAATAGGAAGAAGTAATTTTACGTAACTTATACATGAGCATCTTAATAGAAATAAAACTTCTGCAAGAGATAAATTTATAAACAAAACTGTACTCGCTGCAAAAAGATTTCTAAAAAACAATAAAGATATTCTAATCCTCAATGCAGACAAGGGTAATGTAACGGTGGCGTTGGAAAAATCCGAGTACGATAGAAAGATGAAACTATTGTTAACAATATTTCAACTTATAGAGTGTTTAAGCGAGATCCCACTAGTAAACTGCAAGAAGAGGACAATTCATTAGTTAAAAAAAATGTTTGATAACGGTGTTATCGATTTAAGGGAAAAACAACACCTTTTCTCCAAAACGGCCAACCCACATAGAATTTACGGCTTGCCCAAAATCCACAAAGAAGGGTCCCCAATTCGACCCATTTGTTCATCTATAAATACACCGACTTACAATCCATGCAAATATGTGGTCAACATATTGGAAAATATAACTAAATCTTCCGAAATCAATGTGAAAGATTCAATTGAATTCAAAACCAAAATAAATAATACTTATATCTACGATGATGAGATTCTAGTGACTTTTGATGTAGTCTCCCTATTTCCGAGTATTCCGGTAGATTTGGCATTAAAGATAATATCCTCGAAATGGAATGAAATAAAAGACCACACCACCACCTCTACCCTCCAAGAAAACGCTTCTCACGGTAGGTCTTGCCTACCGATAAGATCTGATGAAGCGCCTCTCTCAGACATATCGTTTGCTTCTCTCGGTGAGCTAGACTCACCGTCTAAGATAGACGAAGCAGTAGATCTTGTCACCAATTCTTGTAACGCTGCCTTCATAGCAGCCTGCCCGGAGATTAAAAAAAGGGGTAGAAAGAAACCGTACTGGTGGACCCCTGAAATCTCCGAGCAAAGGAAGAACAGCAGAAAACTCTTTAATCAGGCAAAACAGACAGGGATCTGGTCCCCCTACAGGGACGCCCTAAAATCTTTTAAGAAGTTAACCAGGAGGGCCAAAAGGGAATCCTGGAAAAACTTCACAAGCAATATTGAGGAAGTCTCGGAGGCAAATCGCCTACGTAAGGTCCTCTCCAAAAACCCTACTCCTCTCAGCTGTATTCGTACAGCTGATGGAGAATGGGCCTCATCTAGTGCCGAAATCCTGGATACCCTGGTCACGGCCCACTTTCCGGGCAGCACCTCTCAACCATACCTACCCTCGAACTCGCAATCTAACCCAAGGCCGTCGAGGCCCTTGGACCACATAGTCAGCAGAAAAGGAGTTAACTGGGCAATCAGGTCCTTCAAACCCTTCAAATCTCCGGGACTAGATGGTATATTTCCCGCCGAACTACAAGCAGCGAGCGATCTTATTAGTCCGCTGCTAACTCAAATCTACAAGGCATGCCTCAACCTGGCCTATATCCCCACGGAATGGACCAAGGCAAAGGTAGTCTTTATACCGAAAGGAGGCAGGACATCCTGCAATAACCCAAAGGATCTCAGACCTATAAGTCTGACCTCTTTCCTCCTAAAAATTCTAGAAAGATTGCTAGATGCCTACATTAGGCGAACGGCAAATCCAGGACTAATCTCCAACAGCCAGCATGCCTACTCCAAGGGCAAGTCCGTAGAGACGGCTCTACACGCTATCACCTCTGGGATAGAGAAGGGACTTGCTTTCAAGGAGTTTACGCTCGGCATTTTTCTTGACATAGAAGGGGCTTTTAACAACGTTCTTCCAACAGCGGTAACGAGCTCCCTGCGTTTGCTGGGAGTGGAAGAGCCTCTAGTGGAGTTCGTTGAACTCCTTCTCCAAAGAAGAACCATTATTTCCGAAATGGGCAATTCTTCACTTACAAGGTATGCCAACAGAGGAACCCCCCAAGGGGGTGTTCTCTCTCCTCTACTTTGGAACCTGACGGTGAACACTCTTTTATCTAGACTAAAGCACACCGGCTGCCAGGTCATTGCCTATGCAGACGACATAGCCCTGACGGCTACTGGCAAGCATCCTTCGGTGCTTAGCGAACTCTTGCAAAATGCGCTGAATCTAACAAAAACCTGGTCTGAGGAATGTGGACTAAGCATCAGCAGTGAAAAAACTGAGATGGTGCTCTTCACCCGCAGACGCAATATACCAGATTTCACCGCCCCATCGCTGAATGGGAGGGTGATCAAACTCTCTACCGAGGTTAAATACCTTGGCGTAATTCTTGACAAAAGGCTGGACTGGAGGCTTAATATGGAGGAACGCTCCAGGAAAGCCACAATGGCGCTCTACGCCTGTAGGTCGGCAATCGGAAAAAAGTGGGGTCTTCAGCCCCACATTGTCCACTGGATCTACACGGCAGTGGTGCGACCTATACTATTCTACGCCGTCACCGTATGGTGGCCGGCTCTCGAGATCGAATCTAACAAAACCAAAGCCACAAAGGTGCAACGGATGGCAGCAAAGCTTATTAGCGGTGCCCTCCCCTCCACTCCCACCAAGGCTCTTGAAACCATACTCTTTCTTCTTCCCACTGACCTGTATGGGAAATTTACTGCCAGTTGCAACGCAGCTAGGCTCAACGCACTACAACCCAGGAGGGACTGCAGGTTTGGGCATACCCAAATCCTGAAGCAACTCCCCAACTCTTACTTAAAGCTGGACTACGCAATACCACGGCCTTGCTGGGATAACAAGTTCGAAACGTGGATCCCAGAGAGAAGCGAGTGGAAAAATTGCGTGAAACCGGGAAGTCAAGAAATCTCCGTTTTCACGGACGGCTCTAAACTAGACAACAAAGTCGGCAGTGGAATCTTCTCAAGTAAGCTCGACATTAATATGAGCTTACGCCTTCCAGACCACTGCAGTGTCTTTCAGGCTGAGCTTATAGCTATCTGGGAAGCTGATCGCTATCTGACTAACCTGCCAGTGACTAACTCTATCTCCATTTTTTCCGACAGCCAAGCTGCCATAAAATCCCTGCAAAGTAGTAAGACGTCGTCACTAGTGGCGATTAAGTGCAGGGAAGCTCTAAATAAGCTATCCGATAAGTGCAGCCTGAGTATAATATGGGTCCCCGGCCATAGTTTTGTATCGGGTAACTGCGCTGCCGATGAGCTAGCAAGGAAGGGCACCTGTCTACATACAATCACCTCCGGCAGCTGGGTGAGCCCCCCTCTAAATACATGCAAGCACTGGCTGCGTTCCCGGTTCATAGAACAAGCCGACGCAAGATGGGCCATGGAGCCGACTTGCAGAACGTCCAGGCAAATTTGGCTCAAACTTAACGAAAAAAGGTCGCAATCGGTAATTCATCTGAATCGCCCATTCATTAGCCCACTAGTGGGCCTTCTTACAGGACACTGTCTTATGGGAACCCATGGCGCTCTCATGGGCCTCTATACAAATGACTTCTGCCGCAGCTGCAGGGACGAGGAGGAGATAGAAAGTGTAGAACACTATCTATGCCACTGTCCCGCTCTGTCGAAAACCAGGTACCGATGTCTCCGCAAACACTCCTTTGGATGCCTCGCGGAGCTAGAATCTGCAAATATAGATGATTTTCTGCGCTACATCAGACAAACGCGCTGGTTTAGCTTCATGGGTGTATGAACTCCGGCCCTAAACACATCGAACCTTGTGGGATCCGTCTGTCTGTCATCACCATATAGAGTTGCAACGTATACGTTGCACTTTGTATGGGGGTGACGGGCGGACGGATCCCTTCAAGGTTTTTATGTGTTTTTGAGGCCTCCTGCCTCGACCCGTCCCAGCGGAGAGGTCGTATGTCAGAAGGTTTCTTACAAAACTTTTTGGGGGATGCGACCTTTCTGCTGGGTCAGAAAGGGAATTTTTAGGGCTCCTTTCGTGGTATCACAACGGACCAAACTAAGGCCCACGTGAGCCTCCGCGTGGACTGCGGAGGCAGCCACTTTAACATAACATAACATAACAAGTTAACACAGGAGCTTTTCTTAACCATAGTGAAATTTTGCATCATACACGAAGGGAAATCTATGGATGGAACATCCATAATTATTGATATTACATTAAATAAAAATTGATAATCCTGTCCCATCAATGAATATGGATGTTTCATCAATGATTTTTTGATAAATCACTATTGAAATGGTATCCATATAAACTATTGATAAATTCTAAATATTTTAAAAAAACCAAAATTTTTTATAATTTGACATCTGGTTTCAGTAAGATTCGAACCCTGCTCCTCTGGCACGTTATCCCAGTATTCTACCATTCGGCTATGGCATATTATAAATTTTTTAGAAAAATGTTCAATCATAAGAAATTCAAAAAAATTTGGAATTTAAAAAAACGCTCTAACAAGTTGTAATATTGTTAGGAAATCCATAGTAAAAATTGTTGAACTATTTTGATTATGCGTCCCAGAAAAATTAACTTTTCGCCAATATATATTAATGCGCTGTCTCTACCATTATAACTATGCAGTAAATATGGATATGGATATACCGACAATAGAAATTCATATCACGACCATAGATATTGACGTGCCGTTCAAATACTTATATTAGCATTCTATCCATAAATATAGAAAAGAGTACATCATATCGAACTGGTTGACATTACATTTTACTTCTTATTGGGAGTAAATAATATTTGATAACTCGCTCATTCTGAATGAATATTGCATCAAACTCGCCGCTATCAATAGCGATATTGTCACAACATTCAATACATTTCTCTCAGTGTAGAAAACCGTTATTTCAAATACAATGATAAAATATATGAACAGCGTCCGGAATGCCAATGAGATCTCCTGTCATAACGGATATAGTTATGGAGGAGCTATTATCCAAATTTATCGTTGAAACCACCAACAAACCGCGCTTACTAACTAAATACGTGGATGACTTGTTCGCGGTTGTTAAGTCACAAGATATCGACAATATGCTAAATGTTCTTAGTAAATTTAATAAAGCAATACAATTTACAATAGAAACGGAAAAATATGAAGAGCTACCCTACTTGGACACCATTATCATTAGGAAGAATAATAAATTGTTGATTGACTGGTAGAAAAAGCCTACAGCATCTAAAAGACTGATTAATTTTAATTCAAAACATGACACAAAAAATTATAAACACCGCTAGCAATTTTATTAGAAGAGTCCATTCGATCAGTGACACGATTTTTCATAACAAGAATATTAACGCGATAAAAGTAATCTTGACACAGAATGACTTACCCATGACAACCGTAAACCAATTACTTCGAGCATATGTGGGGACAACTAAAATGAAACTTAAGACAAGGATTTCCGCACATAAGTCAAATATAAAATTAAGGAATATTTTTTCGGACAACAAGACAGCGTTGTCATCCCATTGCAAAGATACTGGACATTACCCTGATTTTGACAATGTAGCCATTTTACATGAGGAGAAAAATTACAGCAAACGTTATACATTAGAAATGCTGCATATTACGAACACGATGTTGAAAATCATTGAGATGGGATAAATATTTCATAAAGCTCCCATACAATCGATTGTTCCGATAAACGGATTTTGGGCTATAACTCCTGTAATTAAACACCTAGGAACGTGAAATTTTGTAAGTATTGCTATTTTTATATGTGAAATATCGATGTTGAAAATCATCGAGATGGGATAAATATTTCACATAGCTCCCATACAATCGATTATTCCGATAAACGGATTTTGGGCTTTAACTCCTGTAATTAAACACCTAGGAACGTGAACTTTTGTAAGTATTGCTATTTTTATATGTGAAATATCGATGTTGAAAATAATCGAGATGGGATAAATATTTCACATAGCCCCCATACAATCGATTGTTCCGATAAACGGATTTTGGTAGATAACTCCTGTAATTATATAGGTAGGAACGTGAAATTTCGTAACTGTCGCTATTTTAGAATGTGGAATGTCGATGTTAAAAATCAATGAGATTGGACCAATATAACACATTGCCCCCATATAATCGATAGTTCCGATAATTTCGGTATGAGCTTAACACTTATCCTGTATAAGTGGGTCAAAACTTCCCAAACGACTTTGAAAGTTGCATATCTTTTTATAGACTTTCTATAATCTATTGAAACTTTTCGACTTTTATTATTTAATCAAACTATACTTGAAAAAAGGTTTTGTTTAAATGTTTCATCTACAGGATAGACTGGGCAGAAATAATTGCGTATATTGTATAAATGGGTCAAAATTGCCAAATAGTAAAAGGAGCAAGTGTATATGTACCAGTTGCTCAAAATAGCCCTAATAAGATGTTTTTGTACTTATTTAATAAAATTTTATTATTTTCAAGCTAAAAAAGTACTTGAAAGCTTGAAATAAAATCAAAAACTATTCATTAGTCCATTGGGCAAAAATTACCCACTTATGTCACGTACGTTACTTTTTTTGAATACAGGAGAAAGTTTATATGTTCTAGTTGCTCAAAATAACCCTAAGAACACCTTTTTGTACTTCCTTAATTAAATTTTATTATTTATAAATTAAAAAAATACTTCAAACGTTGAAATAAAATAAATAAAAAATAAAAAGTCTATTAATTCGTCCATTGGGCAAAAATAACCCACTTATGTCACGTACGTTACTTTTTTTGAATACAGGATAAGTGTTAAGTTAAATTCACACACGCTGTACTGGGATAAAACAGTGAAAATCGTGACGCTTATTCATGAAAGGTATTTAGCCTTCGGCAGAGCCGAAGACAGCTTTCCTTACTTGTTTTGTTGGTATATATTCTTTTGTCACACATCTTGTTAGTCGATAAAACATATTCAATTGTGTAAGTGTTATTATGTTTAGGGAAAAATGTTTTGCACTTGTTAACTAATTGTTGTTTTTTTGTTCACAGTTCCTGATGATGATCTCAGAAGGAGATCGAAATATTGATAAATAAAATTAGAAATAAAAAAATAAAACTGTGTTTCAATTTTTAATCTGCCTTGAGCTCAAATAAAACTTAATAAATTTTACTTATCGAAGGCAAATAAAAATATTTAAAATACTAATTCGAATGGGCAATAACCTTGAACTGTAGATGGTGTTCTATTGTAACAATATGCAAAATATTTGATATACTCATCCCAGTCATCCCTGTCGATAGATATCTAAGAACGTACGTATTCATTGAAAGTTCTATGATTACTTTCAACAGTGCCTAATGTTTGATGGTGGTATGGCGTAATCAGCTGTCTATAGCTACTCTCACATTTTTCGGTGTCTGCTTTGAAGTTCATTCGTTGATCTCTTGGTGTATTAATTATGTGAAGCATTTCTAATGTATATCTTTTGTTGTAATGCCTCTCTTGTTGGATTACTGCTACGTTGTTTAAATCTGGCGCGTGCCCAGTTTCTCTACAGTGTTGTGTCAAAGCTGTTTTATTGTCATTAGTGTGGTCCCGATTTTTAATATTTGATTTATGCACGGAAATGCTTGTCTTCAATTTTGCTTTTGTAGTCCCGACATATACTTTATTGCATACGTGGGACCCGTCGCCGTTGCATGGAATTTGGTATATTATGTCAGATTTCTCTTATTTTTCGATTTTGTCCTTTGTGTTGCTGAAAATTTGTTGTACAGTATTGTTGTATGTAAATATTTTTAATTTTTTCTTTATCTGTCACATGCATAACCTCCGGAGTAAATGCAATTGTACCAATTGGTACCAATTTCTTTAAATGTGCTTACTCGAGTATACTTATTCTTAAACAATTTGTCTCCTAAGGACAACTGTATTTTATTTATTTTCAAATGTCGGCTTCTTTTGTAAGTCTGGCAAAGAATTGACCTAAATCAATTTTCGCCTCAACAACTGAACTATCAATATTTGGATTGCCGGCATTTTTCGAATGCCTGGCAAAGGATTGACCTGAATCAATCTTCGCCTCAACAATTACATTTTTAATATTTGTTTCGCTACAAATTTTCTGTCCGTTTTTGAAATATAATTTCGGAGGATCGCAAACGAGCTGAGCTAGCCTTTTAACTTCACATTTATTTATTTATGTAGCGCTTCACTTGCTTATTTTTGAGTTCTCATTGTAACATTTTTATTTTTATTAATATTATTATTATTGGAATTTGGCTTTCCACCTTCAAAATCTACTCTCGAGGTGGAGCTTCCTGGTCTTCCTGCTGGTTGCAAGTTCTTACATTGTGAGTGTTATTGCGGTTGTCATCCCGCGATTGATTTCCGAAATTTCTACCGGATCTGATGGGTGGTGATGGGTCCACGCTACAATCAACGCCTGTGGTTACGTCTATAATTGTTATTTTGATAACCTCTGCGGAAATTACCGCAAAAATAGTTTTGTTGACGTATGTGCAATAGTAACTTAGGATTACCCGTAATTTCTGTGCAGCTATTTGTAAATTTAGATACAGCCTCATTCATTGAGGTGAACGTTCCAGCTTGCATAATTGTTTTAACCTTATCATTGGAGCAGTTTTTACACATAGCTTTAACAGCTGTTTGTGTAGCATATTTGGTTGCTAAATCTGTTGTTAAGCCATCAGGCAAACCAAGTCATATTAGGTCATTTCAATATTGATATATTAAGCACGAACTCTACAGTAGATTACCATTTTGAACTGTTGGCCAGTCATGGCTTGGCATCTTATATCAATAGTAACACACGGCCATTTTCTGGAACAAATTTAGACCATATTTATGGTCGATTTGATAACAATACACATAGCCCGTCTGTTGGTCTCAATTTTGATCTTGGAGTTTCTGACCATTGTATGGTTGGACTTAAAATCAGTAGTCTAAACAATATTTGTAAATTTAATAATAAGAGTCCAGCAGTCGTTAAGAAAATCAATTTTAGCGCTCTTCATAACTCGCTTCGCTATGAAAAATGGGAAGCTGTTTATCTTGAAAATGACGTGAGTAAAGCTTATAATTTATTTTTGTCTACGCTACAAGCACATATAACAAAATCTACGTTTGTTGCTTCTCCTAAATCTTCGGAAACTATTCTCAAGCCCTGGATCAATCGTGATCTACTAAAGAAAATTAAACTTAAAAATAAATTACACGTGAAATGTCGCAAGCACTCAACAAACACTCGCCTCCGGAAGCCTGTGAATCTCCTCACATTCAGTATTAATAAAGAATGTCGTTTTAAGCATGCACGTTTTTTTAAGAATAAATTTTTAGCTGCGAAAGGTGACGTGAAGAAAGAATGGAATGTGGTCAACGACATTCTTAATCGCAATATCGAAGGCGAACTTGTTTCTCACCCATTAGACGTTGCCAATCACCTCAATGATTTCTTCGTTACAATTGGAAAAGAGTCCGCTCCAAGTAATAGTAATATACGCTGCACATGTAACAACCGCTTAATTCACTCTGTAAATTCTTCTCCTGGCTGTGGTATCTTCTTTGAGCCAATTTCTGGGTCAGAGATTTTAAGTTTAATAAATTCTTTAAAAAATACTGATGGTATTTCAAACCGTTCTTTAAAGAACATTGCTTTGTATGTTGTTGACATTTTAAAGCATTTATTAAATTTAAATATTGTCACGGGAGTGTTTCCAGCCGATCTAAAATGTGCTATTGTCATACCACTGCATAAGAAAGGGAATAAGAAAGATAAAAAAACTACAGACCCATTTCTCTCTTGCCATCAATCTCTAAGGTTTTTGAAAAGACTGTTAAATGCAGAGGCGCCGTGGTGTAGCGGTTAAGTGTTCGCCCTTCTACACCAAGTCGTGGCGGTTCGATGCCCGGCAAAAGTAACATCAAAAATTATTTAGAAAAACAAATTTTTCTAAACGGGATCGCCCCTCGGCAGTAGTTTGGCAAACTCTTCGGGTGTATTTATGCCATGAGAAGCTTCTCAGCAAAAAATTCATTTGCTTTGCAAGTGCCGTTCGGAGTCGGAAAAAAACTGCAGGTCCCGCCAACTTGTAGGAAAAACTCAAAAGCAACACACCACAAGTTGGAAAGAGAAGCTCGGCTAAAAATCTCGTTAGAGGTTATGATAACCTGTTGGTATATCGCCACCATTAGTTTTTTGTTTGTTTATTAGTTAAATGCATATTTATTTGGAAAAATCAAGTTTTTTAGCCCATTGCAATACGGATTCCGGTCAGGGGTTTCTACTGAAGATTCTCTTCTTAATTTATGCTCATTTATCTATAAAGCAATGGACGATAAAGGGACTTGTGGTAGTCTTTTTGTTGATATAGAAAAAGCTTTTGACATGGTCGACCATAATATTCTTTTAAGTAAACTGTACTCAGCTGGTTTGCGTGGTAATGTTTTAGTTTGGTTTGAATCATATCTTACCTTAAGAAAGGTGAAAGTAAATAACTATCTAAGTTCACCTAGACTGATTGATCTGGGAGTCCCGGAGGGTTCAGTCCTTGGATCAATTTTATTTCTTATTTATGTAAACTCTATATTTTTCTTTTATAGGAAATGTCACAGCATTTGCCGATGACTTGGCAATTGCATATAGATCAGTCAATGCGCTTAATCTGTTTGGGGATATATATCACAATGTGAGCCTGCTAAGAGAATGGTAGCGATCCATTGTAAGCAATAAGACTAAACTAATATATTTTAGTCTTGGTGGAAGGGAAGTAACAAGTGGTGATATTGTTTTTCACTCTGAGAGTTAATTATTCTCCGGAATTGAACTGTGACGCAATGTGTTTCAATGTCGAAGTTGTTCAAAATTTTAGGTATTTAGGTGTTTTAGTCTATCACAACCTGAGCTGGTCGTCGCATATCTGTGCTTTCAAAATTACTTGCTAGCAACTGTTCGCTCATTTTATCCCCTTCAAAAACTATGTGCAAGCAGTGTACTGAAAATGATGTACTATGGACTAATACAGTCTAAACTGCAATATGGCATAACTTGCTGGGGTAGTGCATACTCGAGTAAAATTCGTCCACTCCTAATGTTGCAAAAGTGTCTTATACCTAGAATTTGTAATGCAAGCCGTTTAACGCACTCCATGAATCTCTTCAAAAGATTAAACATTCTACCTGTAAGACACTTGTACTATTTTAAAGTTTTAAAAGTTTTTTTTATGAGGAGTGGGTATTTACGAAGTCCAATATATACTTTAATCATGTTAAGAAGCAATTCTCACACTAATGTTACAGTTCCTGCCTCACGCACAACTCTGTTTCGAAACTTCTATACCATAGTATCGTGTAAGATTTTTAATAAACTTCCATTCGCAATTGAAAGCAAAATTTTCAGTGGCACCAACTTTGCAACTGGAGCAAAAGTTTCCAGATAATCAAAATCATATTTTTGCGTAAAACCCCGCGCTACAAGACGCGCTCTATATTGTCGATCGAGCCATCAGATTGTAGTTTTATCTTGCAAACCCATTTGTTTGTGATCATCTGCCGGATCATCATCAACAAATTGTTTAGCCGACAGTGCAAACGGAGCTGTCTCAGCCCATTCAGCGTATCTCTTTGGTGCTCGCCGTTTACGCTCGCTTCTGTGGGGAGTGTCCCTATTTGTGTCTTGAACCGAATTACTTCTAATTGTCGATTCGCTCTAATATACCTACTTCTATTGTATCTTGTTTTTATACCTTTCATGAACATGAAATGGTATTATAACTTTGGTCCGATGTTTGTAAGTATGAGAAGAAGAAGAGATGGACCCATCAATAAGAATACCGAAATGATCAGGATGACGAGTTGAGTTGATTTAGCCATGTCCGTATGTCCGTCTGTCTGTCTGTCTGTTTGAATTCAAACTAGTCCCTCAGTTTTTGAGATATTTGGCTGAAATTTTGTATGCGGCCACAATTTTCTAATATAGGAATCATTTCTCGGAACCAGCAAGATCGGACGATATTACATATAGCTCCCATACAATCGATTGTTCCGATAAACGGATTTTGGGCTGTAACTCCTATAATTAAATAGGTAGGAACGTGAAATTTTGTAGGAATTCCTTTTTTTTTATATAGGAAATGTCGATGTTGAACATCATTGAGATGGGATAAATATTTTACATAGCCCCCATACAATCGATTGTTCCGATAAACAGATTTTGGTAGATAACTCCTGTAATTAGATAGGTAGGAAAGTGAAATTTCGTAACTATTTCTCTTTTAGAATGTGAATGTCGATGTTAAAAATCAATGAGATTGGACCAATATAACACATCGCCCCCATATAATCGATAGTTCCGATAATTTCGGTATGAGCTAAAGTTAAATACACACAGGCTGTACTGGGGATCGAACAGTGAAAATCGTGACGCTTATTTATGAAAGGTATATAGCCTTCGGTACAGCCGAAGACAGTTTTCCTTACTTGTTTTTGTTGAGTTAGCTGTACTTTCATAACTATGCTGAAGTTTGAATTGAAATAAACATGAAAACTTACATTAAAACGTATGCCTTTATATTTACCATGAACTGATACTTGTGCACAGGAATGCAATATGGATTTTTTAAACGGACTGAGGGTATAATTTGGAATATTTTGATCGCCATTAACTGGCATGTGGCAAACGGCATACCTAAGCGCTCTTTATCCCGAAGAACCTGCCCTACAATTTCCCCCAATGTCCCTATGTCCCGGGACCCATGTGAGATTCACGCCAATGGATTCAGTAAGAGCCAATGGATTTGATGGCCGCTTGGCTGTCGCTGAGAATAACAATATCCTGTTCGGCCTGGAAGACACTGCAGTGATCAGGTAGTCTGAAGCAGAGCTCAAGGTTCAGATCCTTTGAATAAACCCCTCCTCCAACTCTGCCGTCTAACTTCGAGCCGTCGGTGTAGACTTTGTAATTTTATTTACTTTGTCTTTATATAATTTTAAATTGTTTTACTTGTTTGATATGAAAATTTTTCATTCATAATAGTTTTTTGATTGATTTTAAGAATATTTAATTTCTCTGCAATTTAAATTATTAAATGCAATTTTTTATATAATATACTATTTTTATTATAATGGACATGATAGTCCATATTGGCGATTCAACCAGTCTTAACCTTTAAGATAATTCAAATTATTTCATTAATTAAATAATTATATTGAACATCAACAATCAACAGCACATGAATAATGAACATCTTGGTTATCAGTAACGATAACCACAACCTTCGCGTTAATGAATTTCGCGAAATTTCAAATATTTTAAGTGACCAAACAAAATTTATTTAACTGTGAAAATAATAAACGTATGCATTCAATTTGCGAAATATCATATATGGAGTATCAAACTCCAATATTATAAATGTGAAAAGACATATGTGAAATTAAATACAATAATTACGAGCAAACTAATTTGCATACATAAACATTTTAAAGTATATCTATTTATAACAAAAAATTAAAAAAAAAAAAAACAATCATAAGCTGTGTAATAGATCGTCTGAACAAGCTTCGACTCCTGCGTACTGAGCTGGTCAAAAACATTCAAACAGCGTTCGAACAATCTGCTAAACGCTACAATCTTCGTAGCAGAGCTAGGACTTTCAAGGTAGGGGACGAAGTATATCGTCGAAATTTTACATTAAGCGACAAGGCAAAGAAGTTTAATTCGAAGCTAGCTCCAGTTTTTGTAAAGTCTTCGGTTCTTGCCACAAAGGGCAGCAACATGTTCAAATTGCAAGATAGAGAAAATGGCAAGGTTGGCTGGTATCATATGAAAGATATTAAGGAAGCCAAGGGTTAAGAAAAAGTTGTGCCAAGAGCTTAATATGAAAACCCTATTATGAGATAGCCATACACAAACTTCGTTAAGTTCTACATATATTTTCTTTTTCTATCGAAATCACGCCACCCTTTTTCGTAGCTATATAAGCGACGGATCTGGCTAGATCGCTCTTTTCCTGGATATCGTCTTCAAACGGATACGCTTGTAAGTTTCATAATTTGGAGTAACTTTTATAAAAGAAAATTTATTGTTTTAAAGTTGTAATTTGTTTGATGAGTTTGACATTTTCATGTATATCTACAAAAATATACATATATATAGACGTGCATAAATATATATTTTCCGGACAAGAGTGCAGTAAAGTAAAAAAGCGGCATATCGTAATACTCAAAGACAGTATAATATTTCCCATCAAATACTAGTTTTGTCGTGAGTTTTACTTAATATAGTCGCGTTACTCGTGTTAAAACCAGAAGCTTATATTTCCATTCTTCGGTTAATCCATAGTTGAAAATTTTGCTCTTTAAAACAAGCTTAACCTAAAAATTTCAATATTGTGAAAAGAAATATACAAATTCTATATAAAATATAGATCAATTCTTATTTTTCATTAAAAATTGCATGTATACGAGGAAAAAAATGTAAAGAGAGAGAACAAAATGAGTCAAAGAGATAGTGGAAAGAAACATGTATAAAAATTAAGTTAGTTTTTTTGTTAAAGATATTTTTTCAAAAATATAAAAACCCTTTTTAATAATACATAACTTAAAAGTTAAAATATGCTTTAGAAAAGCAAAATTAAATTAAAATACATATTTGCATTTTTTTTCAAATTATTAAAGGAACAAAATAATAAAATAAAATAATTTGGAATTGAAACATGAAGTGAGAAAATAAGTAAATTTTGAAATTTACCAATTTGTAAAGAGATACCTACTATTAGCATGAGATAGAGGGAGATGAGTGATATTAGGAAAGTGAATAGTGCGGAAAGAAGAAGAGAGGATTCCAATATCGTATTGGAAATTCTTAAAAGACAAAATATAATTTTTGCAAAGAAAAATTAAACCATGGTCCAAAAGAAATTGGGCTAAATAAGTGTACCTATGTGCAAAAAAAAAATTACTTTTTCAGCTAAGCAGAAATATCGTCGGAGGCCTTCAACGAGTTCCTGCCGCAAAAGTTCATGTGAGTAATTAATTTATTATTTTTATGTACACAGTTTTTTTGGGTTTTCTTATAATATTGTGATTCGTACTCACGTTAATGATCATTAACTTCTCACTGTGTGGTTGTGGAATCTAAGAGGGTTAACGAAACGCAATGGAATATGAATCACTATATTTTTAGTTCTTTTATTTACCCTTGAATACAATCGAATACAAGTATTCAAGTAGAATTATTTAATATTTTAAATTTTCCTTTTTTTTCATTTACATCAACCGGAAACTGGTTGTTTTCTTTCATTTCCTAACCATTGCCATTTTTATCTAAGGTCCTCGAACGTATCATGTATGTCCAAATAAACTCATTTTTAAGTAGCAATTCATTGTTAAATAGAATCCAATCTGGCTTTAGAGCTAACCGGAGCTGTACTACTGCATTAATCAAGGTATCGGACGATATAAGGCTAAACATTAACAACAACTTTATTATTTTTTTAACGCTTTTGGATCATTCGAAAGCCTTCGATACTGTTAATCATAACATTCTCACCATGAAACACAAAAACTTGTTCAACTTCTCACCGCCATCTGTACGTTTGCTACAGTCTTACCTCAGCGATCGGTCCCAAGCTGTTTGCGCGGACAACATTATGTCTAGTTATTTATCTACAAGCAAGGGTGTTCCTCAAGGCTCGATTCTTGGTCCACTGTTGTTTGTTTTATATATCAATGACCTTCAAAGCGTGTTAAACTACTGTGACATTCATATTTATGCTGACGATTTTCAATTATTTCTTAGTTGTCCCATTGGTTCTGTCAACAACTGCATTTGGAAAATCAATTCCGACCTAGAATGCGTAAACAGGTGGGCGTGTGATAATGGGCTATTTCTAAATCCTAGCAAATCGCAGTGTTTGGTAATTTATAAGAAGTCCCTGCCACTGGATGACTTCGATCAGTTAAAACTAAAGAACTCGGTTATCAAATTTGTGAATACCGCTAAAAATCTAGGATTAATTTTCAATAGGACTTTAACTTGGAACAACCACATATATGTTGTCATAGGCAGGGTCTACGGAATGCTTCGCTCTCTTTGGACGACTCAGCACTTTACTCCAGTGAAAATTCGATTGCTTCTAGCTAAAACATTTTTGCTACCAACTCTTCTTTATGGATCTGAAGTATATGCCAGTTGTGATAGTGTGTGCCGTAGCAAGCTTAATGTCCTATACAACAACGTTGCACGATATGTGTATGGCGTTAAACGTCGTGAACACATATCTGTATTTGCCAAACAACTATCCTCTGTAAGCTTGGATAATTTACTCAAGGTCAAATGCCTAACACTTCTTCACAAGGTCATAGTAACACGAGAACCCGAATACCTTAGGGAACGCCTTCAATTTACAAGATCGCCTCGTTTGTTGAACCTAATTAATATGAAGTATTGCAACTTAACAACTGAACGCCAGTTCTTCCTTTTTGCTGTTCGCCATTGGAACTCTTTGCCTGAGAAGCTTAAAACAATACAAAATCCACTGCACTTCAAGACCGAGCTGCTACTGTAGTGTACTCATACAAACATATATACATAACGTGCAATGGCCACGACCCACATGCATGTCTGTTTGTATGAACGCATTTGAAAAATGCATTTTGACACCTTCGGCCAATAGCGTAGCTAGAAGTATGTCAATGCTACAACTGAGCCAGCGTTTATTCTAGAGCTCTGCTTGGCCTCATGCTAAGCACTTCTATTGGCTAATGTAAGAAATTGCCAAGCTGAATTTAAATTCAGCTACATAGAAGTCGAGAAAGAGGAGGAGTCAAGCAAATCACTTTCTGTGATTTGATTTGTATAAATAGAGTAAGATTTGAAAATAAAGATCAGAATGAATCTTGGAGTGAAACCCAAAAGTTATCTTCCATTTTTATTTCTCTTTTTCGGCTGTCTTTCGGGATAGCCTATGTGATCGGCTGAATCTCTCCGGCCTTTATAATATGAGAGATCTCCCGTAAAATTAAAAGCACTGACCCCATAGGACCACCACATGGCGATCCTGCCAGATCATTGAATCCCCCAGAATCATGGCGAAACTGCCAAACCACTGACCCTTCCGGGAACATTATGATCCTAACAGATCAATCCCCAGTGTATATCAATCTTTCGAAACTAATCCTCCCAGGATCTTGACAATCCAGCCAAGCTATTTTCCAGGGTCATGGCAATCTCGTCAAATTCAACACTCATTATGACTAAATATCATGCAAAACCTCTTCCAGAATATCAATCCATGATCTTGGATGTGATCACCACGGAATGGAAACCAGAACATAGAGCTAATACCAACATCCAGTTGTCACTGACATATCAGTCGAAGATCCACAGTAGTTGCGATGTTTTGCTTTTAGACAACTCAAAGAAGCCCCAATGGAAAGCTAGAGTTAGTGTAAACACAATCAACACGCTAGAAATAGAAAAACTATAACTAATAATAAAAACGAACTACTAAATATAAAGTAAGCTAGAGCATACAACTTGTAAAACACATAAATAAGGAATATAATACCATGGAAATTGAAATTTCTAAGCGAAATAATAGATAAAGGAACCAGAAAATAAATAAATCAGCCTTAAGAGTCAAATTTTGAATTAGTTTAGGTTCAATAATGGGGAATAAACTATTTCAGGACATATCTGTATGGTCGAAAATTTATTGTCGTAACCGACCACAGACCCCTAGTATCGCTATTTTCACATAGAAACCCGTCATCGAAAATGACGAGGATTAGAATAGATCTATCAGAATACGATTTCGAAATCGTATACAAACAAGGTAAAATTAACACAAATGCTGACGCACTATCACGAATTAAATTAGATAGTGACCTACTTAAATCAATGATTCCCACTAGTAAAAATGAAAAAGGAGATAATAAAATTAATGTAGTAACAAGGAGCAAGGCCGCGAATTTAAAAGAAATGAAAGAGAAAGAAACAAAGATAAATGAAAATAAGGAAACCGGTAAACGCATTAAGGACAGCATATCTCATAAGAAGCCTGTACAACTTCACATTTTGGAATGCACATCCTTTAATGACGTAAAGACGATGAAGAAATTGAAATTTAATTTTGGAAAAGAAAGTGGTACCACAATTGAATTAATTGATAATGAAGTGCACATAACTAGTAGCGATGACCCTTTGAATCTAGATTCAATGTTGGAGAAACTACATAGTTTGCTAAGGAATTCACATATAAAGGAGCTAGCCCTTTGTGAAAAAGATTATATATATAAAAATATTGACATAAATGTATTCAAGAAGAAATACAATGAGTTAGAAATGAATAAACGCGCGCCGATACAAATACTAATATACAAAGCTCCAAGGGAAATAAACAGCATGATAACAAAATACAAACTGATAGACGAATTTCACTGCTCAAATATCGCAGGCCACCTAGGAATTCGAAAAACTATTTTAAAACTAAAACAAAGATACATTTGGAAAAATATGAGACAAATGGTTAAAGAATTTGTAAACAATTGCAGAAAATGCACTCAAAACAAAATTGTTAGACACACAAAAGAGCCGCTTGTGGTGACAGACACCCCGGCATCTACATTTGATACTATCGCGATTGACACAGTCGGTCCGCTTCGCATATCAAACGGTTACAGATACATATTGACAATGCAATGTGATCTATCCAAATTCGTCATAGCACACCCCATTGAGTCAAAAGACGCAAAAACAATTGCAACCACTTTGGTTGAACAATTAATTCTCAAGTACGGTTTCATAAAAACATTGAAATCGGATAGAGGTTCGGAATTCGTGAATGAGTTAATGAAACATGTGTGCAACATACTTAACACTAAACAAATATTTTCCACACCATACCATCACGAAACTATGGGCTCACTTGAGAAAAACCATAGAACACTTAACGAATTTTTACTTTCCTTTGCAGACGATTATGAGTGGGATAAATGGGTTCCATATTACACTTTCGCTTACAATACGACCCCACACGTAGATACACTGTATTCACCGTATGAGTACCAAGCGATAACATAAACAAACAAACAAAAATTTACGACATTGATGACTATGCCAATGAATTGAAACTGAGACTCCAAAGGTCAATACTCAATGCCAGGAACATTATTAAAACTGTAAAAGAAAAACGAAAATCAAAATATGACAGCAATATAAACAAGGTTGAGTTGGAAATAGGAGACCTAGTATATGTAAAGCTAGAAAATAAAAAGAAGAGCCAAAGCCCATATCATGGCCCATACAAAATTGTAAAACGAAACGGAGTAAATTCCGTAATAGACATTAATGGCAGACACAAAGAACTGCACAATAATATTTTAAAGAAATACTTAGAGTTAACCTAAGGCAAACAAGCCGACATATGTTAGAAATTACATAGACATAAATGAAATTACATGTAAGGAAACACTTAGAGATAAGATAAAACAAACCCACCGACATCTGTAAATAATTATATCCATAATTATATTCAATATTTTAGAAAATTACATGTAAGCCAATAACACCCAAGAAATGACTAAGAAATAGGATAAGCGAAAAACTTACATATGTAAACAATAAATATAAGAAACTACATTAAGCAAACCATACCTATAGACGTAAGTATGTATATTCACATGAAAGGTATTTGCATAACTCCACACAAAAATTTATTTCATTTCTTAAATTAAACGAAATAAATTTTTCTCTTTTGCGGTAAGGGTGTAGTGTACTCATACAAACATATATACATAACGTGCAATGGCCACGACCCACATGCATGTCTGTTTGTATGAACGCATTTGAAAAATGCATTTTGACACCTTCGGCCAATAGCGTAGCTAGAAGTATGTCAATGCTACAGCTGAGCCAGCGTTTATTCTAGAGCTCTGCTTGGCCTCATGCTAAGCACTTCTATTGGCTAATGTAAGAAATTGCCAAGCTGAATTTAAATTCAGCTACATAGAAGTCGAGAAAGAGGAGGAGTCAAGCAAATCACTTTCTGTTATTTGATTTGTATAAATAGAGTAAGATTTGAAAATAAAGATCAGAATGAATCTTGGAGTGAAACCCAAAAGTTATCTTCCATTTTTATTTCTCTTTTTCGGCTGTCTTTCGGGATAGCAGATGTGATCGGCTGAATCTCTCCGGCCTGTATAATATGAGAGATCTCCCGTAAAATTAAAAGCACTGACCCCATAGGACCACCACACTACATCATTTCGCCTAATAAGTCGTGCATACGGTTCTTTTGCTTAACTTTCTCCTTTTCTTAAGTTTTCCCTATTCCAAAACCTTTCCTTTCCTTTCTAAATCTCTAACCACCTTCACAAAATCAATGTTAAAGTTAAGTTTCCCGATGAAATTTGTTAAGTACTGTTTAATTTAAGTTAAGCTCAAACACTGTAAAGTAACCTAAGGTTGTGTGTTTGTTGAATAAAATAAAATAAATAAATAAATAACCTCACTGATCTCGATAATCAAATATTGTTATTTGAACTTTGTTTCTATTCCAACTCGTTCCTATAAGTATACATACATACGGATACTCATATAGTAGGCTTTTTATTTAAAAAGTGCTCCAATTCCAAGTTGTTCCTTTAAGTGTTAGGACATATGTAAATTAAGTACTTTTCGCTATTCAATACGAAAATAGTATGAAATCGATTTTTGTATTGATATTTCTTATTAGTTGAGTAATTTATTATTTAAATAAAATGGATTGTTAATTGATTGCCTGATATGGTCTGAAATTTAGTCGTTGTAATTTTATATTGGGACTCTTCGTTACCATCTGAAGAGTCATGGAGTATACATACATACGGATACTCATATAGTAGGCTTTTTATTTAAAAAGTGCTCCAATTCCAAGTTGTTCCTTTAAGTGTTAGGACATATGTAAATTAAGTACTTTTCGCTATTCAATACGAAAATAGTATGAAATCGATTTTTGTATTGATATTTCTTATTAGTTGAGTAATTTATTATTTAAATAAAATGGATTGTTAATTGATTGCCTGATATGGTCTGAAATTTAGTCGTTGTAATTTTATATTGGGACTCTTCGTTACCATCTGAAGAGTCATGGAGGGTGGGTAGTATGTAGCTTTTGCTAAAATATAATTTTTGTTTTGGTCATTGAAAGCGCTGTAAAAATAAATCCCCTGAACCCTTACGTGTGCGTATAAATATTTTTCTGGTTAGGCCTTGGGTTTGTCATAAGTGGTGATTTTGTTGGTGTCTGCTTCGACGAATCCACATTAGTGGCTGAAGCTACGGGACAGCGAGACGCACACGGGCAGACATCGACTTTTTTCTACTCGTCACCATCTAAACTTGGTACAACTAACAGACAATTGTCAACCCATAGTGGATACGCTAAAAGGTTTCATAACAGAAAATGGCGCCCAACGTGGGGCCCATAGACGTAGAAACAATAACAACGTTTTCAATTAAACTCTTTTAGGGGTTCTACAAATAATTATTTTGTCCTGTAGGGATTTTTTTTTTTTTGCAAGTTAAATATAAATAAGCGCAGCATCGGTCTTTTACCATTGGTAATTGGAATTTAGTCTCAAGCGATAGGATATATTCACGTCGCACTAACCGTATCAATAGTATAGACCCTAGTTGCCAATAAAACTGATATATTTTTCGTAGTTTGAAAACTCATTTTGGATTTAGTTTCAATAAGCTTGATGCATGTTTTAATTACCATTTGAGAATAGGACTCCGTTTTAATATGTTTAAATGACCATATTTCCACCAAGCTTTTGTTGTTGCAAGTAGGAATACATGAAGATTTCATGAAGTTAAACATATGCCTTTTACCTTTTAAATAATAAAACAAATAACAACAACTAAAGAGTAAGACCATAATTATATTTGAACTCTTTTTGAAAAAAAAAAAATTTTTTTTTGGTTACCCTTTTTAAAGATATTTTCCTTAAATACTTTTTTAAAACTTTTTGAAAAAAAAAATTAAAATTTATTTTTTTATTTTTTATAGATATTTTTCTTAAATATCTTTTCGAAGTTTAAATACATATTTTTGAACCTTTGAGAAACATTTTTTTTACATTTGTTTTGATAGATATTTTACCTAAATATTTTTTTTAAATTTACGTACATATACATATATACCACCGGTCAAAGTTCGAACAATTTTTGTACCATTTGTCGAGAGTTTTTTACTTTACACTCTGATGCTCTTCGAACTGCTTGCAACCACAAGTTTCACCGTACTTGCCTGATAAATTGGCTTAAAAGAAATCCCTCTTGTCCGCAGTGTAGAGCACGGTGTAGCTCTAGAGATTTTAGACCCCGGCAATATAACATCACCACCCGATCACAATCAGCGAATCCAGAAACCAGTATGGCCGATGATCTGGAAAGGTCATCTATCTCACAAGTAGGTGGATCGCGTGATTCCATCCAACGAGCACAGCCTCTTTCTACAGAAGAACAAGCAAGTAGGCAGCAACAAGGAGCTATAGACACTCCTGCCCAACAACAACAAGAAAACACCGGTCCAATTGCTACCAATAATACCTCTAATAATGATTCCCAAAACGACGATACTAGGATTCGTAGTATGGTCAATGCCGTTGTAGCTGCACGACAAGCAACTTTGCTTGAGAACTTTGAATCTAGGTTTACGCAAATAGAGCAACGCTTAGATCAATCCGTGAATAACCTCATTACTAGATTACAGAACGCAACGCTGCAACCTGTACAAAACAACCACCAAAATTTACCTCCAATAGTTGATTGGCCACAAGCACATATGCATGTGCATGCAAACACACACCAACACCCTTATAATGTAGGTTCCGCTCGTCTTAGTGACATCTCACACGTAACCAATTCGGGAAAAATTGCCAGTCTCATATCTAATTGGGATATCAAGTTTGATGGCTCCAACCGCTTGTCTGTAGAAAACTTTATCTACAGGGTTGAGTCGCAGGTAATAGACACCCTCGGCGGGAACTTTACACTTTTTTGCGAACATGTGCAAAGTGTTTTTACGAATGAAGCCAAAGATTGGTATTGGCGCTATAGGCGCTCAGTAGATCGCGTCTTTTGGCCAAATCTTTGCCAAGCTTTGCGAACTCATTTTGCTCAACATCGTACTGATACCGATATAAAAGAAGCGATACGCATGCGCAAGCAAGGTATGTCGGAAAGTTTCGATGAGTATCGAAATGCCGTTTTCAAAATAGCCGAAAATTTGAGTAGTCCACTTCCGGAGACTGAACTTGTCGAAGTTCTGCAGAGAGGCTTAAGACCGCGTTTGAGGCAGCAATTATTATATGTCTCAATTCCCTCTGTTGCTAGGTTAAGGGAGTTGTGTATTAAGCATGAAAGCTTGTTGCAAGAGATTGCCAGGCAGCCTGCTGCTACCAATGCCAAGCCCTTGCCAGCTTCATACCGCAACCCTGCTAATCGCCGACAAATTAATGAAATAGAGTTAGAAGAGGAAATTGAAAACGACATTGTAGAAGGTCCAATAGAAATTGACGAAGTTACACGTCGTATGAGCGACACCAAACTCATGTGTTGGAACTGTCGAAAGGAGGGACACCGTTATTTTGATTGTGTAGAAGAACGCACGATCTTTTGTTACGGTTGTGGCAGTATTGGAATTTATAAACCAAATTGTACTAGGTGCGCTTCGGGAAACTTGAAAGCGAGCGAGGATTCGAAAGCGGTTCCTCGCAAAAAGTAACCAAATATTTACCTACCAATACCAATTTTTTTAATCAATATAAACCAGAATTACGTCATTTAATACCCTATAATGAACGCTTAAAATTTTACCAAGAGAAAAGAAAAGAAATTTTTGATAAACCTGAAAATATTATTAATATACCTAATAAATCGCGCTCTGCAAATCGCGCGAATGAGTTTTGGAAAAAAAGTAAAATCTGGGCGAAAAAACCTTAATAACTTGATATGGTCATTGAACAAAAACTACTCAGACTTAAGACCATATGCCGAAATAAACCTTCTAAATGACACGCATTTAGCTTTGCTAGATAGTGGAGCCCAAGTGTCGTGTATTGGCAATAACTTGGCAAAAAAGGTCTGTGCTGACAAAAACATCAATACCAAACATTATTCTTCCGTACAAACGGCTGATGGCAACCAACAAATTGTGTTTGGTACATATTTCTTTGACGTTACCTATAAAGGCAAAACTGAACGCTTACTTTTTTACATTGTGCCAAGTCTAAAACAAAATTTAATATTGGGTGTAGATTTCTGGTTGAAATTTAACATAGCACCACATTTAATTAGTCAAATTAACTGCGGAAGCAGCGAAACAAAAAATGATGTTAGTAGCGGCGAAAATAATATGCACACCTTGGCGTAATGCCCTTTGGCTTATGCAATGCTCCCCAGGCCTTATGCAGGCTCATGGATCGCGTGATTCCACCCAAATTAAGAGAAAGTGTGTTCGTCTATCTTGACGATTTACTAATTATATCCGAAACATTTGATGCTCATATGAAAACTTTGTCTGACTTCTTATGAAACGCAGGTTTAACGATTAACATCGAAAAAAGTAAGTTTTGTCTTCGCGAGGTAAAATACTTGGGGTACATCGTAGGAAATGGTACATTGCGAACGGATCCAGATAAGATCTCCGCCGTTACGCAATATCCGCAACCAACCACTATCAAACAGTTGCGTAGATTTCTGGGTATGGCTGGTTGGTACAGGCGATTCGTACCAAACTTTGCCACAGTTACCACCCCAATGACTAACTTGCTCAAGAAGTCAAAAAGTTTTAAATGGACTGAGGAAGCACAAAAGTCGTTTGAATTACTTAAAAATTTTGCTTTCATCAGCTCCAATATTGTCAAATGCCAATTACGATAAACCATTTTTTATACAATGTGATGCCAGTAAATTAGGTGTAGGAGCAGTTTTGGTACAACTGAATGAAGATGGAGTAGAAGTGCCAGTTGCCTATTTTTCGCAAAAGTTGAATCGTGCTCAAAGTAATTATAGCGTGACTGAGCTTGAGTGTCTGGCAGCCATCCTTAGTGTGAAGAAGTTTCGTGCGTATGTTGAAGGCCAGGACTTCACCATCATTACCGACCACGCTAGTTTGCAGTGGCTGATGAAACAAAAGGATTTAAGCGGCAGGGTAGCTCGTTGGTCGCTCAAGCTCCAGGGCTACCGTTTTAAAATCGAACATAGGCGTGGCTCGCAAAATGTTGTTCCAGATGCACTGTCGCGACAAAACTTTGACGAGTTGGGTGAAGTTTGTCTTTTTCCACAAACTGATTTAGAATCAAACGCTTTCAACTCAGAAGAATATGAAAAGTTGAAACAAACCATAAGTTCATCGCAAAGTAAATTGCCAGACTTGCAGATAAAAGACAATAAAATATATAAGCGAACAGAGAACGCGAATGGTATCAAAGATCAAGAAGTTTTGTGTTGGAAACTTTGGATTCCGAAATCCTTAATCCAAGATACTATAGAAAGAGCCCATTGTCCCCCAAATAAGTGCCACGGAGGCCTCGGCAAAACTTTAGAGCGTCTTCGCGCAAATTTTTATTGGCCTTCTATGATAAATGACGTTAAAACTTTTATCTCTCGATGCGATACTTGCCAGCAGAGTAAGTCGACCAATACAGTTCTTCGTCCACCGATGATAGCAAATCTCAATTCCGTCCGTCCGATCCAAAGATTATACATTGATCTGTTAGGTCCGTATCCTCGTTCTAAACAAGGCAATATAGGCATTCTTATACTTTTAGATCACTTAACCAAATTTCCTTTTCTTAAACCTATAAAAAAGTTCACGGCCACTCCTATATGCACATATTTAGAAGAATATATTTTTCCCCTTTTCGGTTCACCCGAGTATATCGTATCTGATAACGGAAGCCAATATAAATCAGCCCAATTTGAAAATTGTCTGTCTTTGAGAGGTATTAAACACTTATTTACCGCCCTATATAGCCCACAAGCTAACGCGAGCGAGAGGGTCAATCGCTCCGTTTTTGCTGGTATCAGATCCTACCTTAAAACTGATCAAACTAACTGGGATAAACACATCCCATTGATAGCTGAAGCTCTTAGGTCATCGTACCATCAAACCATTGGCTGTACGCCGTATTACGCGATGTTTGGTCAACAGATGATAAGCCATGCTGATGACTACCAATTGCTGCGTACGCTCGAGTCTTTGGGAGGGGATTGTGTAATAGATCGTCTGGACAAGCTTCGACTCGTGCGTACTGAGCTGGTCAAAAACATTCAAACAGCGTTCGAACAATCTGCTAAACGCTACAATCTTCGTAGCAGAGCTAGAACTTTCAAGGTAGGGGACGAAGTATATCGTCGAAATTTTACATTAAGCGACAAGGCAAAGAAGTTTAATTCGAAGCTAGCTCCAGTTTTTGTAAAGTCTTCGGTTCTTGCCACAAAGGGCAGCAACATGTTCAAATTGCAAGATAGAGAAAATGGCAAGGTTGGCTGGTATCATATGAAAGATATTAAGGAAGCCAAGGGTTAAGAAAAAGTTGTGCCAAGAGCTTAATATGAAAACCCTATTATGAGATAGCCATACACAAACTTCGTTAAGTTCTACATATATTTTCTTTTTCTATCGAAATCACGCCACCCTTTTTCGTAGCTATATAAGCGACGGATCTGGCTAGATCGCTCTTTTCCTGGATATCGTCTTCAAACGGATACGCTTGTAAGTTTCCTCAAGTTTCGCGTTATATATTCGTGGGAAAAAAAGTAAAGTTTAAATTTTTCGAAAAGTATTGGGCAAATCAGTAGATTTTGCAACCAATTACGCGTTTTTTTTTAATATTAAACGCGAACTTAAATTTCCGCCTAACTTAAATGTTCCTGCTCTGGGATACATATATTGAATGGAGAACTACAACGCCGAGATGAAAGCCGAGAATCCGCCAGGCTCAACGAACTTACAGTCCACTCAAGGATAATTGTGCCAATAAAATCATAAAATTAGTTCCCTTCGCTAATTTGGAGTAACTTTTATAAAAGAAAATTTATTGTTTTAAAGTTGTAATTTGTTTGATGAGTTTGACATTTTCATGTATATCTACAAAAATATACATATATATAGACGTGCATAAAAATATATTTTCCGGAAAAGAGTGCAGTAAAGTAAAAAAGCGGCATATCGTAATACTCAAAGACAGTATAATATTTCCCATCAAATACTAGTTTTGTCGTGAGTTTTACTTAATATAGTCGCGTTACTCGTGTTAAAACCAGAAGCTTATATTTCCATTCTTCGGTTAATCCATAGTTGAAAATTTTGCTCTTTAAAACAAGCTTAACCTAAAAATTTCAATATTGTGAAAAGAAATATAAAAATTCTATATAAAATATAGATCAATTCTTATTTTTCGAAGAAAAAATTTTTCATTAAAAATTGCATGTATACGAGGAAAAAAATGTAAAGAGAGAGAACAAAATGAGTCAAAGAGATAGTGGAAAGAAACATGTATAAAAATTAAGTTAGTTTTTTTGTTAAAGATATTTTTTCAAAAATATAAAAACCCTTTTTAATAATAACTTAAAAGTTAAAATATGCTTTAGAAAAGCAAAATTAAATTAAAATACATATTTGCATTTTTTTCAAATTATTAAAGGAAAAAAATAATAAAATAAAATAATTTGGAATTGAAACATGAAGTGAGAAAATAAGTAAATTTTGAAATTTACCAATTTGTAAAGAGATACCTACTATTAGCATGAGATAGAGGGAGATGAGTGAAGAGAGGATTCCAATATCGTATTGGAAATTCTTAAAAGACAAAATATAATTTTTGCAAAGAAAAATTAAACCATGGTCCAAAAGAAATTGGGCTAAATAAGTGTACCTATGGGCAAAAAAAAAATTACTTTTTCAGCTAAGCAGAAATATCATCGGAGGCCTTCTACGAGTTCCTGCCGCAAAAGTTCATGTGAGTAATTAATTTATTATTTTTATGTACACAGTTTTTTTGGGTTTTCTTATAATATTGTGATTCGTACTCACGTTAATGATCATTAACTTCTCACTGTGTGGTTGTGGAATGTAAGAGGGTTAAAGAAACGCAATAGAATATGAATCACTATATTTTTAGTTCTTTTATTTACCCTTGGACATTATCGAATACAAGTATTCAAGTAGAATTATTTAATATTTTAAATTTTCCTTTTTTTCATTTACATCAACCGGAAACTGGTTGTTTTCTTTCATTTCCTAACCTCACTGATCTCGATAATCAAATATTGTTATTTGAACTTTGTTTCTATTCCAACTCGTTCCTATAAGTATACATACATAGAGATACTCATATAGTAGGCTTTTTATTTAAAAAGTGTTCCAATTCCAAGTTGTTCCTTTAAGTGTTAGGACATATGTAAATTAAGTACTTTTCGCTATTCAATACGAAAATAGTATGAAATCGATTTTTGCATTGATATTTCTTAATAGTTGAGTAATTTATTATTTAAATAAAATGGATTGTTAATTGATTGCCTGATATGGTCTGAAATTTAGTCGTTGTAATTTTATATTGGGACTCTTCGTTACCATCTGAAGAGTCATGGAGGGTGGGTAAAGAGCGGTGAGGAAATAGGAAGTACAACCGCCAAATGGGAAAGGGGTAGTATGTAGCTTTTGCTAAAATATAATTTTTTTTTTGGTCATTGAAAGCGCTGTGAAAATAAATCCCCTGAACCCTTACGTGTGCGTATAAATATTTTTCTGGTTAGGCCTTGGGTTTGTCATAAGTGGTGATTTTGTTGGTGTCTGCTTCGACGAATCCACATTAGTGGCTGAAGCTACGGGACAGCGAGACGCACACGGGCAGACATCGACTTTTTTCTACTCGTCACCATCTAAACTTGGTACAACTAACAGACAATTGTCAACCCATAGTGGATACGCTAAAAGGTTTCATAACAGCTGACTATTAATGAAATTGTAAACAATCCACATTCTGAATTTTAATTTTTCTTTATTGACCATCATTGGAGTAACAACAGAATCCAATCAAATACATTTTTTGCAAAATACTACTGCTTTGAAGAGGAAAAACACAAAAGTTAACTGCGGATACTAAAAGAACCAAACTGAAAGAACCATTGGACATCACGCAAGTCTTATAATATATATATGTATCTCAATTGATATATTCAATTTAATAAATATTTAATCAATTTATTTTTATTATTATTATTATTATTTTTTTTTTAATTTGTAAGCTCTTACTTCAGTTATTATTTTTTTAATTATTTATATTTATTGACTAGCAGGGAACCCGACGTTGTCCGGGTGGATCTTTATTTTAGGGAGGTACTAATTTCTATTGAAACAATTTTTTCGCTTTTGCCAACTTTATTCTAGGGTCCAATTCTTCTTCATCAACCTCTCTTCCTCGGCTATCTTTCCTATGTCATATTCCTTTCTCTCACATATGTTTGGGTTAAGCCCCTATCTCTGTTGGCAATTCCAGTCGAGTTTTTCCGAAATACTTCCTTCCTTCTATCTCCTTAACCTCAGTACCTCATCTGGTCCTACTTAGATACCCACCCTCATTGATAAAAATAGAGACAAAAAATATAACAGAAGTTCAGATGAACTCTATAACATTCCCTACGTCACTTGCAACTTTCTAGAGTTGTCCGGGTGGATCTGAATTTTAGGGTGGTACTAATTTCTAAGGAAACAATTTTTGCTTTTGCCAACATTTTTCTCGGGTCCAATTCCTCTTCATCAAACTCTTTTCCTCGGCTTTCTTTCCTATGTCATATTCCTTTCTCTCACATATGTTTGGGTTAAGCCCCTATCTCTGTTGGCAATTCCAGTCGAGTTTTTCCGAAATACTTCCTTCCTTCCATCTCCTTAACCTCAGTACCTTATCTGCTCCTACTTTGATACCCACCCTCATTGATAAAAATAGAGACAAAAAAAATAAAACAGTAGTTCAGATGAACCCTATAACATTCCCTAAGTCACTTTCAGTAATTTTAGCCAAGGGTTTCCAATGTGCAGACACAAATTTTCTAGAGTTTTATTCCAGTATAGATAACTGAATGGATGAATAGATTTAAACATTTTATTTCCCAAATTTTTTGGTACGCCACTGTACCTATGCCTTTGATTTCTGATTTAGCTGAAATTGAAAAAAATACTAAACAAAAATTTATGAGAGGCACGCTTTGTTATTTTTTTGACAAACAAAGTGAATTTTTCTTCATATAAATCTATTTACAAAAAAAAAAAAAAAATTCATAGGTACCTCACTTAAAATGACTACATCGTTTTTGTTTATTGGGCGGTTTTGATAAAATAAAGTTTAGGGCTCATTCTAAGCTTCAAGCTGTCCACCAGAAAAAGTATCATTAAAATCGTTTCTTAGTTTCCGAGAGCCTTACGTTCAAACGGACAAACAGATAAACAGACAAACATACAGACAATAATTCTAAAAATGGTTCAGATGGACTCTATAACATTCCCCAAGTCATCCCCAGTCATTTTTTCAAAGAAATTTTCAATGTACACACACGACTTTTCTACAGTTTTATTATAGTATAGATAGATATAGATAGATTTCTGATTTAGCTGAAATTGAAAAAAAAATGCTAAAAAAATTGTGAGAGGCACGCTTTGTTATTTTTTTGACAAACAAAGTGAATTTTTCTTCATAGAAATCTATTTGCAAAAAAAAATTTCATAGGTACCTCACTTAAAATGACTATATCTTTTTTCTTTATGGGGCGATTTTGATAAAATAAAGTTTAGGGCTCCTTCTAAGCTTCAAGCTGTCCACCAGAAAAAGTCTCATTAAAATCCGTTTCTTAGTTTCCGAGATCCTTACGTTCAAACGGACAAACAGATAAACAGACAGACAATAATTCTAAAAATGGTTGAGATGGACTCTATAACATTCCTCAAGTCATCCCCAGTCATTTTTTCAAAGAAATTTTCAATGTACAGACACGACTTTTCTACAGTTTTATTATAGTATAGATTTTTCAATTTTTTAACATAAATATTTTCTATAATGTATGTATGTTATAAGTTTGTGGTCATTAATTTGAAAATCTTTGAAAATTTGAAAAATTGGTGGACTTTTGACCGTTTGTGAATAATTTTTCTTAAATTATTCTGATATTTCTTTGTTTTCGGCCTTTGTTTTGTAAAATTTAAAAATTATTTTCGAGCTCTAGGCCATATATGTATATATATGAATAAAAACACCAAAAATGATGGTTTCATATATAAAGTATATATTTGTCGATTTAGATTTTCGTTCAATATTTCGATTTCATTCTGAAATCATCTTCAGGACTGGAAAAACATATAAAAAATCAAAAAGCAAAAAACATATTAACAAATAAAACATAGTAACGTTCCATAACAAAAAGCAAAAAACATATTAACAAATAAAACATAGCAACGTTCCATAATTTAGCACTTACACTCTTGAGTGCACCTGATCGACTAATTTAACAAATCTTACAAAAATAAGTACAAGGGCAAAAACGATAAACAAAAAGTAAACATCTTAAAAACCATAATGGTAAACAAATTTTTACATAAACAACAATACTTAAAAAATAATAAACAGTGAGTTAAGCTCAGCATATTAATGTTGGGACAGCATGTATGGGACAACACTCTTCTCGCGAGCCGCTGTGGTTGTTGTAATCAGCTGTCTATAGCTACTCGCACATTTTTCGGTGTCTGCTTTGTAGTTCATTCGTTGATCTCTTGGTTTATTAATTATGTGAAGCATTTCTAATGTATATCTTTTGTTGTAATGCCTCTCTTACTGGATTACTGCTGCGTTGATTAAATCTGGCGCGTGCCCAGTTTCTTTTCAGTGTTGTGTCAAAGCTGTTTTATTGCCATTAGTGTGGTCCCGATTTTTCATATTTGATTTATGCGCGGAAATCCTTGTCTTCAATTCTGCTTTTGTAGTCCCGACATACGTGGGACCCGTCGCCGTTGCATGGAATTTGGTATATTACGTCAGATTTCTCGTATTTTTCGATTTTGTCCTTTGTGTTGCTGAAAATTTGTTGTACAGTATTGTTGTATGTAAAGGCCATTTGGAATCTCTCATGGTCATACATATTAGAATATTTAAGCCTGTTGGACAGTCCGGGGACATAAACGGATGTTTTATATATTTTATTAATATTGTTATTTGCTCGATTAATGCTGGATTTTTTAGCGCGGATATAGGTATTTATTATATTTGCCGGAAAGTCGTTGTTTTTAAGTATATTTTTTATAATTCCTATATTTTTGTGGTGATACATCTCATCACTAATGGTCAGCACTCTTCTGATCAAATTTTTAGCTGTGTTCACTACGGTTGATTTGCTGTGCTTGGAGTAGAAATTCATTAATCTGCCTGACGCTGTAGGCTTTTTATACCAGTCGAAGTATAATTTTTTGTTTTTTTATACCTTTCATGAACATGAAATGGTATTATAACTTTGGTCCGATGTTTGTAAATATGAGAAGAAGAAGAGATAGACCCATCAATAAGTATACCGAAATGATCAGGATGACGAGATGAGTTGATTTAGCCATGTCCGTCTGTCCGTCTGTCTGTCTGTCTGTCTGTCTGTTCGAACGCAAACTAGTCCCTCAGTTTTTGAGATATTTGGCTGAAATTTGGTATGCGGCCACCATTTTCCAATATAGGAATCATTTGTCGGAACCAGCAAGATCGGACCAATATAACATATAGCTCCCATACAACCGATTATTCCGATAAACAGATTTTGGGCTATAACTCCTGTAATTAAACACGAAGGAACGTGAAATTTTATAAGTGTTGCTATTTTTATATGTGAAATATCGATGCTGAAAATCATAGAGATGGGATAAATGTTTCACATAGCTCCCATACAATCGATTATTCCGATAAACGGATTTTGGGCTATACCTCCTGTAATTAAACACGTAGGAACGTGAAATTTTGTAAGTTTTGCTATTTTTATATTTGAAATATCGATGTTGTAACTCATAGAGATGGGATAAATATTTCACATAGCTCCCATACAATCGATTATTCCGATAAACGGATTTTGGGCTATAACTCCTGTAATTAAACACGTAGGAACGTGAAATTTTGGACGTATTGCTATTTTTATATGTGAAATATCAATGTTGAAAATCGTCGAGATTGGATAAATATTTCACATAGCCCCCATACAATCGATTGTTCCGATAAACGGATTTTGGTAGATAACTCCTGTAATTATATAGGTAGGAACGTGAAATTTTGGAAGTATCGCTATTTTTATATGCGAAATATCGATGTTGAAAATCATTGAGATGGCATAAATATTTCACATAGCTCCCATACAATCGATTATTCCGATAAGCGGATTTTGGGCTATAAGTCCTGTAATTAAACACATAGGAACGTGAAATTTTGTAAGTTTTGCTATTTTTATATTTGAAATATCGATGTTGTAACTCATAGAGATGGGATAAATATTTCACATAGCTCCCATACAATCGATTATTCCGATAAACGGATTTTGGGCTATAACTCCTGTAATTAAACACGTAGGAACGTGAAATTTTGGACGTATTGCTATTTTTATATGTGAAATATCAATGTTGAAAATCGTCGAGATTGGATAAATATTTCACATAGCCCCCATACAATCGATTGTTCCGATAAACGGATTTTGGTAGATAACTCCTGTAATTATATAGGTAGGAACGTGAAATTTTGGAAGTATCGCTATTTTTATATGCGAAATATCGATGTTGAAAATCATTGAGATGGCATAAATATTTCACATAGCTCCCATACAATCGATTATTCCGATAAGCGGATTTTGGGCTATAAGTCCTGTAATTAAACACATAGGAACGTGAAATTTTGTAAGTTTTGCTATTTTTATATTTGAAATATCGATGTTGTAACTCATAGAGATGGGATAAATATTTCACATAGCTCCCATACAATCGATTATTCCGATAAACGGATTTTGGGCTATACCTCCTGTAATTAAACACGTAGGAACGTGAAATTTTGTAAGTTTTGCTATTTTTATATTTGAAATATCGATGTTGTAACTCATAGAGATGGGATAAATATTTCACATAGCTCCCATACAATCGATTATTCCGATAAACGGATTTTGGGCTATAACTCCTGTAATTAAACACGTAGGAACGTGAAATTTTGGACGTATTGCTATTTTTATATGTGAAATATCAATGTTGAAAATCGTCGAGATTGGATAAATATTTCACATAGCCCCCATACAATCGATTGTTCCGATAAACAGATTTTGGTAGATAACTCCTGTAATTAGATAGGTAGGAAAGTGAAATTTCGTAACTATTTCTCTTTTAGAATGTGAATGTCGATGTTAAAAATCAATGAGATTGGACCAATATAACACATCGTCCCCATATAATCGATAGCTCCGATAATTTCGGTATGAGCTAAAGTTAAATTCACACAGGCTGTACTGGGGATCAAACAGTGAAAATCGTGACGCTTATTCATGAAAGGTATTTAGCCTTCGGCACAGCCGAAGACAGCTTTCCTTACTTGTTTTCTAATAACTAATGTATCTAAAAATGGTAACTGGCCATCTTTTTCAATTTCGTAGGTAAACTTTATTGATTTATTATAACTATTTAATTTAGTCAGCATATCCTCTACAGTGTCTATTTTTACGATGGCGAACAAATCATCAACGTACTTGGTCAAAAGCCGGGGTTTATTCAACGAGTCTTCCTCGAATTTACTTAGCAATTCTTCCATTACTAAGTCTGCTATGACAGGCGATGCCGGTGACCCCATTGGCATTCCCGATCGCTGTTCGTAGATTTTATTATTTAATTTGAAAAATCGGATTTCTTTAATGCAAAACCTCACAACTTCTAAAAACAATTCTTTACTAATATTGGTATGGGCCTCCAATAAACTCCATTTTGAGGCAATGATTTCGAGAGCATGATCAACTGGGATACTGGGAAACAAGGAAACCACATCGAACGAGACCAGACATTCATCATCATCTATATAACTATTTTTCACCTTGTTTTTAAATTCTATTGAATCCCTCACGTTATATTTTGAGGTTTTGGTTAGATTTTTGAGAACGTTAACCACATATTGACATAGCTTGTAAGACGGGGAGCTGACCGACGAACATATAGGACGCAGGGGCACGCCTTCCTTGTGGATCTTGGGAAGACCATATAATCTTGGAGCGTTAGCCGTTTTACTTATTAGCCTGTATTTCTCTTTAAGTTCAATTATTTTGTTTTTAAATAATTTCTCAACCAGTTCATTATTTTTATCCTGTAACTTATTCGAAGGGTCACGTTTCAGTACGCGATAAGCCGAAATATCATTACCAATTTGTTGTATTTTCTTGTCGTAGTCTGATTTGTCCATCAGTACCGTGACATTACCTTTGTCGGCATTCAAAACTAATAAATTTTTATTCTCTTTGAGGAATTTCTTAGTCGAGTGTAGGATGTTTAAATGAACCTGTCACGCGGGTTGTTCTTTGACTTGTTTATATGGTCTCTTATTAAATTGGTAAAATTGTTCCTCTTAATTTCTTGATTTTCTTTGTCTTGGATCGTTTGGATACAGTCCTCTCCGTCAGCAATTAACTTAAATAATGGGAACTTTTCATTGCTTGTTGGAAGAAAGAACTTTGGACCTAAAGAGAGTTCCACTGGGTATCTGTCAGTATATTAGTTTGCGTCGTATTGCAAAACCACTCAGGTACGCTTTTGATGTTAAGAGATTGTTTTTGAACGTCTTTGAGTCTCTCGAATTTGTTGGTTTGTGTATTTTTTTACTTTCGTCTCTAAAATATGTGTTAACGTTTTCTCACTTTCGAAAAATACGGTCGCGTCTTCCGTGTCAAGTTTTTGTTGTAATATATTTCTTATATTATTTACCGCTTTTTCTTTCAGCTTCAGAAGTTCATGTTTCGCTCTGATAATGAGATTCAAAAGTTTGCTTTGCACTTGCTTGCTTTATAGCAAATGGAAAATTCAATAAGCGCAAGGGAGAGGCAAAGTGTAGATATGGTTAAAATTTTCACACGGCCTGAACAAAATTAGCTACTTCGGTAACCGTATGAAAAATGAATGAAACCAACTATTTAACTCGGTTGCTAGTCGGTATCTGGTTTGCAGGGTATTTAGCCGAAATTCCTAACTGCAGTTAAGACCGGTTGTTGTTTACAATTTCATACTATTATTTGTGATTGGGCCACCCACATGTAAATTGGAAATTTGGAATTAAAAATCGCGCGATTTTCACCTGCTACGCTTTTTTTTTAATGTTTTTGAAAAAATATTTTAAAATTATAATAAAAAATGAAAATTTGGAATTAAAAATCGCGCGATTTTTTATTCCAAATTTTCGACTGCGGCTTTTTTTTTTTTAATTTTTGAAAAAAATATTTTAAAATCATAATAAAAAATTAAAATTTTGAATTAAAAATCGCGCGATTTTTTATTACAAATTTTCGACTGGGGCGGTTTTATCATATCTTATTTCTCCATTCTCATTTTTAATTGGGATTATGACACCAGCCTACAGTGTCACAATCCCAAATTGTATACTTGGGATTTTGACTCATTATACCCAGTGTACTAGTACTAGTACAAGGGTATATAAACTTTGTTCACATAACGGCTGTTTGTAACGGCACAAAATAATCGAAATAGATATAGAGTTCCATATATGAAAGTTCTTAGGATTAAAAGAGGAGTTGATTAAGGCATGGCCGTCCGTCTGTCCGTCTGTCCGTCCGTGTACACGATAACTTGAGTAAAAATTCAGATATTTGCATGAAATTTTGTACACAGGTTACTTTCTGGCCAAGGTAGGTTGCTATTGAAAATGGGCGAAATCGGTTATCATCCGCTCCCTTTTTCGATATCGAAAATTTCGAAAATCACACAAATTGACTTATCTCGGTAGCTGAAATGGCTAAAATGATATAATTTTATAGGTGAATCCCCCTGGTCATTCTCTTATGATTTTTCCATAAATTTTTTATAGTGGGCGTGGCACCGCCCACTTTTATGGGAGGCGTTTTTGAAAATTTGACTGGTCGTAACTTTTAAGCTGATTACGATAGAACGATGGAATTTGGCACAAAGCATACTAGTATCGTTGGGAGTATACCACAAATTGACTTATCTCGGTTGGGAGTATACCTGATGAAACTGGATAAAATCGCCCTTCAACCACGCCCACTTTCGATATCGAAAATTTCGAAAATCACACAAATTGACATATCTCGGCAGCTGAAATGGCTAAAATGATATAATTTTATAGGTGAATCCCCCTGATCATTCTCTTATGATTTTTTCATAAATTTTTTATAGTGGGCGTGGCACCGCCCACTTTTAAGGGAGGCGTTTTTGAAAATTTGACTGGTCGTAACTCTTAAACAGATTACGATAGAACGATGGAATTTGGCACAAAGCATACTAGTATCGTTGGGAGTATACCACAAATTGACTTATCTAGGCAGCTGAAATGGCTAAAATGATATAATTTTATAAGTGAATCCCCCTGGTAATTCTCTTATGATTTTTCCATAAATTTTTTATAGGGGGCGTGGCACCGCCCACTTTTAAAGAAGGCATTTTTGAAAATTTGACTGGTCGTAACTTTTAAACTGATTACGATAGAACGATGGAATTTGGGAAAAAGCATACTAGTATCGTTGGGAGTATACCTGATGAAAATGGATAAAATCGCCCTCCAACCATGCCCAATTTTGGTATCGAAAATTTCGAAAATCACATAAATTGATATAATTCGCTAACGGAAATGGGTAAAATTATATAATTTTATATGGTAATAATATAATGATTTTTTGATAAATTTTCTAAAAAGGGCGTGGCCCCACCCACTTTTAAGGGAGGCATTTTTATACCAAGCGTACTAGTACAGGGGTATTATAATTTTGTCCACATAACTGTACTATGTACCGGCGCAAAAGAATCAAGATCCATGTATGAAAGTTCTTAGGTTGAAAAGAGGAGTCTATTCAGGCATGTCCGTCCGTCTGTCCGTCCGTCCGTCCGTCTTTGTAGCTGAAATTGATAAAATGATATAATTTCATAGGTGAATCTCTCTTATCATTCTATTATGATTTTCTATTAAATTTTAAAAAGTGGGCGTGGTACCGCCCACTTTCAAGGGAGGCATTTTTGAAAATTCGACTGGTCGTAACTTTTAAACAAATTATGGTAGAACCATGAAATTTGGCACAAATCATACTAATACTGTTGGGAGTATACGTGATGAAATTGGATAAAATCCCCGTCCAACCACGGCTACTCTCGATATCGAAAATTTAGAAAATCACCTAAAAGACTGGTCGTAAGTTTTAAACTGATTACGGTAGAATCGTGAAATTCGGCACAAGGTATAATAGAGTTATAGGAAGTATACCTGTTGAAATTAAACGAAATCGCTTCCCAATCACGTCCACTTTCAATATGGAAAATTTCGAAAATCACATAAATTGACATAATTCGGTAAGGTAAATAACTAAAATAGCATAATTATAGTATAATTTGGTAGTTAAATTTGTAAGGAATTGTCTACTATTAACGAGTCCTAAAAGATGAGTTAATTTTGTTAAGTGAGCCACCTATAATTTTTTCGACGGCCATGTATTTTATTGAAAGTGGGTAGTATGGCTCAGATGGAACGATTAAACAAAAATACGTATACAATTTTTCAAAATTCGAATTATTTTGAAAGTTATATCTATCAACAGTTTTCGAAATTCCTCACTTTTTGATGATTTTCTCAAAAATATTTTAAAATCATAATAAAAAATTAAAATTTTGAATTAAAAATCGCGCGATTTTTTATTACAAATTTTCGACTGGGGCGGTTTTATCATATCTTATTTCTCCATTCTCATTTTTAATTGGGATTATGACACCAGCCTACAGTGTCACAATCCCAAATTGTATACTTGGGATTTTGACTCATTATACCCAGTGTACTGGAGTGTAATGGAGTGTGGTTGCTAAGTGACCTTGCTCAATCCCGACTCTTGCGTCCTCGTTCGTGCACTCTGGGCAACGGGAGCTACCTAGGCTCGCGGCAGAAAGAGAGGGAGCCCCGGTGGGGCCACTCTGACATACTTGGTTTAAGGGCTCACCGAGGTTTTTGCGCAGCGTCTGTTCACCATGAGGTGCGGCTGCAAGCGGGCGTCTGTCTTGAAGCAAGCGGCTCGCTATATAAATGTGTAAATATTTTCCAAAAACCCCGAAACGGGTTGTGCGCTGGGTTTGGGACCCGCCACGTAAAAAATTTAGTCCAATGAAAAATGTATTAAAGCCTCGGATGAGAACCCCCTTTAATGTTGACGACCCGGCAAAACGAATAAGGCATAATGATTTGGATATTAGGGCATGTACCGGGAATGTCCGGACCCTTTCAAGGGACGGTACCGCTGCCCGACTGGTTGATGTCCTCGTAGGCGCAAAGGCCGACATCACCGCCCTGCAGGAAATGCGATGGACGGGGCAAGGAAAGACGACCATCGGTCCTTGTGACGTATACTACAGTGGCCAGACACGCGGCAAAGCGCGTGGTGTAGGATTCGTGGTGGGAAAGAGACTTCGCCGCCAAGTATTAGCGTTCACTCCTGTGAACGAGCGTCTCGCTGCGATCCGCATCAAGGCGAGGTTTTTCAACATAACATTTATCTGCGCCTATGCGCCGACTGAGGAGACGGACGACGCAGAGAAGGACTCCTTCTACGATAAACTTGAACAGACTTATGATCGCTGCCCCCAGCATGATATCAAAATCGTGCTCGGCGACTTTAATGCCAAGGTGGGAAAGGAAGGAGTCTTTCGTCCCACAGTTGGAAAATTCAGTCTCCACGATATAGCATCCCCCAACGGCACTAGGTTGATTGACTTCGCCGCTGCTCGCAATATGGTCATCAGTAGTACTAGGTTCCAGCATAAGCGAATACACCAAGCCACATGGCTGTCCCCTGATCAAAGAACTAGAAACCAGATTGATCATGTCTTGATTGACGGCAGACATAGCTCCACCGTTCTGGACTCTGTGCAACGAAGAAAGTGCGCACAGTAACGGAAGGAAAGTTTGACGTCGAGAAGCTGCGCATGACACAGACAGCTGATAATTTCACAACTCGACTCTCACACCTGCTAGCAGAGGGCAATCCTCGACCTAACGACGTAACGGAGCAATGGAAGCATATCTCTCACTCATTGCGTACCGCCGCTGAGGCCACTATAGGGTTCCAGCGAGCCCGCAAGAACAACTGGTACGATGAGGAATGCAAGACTGCCACGAAAAAAAAAGGACGCTGCCGACAAGGAGACGTTGCGAACGGGCGCAACCCGCAGTGTATGGCAACAATATCGTGAGGCAAAGAAAGAAGAGAGACGCCTTTTCAGAAAAAAGAAAAGTGAGGCCGAAAGGCGTGAGTGTGAGGAGCTTGAGATGCTGGCTGACAGGAATGATGCCCGAAAATTCTATGAAAAGATCCGACGGATGACGGAAGGTTTTAAGACCGGGGCAAGCTCCTGTAAAGACAATAATGGCGACCTGGTAACCGACGTACAAAGTTTACTTAAATTATGGAGGGAGCACTTCTCCTCACTGCTAAATGGCGAGGGAGACGTCGAACCCGATACCCCAATCCCTGACGATGGGAAAGTCGTCCCACCACCTGACTATGATGAAGTGAGGATAGCTATATCCCGGCTCAAAAACAACAAAGCGCCTGGAAAAGACGGGCTACCCGCCGAGCTGTTCAAACACGGAGGCGAAGAGCTGGTAAAAAGCATGCATCAGCTCTTATGCAGAATATGGTCAGACGAAAGCATGCCTCCGGATTGGAATTTAAGTGTGCTTTGCCCAATCCACAAAAAAGGCGATCCCGCTAACCGCACCAACTACCGCGGAATTAGTCTTCTTAATATCGCATATAAGGTTCTTTCTAGCGTGTTGTGTGAAAGGCTGAAGCCCATCGTAGACAAACTGATTGGACCTTATCAGTGTGGCTTTAGACCTGGTAAGTCTACCATCGACCAGATTTTCACGATACGCCAAATCCTGGAGAAGACCCATGATAAGAGAATCGACACTCACCATCTCTTTGTCGATTTTAAAGCCGCTTTTGACAGCGTAAAAAGGAGTTGCCTGTATGCCGCCATGTCTGAATTTGACTTCCCTGCAAAGCTTATACGGCTTTGCCAAATGACGTTGAGCAATACCAACAGCTCCGTCAGAATCGGGAAGGACCTCTCTGAGCCATTTGAAACCAAACGAGGCTTCAGACAGGGCGACTCCCTTTCATGCGATTTCTTCAATCTGATGCTGGAGAAGATAATTCGAGCAGCAGAGCTAAACCGCAATGGTACAATCTTTTACAAGAGCGTGCAATTGCTGGCGTATGCCGATGATATTGATATCATTGGCCTTAACAACCGCGCCGTAAGCGCTGCCTTCTCTGGACTGGATAAGGAAGCGAAACAAGTGGGTCTTGCCGTGAACGAGGACAAGACGAAGTATTTGCTGTCATCAAAGAAAGAATCGGCGCACCTGCGCCTTGGCAGCCATGTCACTGTTGATAGTTACAAATTTGAAACTGTGAGGGACTTCGTCTATTTGGGAACCAGTATCAACACCGAAAATAATATCAGTCTAGAAATCCAGCGGAGAATCACTCTTGCCAACAAGTGCTACTTTGGACTGAGTAGGCAATTGAGAAGTAAAGTCCTCTCTCGAAGAACAAAGATCACGCTCTATAAGTCTCTCATCATACCTGTCCTGATGTATGGCTCAGACTCATGGACAATGTCAAGAGAAGATGAGATGGCCCTTGGAGTATTTGAGAGAAAAGTTCTGCGGAAGATTTATGGTCCTTCCCGTGATGCCAACGGCGAGTATCGAAGGAAATTTAACGACGAGCTGTACGAGCTCTACGCAGATCTGACCATAGTCCAGCGAATTAAAGCCCAAAGACTCCGCTGGCTGGGCCATGTTATGCGAATGGACAAAGAAGCTCCAGCACAGAAGGTTTTCCTATCGTCGCCTGAATTCGGCAGCAGAGGAAGGGGGAGGCCTCGACTGAGATGGAAACAACAGGTGGAGGATGACTTGAACTCCCTTGGGGTTTCCAATTGGCGTCAGTTATCGCTAAAAAGGAATGACTGGCGTGCTTTGATACGAAACGGCCAAAATCGCTTAGGCGGTTAAGCGCCAATAAATGATGATGATGATACCCAGTGTACTAGTACTAGTACAAGGGTATATAAACTTTGTTCACATAACGGCTGTTTGTAACGGCACAAAATAATCGAGATAGATATAGAGTTCCATATATGAAAGTTCTTAGGATTAAAAGAGGAGTTGATTAAGGCATGGCCGTCCGTCTGTCCGTCTGTCCGTCCGTGTACACGATAACTTGAGTAAAAATTCAGATATTTGCATGAAATTTTGTACACAGGTTACTTTCTGGCCAAGGTAGGTTGCTATTGAAAATGAGCGAAATCGGATGATAACCACGCTCCCTTTTTCGATATCGAAAATTTCGAAAATCACACAAATTGACTTATCTCGGTAGCTGAAATGGCTAAAATGATATAATTTTATAGGTGAATCCCCCTGGTCATTCTCTTATGATTTTTCCATAAATTTTTTATAGTGGGCGTGGCACCGCCCACTTTTAAGGGAGGCGTTTTTGAAAATTTGACTGGTCGTAACTTTTAAACTGATTACGATAGAACGATGGAATTTGGCACAAAGCATACTAGTATCGTTGGGAGTATACCACAAATTGACTTATCTCGGTTGGGAGTATACCTGATGAAACTGGATAAAATCGCCCTTCAACCACGCCCACTTTCGATATCGAAAATTTCGAAAATCACACAAATTGACATATCTCGGCAGCTGAAATGGCTAAAATGATATAATTTTATAGGTGAATCCCCCTGATCATTCTCTTATGATTTTTTCATAAATTTTTTATAGTGGGCGTGGCACCGCCCACTTTTAAGGGAGGCGTTTTTGAAAATTTGACTGGTCGTAACTTTTAAACTGATTACGATAGAACGATGGAATTTGGGAAAAAGCATACTAGTATCGTTGGGAGTATACCTGATGAAAATGGATAAAATCGCCCTCCAACCATGCCCAATTTTGATATCGAAAATTTCGAAAATCACATAAATTGATATAATTCGCTAACGGAAATGGGTAAAATTATATAATTTTATATGGTAATAATATAATGATTTTTTGATAAATTTTCTAAAAAGGGCGTGGCCCCGCCCACTTTTAAGGGAGGCATTTTTATACCAAGCGTACTAGTACAGGGGTATTATAATTTTGTCCACATAACTGTACTATGTACCGGCGCAAAAGAATCAAGATCCATGTATGAAAGTTCTTAGGTTGAAAAGAGGAGTCTATTCAGGCATGTCCGTCCGTCTGTCCGTCCGTCTTTGTAGCTGAAATTGATAAAATAATATAATTTCATAGGTGAATCTCTCTTATCATTCTATTATGATTTTCTATTAAATTTTAAAAAGTGGGCCCACTTTCAAGGGAGGCATTTTTGAAAATTCGACTGGTCGTAACTTTTAAACAAATTATGGTAGAACCATGAAATTTGGCACAAATCATACTAATACTGTTGGGAGTATACGTGATGAAATTGGATAAAATCCCCGTCCAACCACGGCTACTCTCGATATCGAAAATTTAGAAAATCACCTAAAAGACTGGTCGTAAGTTTTAAACTGATTACGGTAGAATCGTGAAATTCGGCACAAGGTATAATAGAGTTATAGGAAGTATACCTGTTGAAATTAAACGAAATCGCTTCCCAATCACGTCCACTTTCAATATGGAAAATTTCGAAAATCACATAAATTGACATAATTCGGTAAGGTAAATAACTAAAATAGCATAATTATAGTATAATTTGGTAGTTAAATTTGTAAGGAATTGTCTACTATTAACGAGTCCTAAAAGATGAGTTAATTTTGTTAAGTGAGCCACCTATAATTTTTTCGACGGCCATGTATTTTATTGAAAGTGGGTAGTATGGCTCAGATGGAACGATTAAACAAAAATACGTATACAATTTTTCAAAATTCGAATTATTTTGAAAGTTATATCTATCAACAGTTTTCGAAATTCCTCACTTTTTGATGATTTTCTCACGATTGGTCAAACCGATTTTGCTAATTTTTTAAATATATATAAAAGATGGTATCTTTTACAAAAGGACATTTCCAATTTTTGCAAAAAAACATTATTCGCAATTTTTAACTTCTCCATCGTGGCGAGATGGCGCTTTTGTATGATGTTGTTGGGCATTGTATTAGTAACTATTAGCAAAAAAAAATTTTTTTGGAACTTTAAGGGAGCGGAAGTTATTTACATCAAAAAGTAAGGAATTTCGAAAAGTGGTGATAGCTATAACTTTGAAAATAATTTGAATTTCAAAAAACTGGCCCAAACGTATTTTTTTCAATTTAAACTTTGTCACAAATTGGGCGTAAGTATATTAGAAGTAAGAAATGTATTCAACTATAATAATATTTTGAGGGCACACGAACAATGTACATATATGTTATACCGTCGCATAAATAAATATTAATTTTATAAACTAACTAATAAATTTATTGAGTTCATTTTTCCCAAATTATAATATATATAGAAAATATATAACTTATAGGTACTACTATTGTTTCCATACAATGGGTATTTAATGTTCGGCTTACCGAACTTAGACTTCCTTACTTGTTTTTATTTGGGATTATGACACCCAGCCTATAGTGCCATAGTCCCAAGTAAAAAAGTTGGGATTATGACACTGCAAGGAGAGTGTCATAATTCCAATTTTTTTACTTGGGATTTTGCCACTTGGGACTATGACATGTCACCAATTTAATGCACAAGAAGGAAATAACTTTAGACCAAATTTAATTAAATCTTTTAAATTACATCATTTTTGGGAGGATTGTCCTCAGACATCTTTTCTTCTCATAGAAGGACAGTTCGATATCAATAACATTTTTGATTTCAAAATGTACTAATTTCTCTTCAAAGAGAAACAATTTCCAAAATTATTGATGTTATTAATCCTCCTCCCTCAATTAATAAATATGAAATTATTAAGGAAACGTTGTGTGAAAGATTTTCTCTTAGTGAAGAAAAGAGATTAGAGCAATTATTTTATAATACAGAAATAGGAGATCGTTCACCTTCAGAACTTTTTAGATACATGAAATCTCCAACTGTTTCCGATTCCATTGTTAGTCAGGAATTATTATGTAAATTATGGATAAAAAAATTACCTCAACGAATTCAGGTTCACTTAACTTCAAGTAATATTCAAAACAAAAATGAATGTAAGTTAGTGCCACCGCTACCGAAATTATTAAAAAAATATATTTTTTCGCGGCAGGAGCCGTCTGCTTTATTTCACCAACAATTTACGACTAACTTTACAATTATTATTTTGCTTAATTATATTTGCCTAATTCTATTCTTCTTGCGCGGTCGGCGTCGAGCTTCTCTCGTTCTCACGGTTATCTTGCAGCTGCAGATTTGAATTGGCCTTGGTGGGTGGTGTCAAATTGCGAAGCAATGTCATCAGCAATTTTGGGAATGCATGGAAATGCATGGGAGTGCAGGTGCACTACGTTAGCGTGGGAAAAGAGTTTTTAGCGATTTTAAACGTGAGCTATGTTAACTCCTCCCTCCTTAAAAACGCTTGTCCTCGAGCGTCTGAAATATCTGAAATGATCTTGGCGACGGTGTTGGGACTTGTGACAAACCTTCTTCTGATTGGTTGTTCTTATCTTCTGGCTCTCTTGTTTTTTGGCATATTTTAATTTTTTTCCGGCAGTATTTAGAGAAGCCGGCTATCAGGACGATTACCATAATTAGGGTAAGTCCTGAGAAAACTCGGTTTACTACCTTCTCAGTTTTGAGTGAGTGGATTTCCCTTGTATTGCTTATATGAAGTTCGCTTAGTGCTTCTAGCGATAGAAGTTTTATCAGGCTTTCTTCGCTTGGATTTGGTTGCGCAATTGCTGGTAATACCTTTAGTGGGGGTGCGTCAAAATTTTCGTACTTTTTCCCGTTTATGGTTATGGACTCATTTTGGAATTTTACGACATATGTACCATTCATGATTCGGATGACATTGCTTATGGAGATGTTGCCTTCGTAATTGTTTAAGAAAAGTATTCCGGGTTCTATGAGCTCGTATCTTGGAACGTGGTGACAGTTTATGAATTGGCAAGAAGAATTGAGGCTTTTTATAAGATTAGGAATACATAAATTGTTACTTATATCTATTACTTTATTTTGTTCACAAAGACTTATTTTATTAAATTTTTCGCACTTACTTTGTTGTTGTTGTAGCGAGGTGTAGCCCTGCCTAAATGTCAGACAGGGTCACCCCGAGTGTATTGCTCTTTATTATTTACATTACTCACCCCGAGTGTATTGCTCTTTATTATTTACATTACATTTACATTATTTTTAATGGGTGCTTTCAATAGATAGTTTTCATAAATTTCTTCTGTAGTTAAAGGTATTTTAACAATATAAAAAATTGATGTTTTATTTCTCAAAACGCTTACTTTTGCTAATTCTAATGCCTCTTCGGCTGTATCGAATATTAAATTTTCTTTATTCATTTCTCCTAAAGCTAAATTAATTTCTTTCTTATTTAAGATGATAGAGTTTACAATTCCTACTTTCGCCCATTGTATGGCGTATTTGATATTTATTATTTCTTCTTTTATTAATCGTAATTTTGTTTGAAGGCTTATTGCTTTATGGCGTTTAACAATTTATTCGTAATTTCTGTAATCTTATTTATTTGTTGATTTAAAGCGTTGTTTACAATTACTTGCTTATTATTATTATCTATTAGTTTTCCTAAATAATCATTAATTATGTTGAGGTCGTCATGGTCAGGGCTTCCCGCTAAGTATTTCCAAGCGGTGCCGAGGAAGTCTAGGGATCTTCGGGATTTAGGATTTCGAATAGGCTCAATTGTTTCCAGAATTTCGATGGCTTGCTGAGCCTCGTGTTGTAGGGTAGGGTAAAAAGGATGTGATGGCTCCAAATTTTTGTCTATGGTTTCAGCAATATTTTCCAGAAGGGTTTTATATATATGCGTATTAATCACATGAACAAAATTTAGGTTTCCATCTTTGATTTTCGAAAAGCCGTTATCTAATGTTATTAGATGGAATGATGAATAATCGTGAATTTGGATATCGGCGTAAGCCATGGAGACGATGATACTGAAAAGGGTTGGTTAAAAATTTTCAATGACCATGGCGCTCAATTACTTTAATTAATTTCCTAAAACCTAAAATCGTACGCCTATGGCATATTGCTCGATTATTTTTAACCCTATTCTTAACAATTTAAAATTAAAATCGTACGCCTATGGCATATTACTCGATGTAACTAAAACCTATCGCTTACGTTAACTATTCTAGTTTCCTATTCCTATTTCAAATTCCTTAAGTTATTTTATATTATTGTTGGTATTATTTGTTTTTATTATTATTCGGGATTTTCTTTATATTTTTATTTTTATTTTATTTTATCTTATTTATACTTTAATAATATACACATTAGAGTGGTTCAAAAATTTTTTTTTTTGGAAAATCTAAAACGCTACCCCGAAATATGGTTCCTTGTGACAAAAAAAGAGGCTGCCATTTTTTTGTTTTTTTTTTAAGGTGCTTTAGAGGTCGCGCTACTCGTTTTTATAAAAAAAATGAGATGCTTGCAAATTTAATTTAATTTTAACATGTTTAAGTGCAGTAAAAATTTGCGTTTTTGTGTGTTGTTATTCTGTTTTCATTGACGAATATTCTTGCAATTCAATAGCCTTCTTGGATGAGTAGAAGGGGTTTAACTCCTGAAAGTATGTTTCGAAATTGAAAACGGTGCAACTAAAACGCCTACACTGATCTCATCGCGCATTGGTTTTTTGGATATATTTCGCATCTAGAAGGTTTATCACATCGCTGATTATGAATCCGATGTCAGTTTTTTTAAATTCAAAATGGCGGGTCCAATATGGCGGTGATTTTTTTAAAAACTAATTGGATTTTATTGAAACTTGGTACTCGGGGGTTTATGCGTTGTCTCATTACGAATCCGATATCGGTTTTTTTAAATTCAAAATGGTGGATCCAATATGGCGGTGCATTTTTGAAAACTAATTCGACTGTGTGAAACTCGTCACTTATGGATTTATGACATCGATTTATATGAACTAGTATCACTTGTGATCGAAAATTCGACCAATAAAAACTTTAGAGGGTCGAGGGGTCGCTAGCCCCGTACCCCCATCCTTAAATTTCGGGGACGCCCCTGAAAATATACCGTCAGTTTTTTCAATTTCCTTTCCATCGGTGCATATTTCTTTTATATATATTATTATATAATATATAAGATGCCACTTTTGCAAATTTGCATTTCCTATGCCGATGTCAATAAATACGCCACATGAAAACCTTTAGGAACCTCCTGTGAGCGAACCGTTTGACCGATGGAAAGAAAATTGAAAAACTGAGGTATAGGCGGTATATTTTCAGGGGCGTCTCCGAAATTTAAGGATGGGGGTACGGGGCTAGCGACCCCACGACCCTCTAAGGTTTTTATTGGTCGAATTTTCGATCACAAGCGATACTAGTTCATATAAATCGATGTCATAAATCCATCAGTGACGAGTTTCACACAGTCGAATTAGTTTTCAAAAATGCACCGCCATATTGGATCCACCATTTTGAATTTAAAAAAACCGATATCGGATTCGTAATCAGACAACGCATAAACCCCCGAGTACCAAGTTTCAATAAAATCCAATTAGTTTTCAAAAAAATCACCGCCATATTGGACCCGCCATTTTGAATTTAAAAAAACTGACATCGGATTCATAATCAGCGATGTCATAAACCATCTAGATGCGAAATATATCCAAAAAACCAATGCGCGATGAGTTCAGTGTAGGCGTTTTAGTTGCACCGTTTTCAATTTCGAAACATACTTTCAGGAGTTAAACCCCTTCTACTCATCCAAGAAGGCTTTTGAATTGCTGGAATATTCGTGAATGAAAACAGAATAACAACACACAAAAACGCAAATTTTTACTGCACTTAAACATGTTAAAATTAAGTTAAATTTGCAAGCATCTCATTTTTTTTATAAAAACGAGTAGCGCGACCTCTAAAGCACCTTAAAAAAAAAAAAAAAAAAATAGCAGCCTCTTTTTTTGTCATAAGGAACAATAATTGGGGGTAGCGTTTTGGAATTTCCAAAAAGTCCATAATTGTGAACCACTCTAATACACATATATGTATTTTACTTGTATAAACACATATATATGTTATTATTATTTTTATTATTATTTTTTTTCCTTTTTATTATATTTTTTATATATATATTTATATATATATATATATATATATATATATTTTTTTTTTTTTTTTTTTTTAAATTTTTCGAATTTTACTTTTCTTGTTATTTATTGTCCCTTTATATAACTCTTATGCACCACCTTTTCAGACTGGGTTTTGACTGTGTTTCCTTGATCTAAGTCCACTACTTCCTTTTTGTATCGGGGAGATAATTTATTCCCTATTATTTTATTTAATTTTACGTAAATTACATCATTACTATTGAAAGTTTTGAAATCTGTTTTATTTTTATTGTGGAACTGCAGATCCTTTTGCTGTTTATTTTTCAGGGCTGTAATGTTTTCTTCCCTATCTAGTTCTATTGGGTCATCTCCGATTGTTCTTCCGAAGAATAGTTCAACTGGTCTGCGTTTAGTGGTGGAATGTATTGATTTATTGTATTTAAGGATACATCTTGGAAGAAGATCATCGAAATCAGAATGGGTATTTTCGGCTTTCATACAACGCAACAATTCGGACAGGGTGGAATGGAAACGCTCTATCTGACCATTTATAGAACTTTTGTATGGAGGGGTTTTGAATATTTGGACTCCAAGCTGGTTTTCCAACATGAAGGTTATCGGGGCTGCATTAAGGGATTTTTCGTTGTCTATGACAATGTTCTCGGGGAATCCGAATATTCCCAGTAGGTGTCTCAAAGGGGTTTTGATGTCTTCACATGACCTGGACTTAACGATTTTGGCTTGGGCATATTTTGAAAACTTGTCTATGGCCGTTAACACTATTTTATTGTTGGTATAATAAAGGTCTAAATGGGCAATGTGTCCAGGATAATTGGGAATAGGGGTGCTTTCAGGACAGGATTTACTGGGCGTCTTTCGTATTTATTTTCCAGGCAAATCTTACACTGCTTTGTTATCCTTTTGATCTTTGCACTCATCTGGGGAAAATAACACCTTCCTAACAGTTGAGCTTTGTTTTCCGTTGAGTTCCGATGAGCTCTATTGTGTTCGCGGATGATTTCACTTTCCTGTTCAGATTCCGTGAGGATGTCTTCCACAAAGTTTCGTGTGTATCGGACCCTGTATCTAGTAAAGTGAGTTTGGTAAATGTTCTGAATTTTTCCTAATATATTATCTTCTGCTTTAATGCAATTTGTTACTGAGGGATTCAAATACCTTTTCAATAATGTAGTAAGGCTTTCGTCTGTGAACTCTCTTTCTTCTATGGTGTGTCTGTGGTAGGTAGGGAAAATTATTTGAAATTGATATGATGAGGCTTCACCTGTGGAAATGAAAATTTGATTTTTGAATGCGTTAACTGGTGCATCCGTGTACGGTATTAGTGTTTGAGCGGAGCTGTCGTCACTATGGCGGGTTGCCGTCAAGGAATTTATCGCCACCTGCTGCGGCAGTCTAGATAGTCCGTCGGCAACTACGTTCATTCTACCGGGTTTGTATTTTAATTCGTAATTGTATTCTTCAAGGATAGCCTTCCATCGCTTCATTTTGTTATTGTTATTTTTATTACTCAAAGCGTAGGTTAAGGGTTGATGGTCTGTATAAATTTTAACTTTTGCCGAACCGTAGAGATAGTTGCGTAGAGACTTTAATGCCCATATAATGGCAAGCATTTCTTTCTCGTTGGCAGCATAATTCTCTTCGGTTTTTGAGAGAGTCCTGGATATAAATGTAATTGGTCTGTCCTCTTGTGAAAGGACTACTCCTATTGCGTAATTAGATGCATCCGTTGTCAGCTCAAAATCTTTGTTTAAATTGGGATAGGTCAGCATTACCTCTCCTGATATAAAAACGTTCTTTATTTTCCTGAATGCTTCCATAGAATCTTCATCAAGGGATATCTGGATTTTTGCTGACTGGTTTTTGGACACGCGTCCCTCCTCCCCTTTTAAAAGGGCTGTCAAGGGTTTAGCCAGCTTGACATAGTCTTTAACGAAGCGGCGCTAATAACCCGACAGACCCAGAAAAGATCTGAGTTCTTTGAGGTTACGCGGAACTGGGAAATTTTGAATGGTCTCGATTTTTGAAGGATTTGTTTTTATACCTTCTGGCGTAACAATGAAGCCTAGGAATTCAACTTCTTCCTGGAAGAATTTGCACTTGTCCAGTTGCACTTTCATGTTCGCATTTTCGAGTGTACTGAAAATATTTTTTAAATGGGCTGTATGGTCTGCTTCGGATTTACTAAAGATAATTATGTCGTCAATGTAGACATACAGCCGAAAGCCTCTGTTGCTAGTGCTGCTTTAGTTATAGTTTATATATTAATTGTATTAGTATATAAGCTTTTTTAAAATAAAAAAAAATAAAAAAAATGTAGACATAACAACATTGTCCAATGAAATTTCGCAGGATGTCATCTAAAGTTCTTTGAAAAATGGACGGTGCGTTTTTTAGGCCAAATGGCAACCTAGTAAATTCATACTTTCCATTATTTATGGAGAAAGCAGTTTTTTCTATATCTGATTCCTTTAAAGGAATTTGGTGAAAGCCACTTTTTAGATCTATGACCGAGAAAAATTTGTTGCTTCCCAACTGGGAAAGTACTTCATTTATTTCAGGAATGGGGTACCGATCCGCTATCGTTACAGAGTTCAACTTCCGGTAATCTATCACTAGCCTGTATTGTTTGTTGCCCAGAGAATCTGGTTTCTTATCAACTATCCAAACGGGTGAATTATATGGTGATCGCGATGGTCTTATTATTCCATCTTCAAGAAGTTTACCAATTTGTCTTTCGACCTCTGATTTTAATGACATAGGATATGGGTAGCATCGGGAGTAAATGGGGTTATCAGTGGATGTTCAAATTTCTGCCTTCACTACAGTCGTGTATGTTAATTTTTCGTCTGGTTCTGCGAATAGTTTTGAGTGCTGGTTACAGAGATCAAGGATCCTATTTTTTTGCTCTTCTGTTAAATGTTCCATTTTAATTTCCAAACTATTCACTGATTTTGATATTTTCTGCTTAATTTTAATTTTTTTGCCGTTTTTAATTACCATATAATCTCTGGAAGTGTGGATCACTGCATTTAATTGTTTAAGGCTGTCATTGCCAAGAATGGCGTGGAATGATTTTAGTGAGGGCAATACGACGTGTTTTTCGCTTAAGCCAAAGAGATTTAAAAAAATATGATGGGATACTTTAACTTTACCTCCAACCGAGTTTGCATAAAATATATTGTCGTTTGGTAAGGGGTTCTTTGCTAGTGAGGGTTGAATGTAGTTTTTATTGGATCCAGTGTCTATGAGAAATTTTAATAACTCTCCATTGCTAGTTTTGCACTGGATGTATGGCAATGTCGAGTATGTTAATCTAAAAAATGGACATCGCTTGGATGCGACATTAATGTAACCGGGCCTATTCATGTAATTGATGTTCCTACTTTGCATGGATCGGTCGACATCCATTGGGATTGGAGGTTTGGGTTGCACTGGTCTTGGCGGTGGATTGTTAAATTGTGGGGGCCTAATTCCCTGGTTATTTAGCATGTAGGGTGACCGTTGCTGTTGGTATTGGTGTTGCTGCGGTAGTTGGTATTGTTGTTGTTGGTAAAGGGGTTGTTGGTTTGTTGTTGGTAAAGGGGTTGTTGGGGGAATCGGGTAAAGGTTGGTTGGGGTAGATGGGCAAGTTGTGGATAGAAGGGTTGGTTAGGGTTCCTTCTTGGTGGAAGTGCGGGCCGTTGCTGATATGGCGTTCCAAAAATATTCGATGGCGGCATAGGCCGTTTAGGCGCGGCATATTGTTGGCTATTGGCATGCGCTGCCCTGAAGTTCTGGTTTTCCAGCTTTATGCACAGGTGCAATGCTTCGGGCAAGTCGGTCGGCTCTTTCATGCCGAGAAGTCTTGACATGTCGCCCGAAAGTCCTCTGACAAAGGTGTCCAGTGCCTTGTCACGGTATGTGCGGGTGAGGACGTGCATGCATTCCTCGCTGATTTCCATTGAGGATATCTTGTTTAGTATCAACGAGAGGTGGGTATATACCTCACCATAAAACTCCTGTACCGTCTTCCGACCCTGAATCAAACAGGTCAGCTGGTACTCGAGGGTACTAAGGTCCCTCTTATCCGCATAGTGCATCGTAGCCTTCCAATTCAGCGGAGTGGATTCCAGTGCCGGAGCGGATTCCAGTGCCGCATCAGCACTGCCTACGATTTTGTTGCGTATTACGCTAAGGATGCCAAAATATTTCGGCGAGCCTATACAGGGCTCATAAATTTTGAGTATCCTCTCGACACTCTTCTTCCAGCTGCTGAACTCAGCTGGGTTGCCATTGAATTCCCTTAAAGACCTAACCACATCTGGTAACTTATCCATATCGGAAAGGTTGTTCCGGTATCTATCTTCTATTCCCTGGTCAGTTATAGGTTGCTGTGTTGGGTGCAGCATTTCCCTAATCATCTGCCTCTCATCCACTAAAAGGATTTCTTTCATCAGATCCTTAATCAAACTCCTAAATTCGGGAGTGGGGTTGGGAACTTGTGGGCCAGGGGCACCAGGGGCCTGTGGTGGCGGTGGTGGTCCTGGTGGGGGTGCATTGATGTTCCCTAGTATAGGGGCTCTTATTATATTGTTTTGGGCCATTTTGTTTTGCCCTTTCTTAACTATGTGATGTTTATTAGTGGTTTTTATTTTTTAAATTTATTTTACACAATCTCTGGAGGGTCCCTTTTGTGGTGAATCGCAGAGTTGTATTATTTTATTATTCTAGAGATTACTTTTATATTATAGGCTGTACGAGCCCTTTCTTTAAGATTAATAAGAATTTATCACTAACTTTAACTGTTAATCTTCAAAGATATTAAATTTAAAAATTTTTAAATAAAATTTTACTTTAAAATTCCTTTATTTATTTCTGGTTTTCTTAAAAATCTAGCTTTAAAATTTCTTTGCTTCTTAATTCTCACTTAGTTTCACTTTAAAAATCTAGCTTTAAAATTTCCTTGTTTCTTAATTCTCACTTAGTTTCACTTCAAAAATCTAGCTTTAAAATTCCTTTGCTTCTTAATTCTCACTTAGTTTCACTTTAAAAATCTAGCTTTAAAATTTCCTTGTTTATTTTTTGTTTTCTTAATTCTTACTTAGTTTCACTTTAAAAATCTAGCTTACATAAATAGCGCACACTTAACTTAAAAAGACTTGAAAATATCACATCTAGCAAATGGGAAGCACATGTATCTGATTACCGAAAAATTAAGTTAAGTTAAATCAAAGTATATTAAACAAAGTAATAGTGAACTTGACAGTTCTCTCTTTTCTGTAGGAGTTTTCCCGTCAAATGAAAAAAAATATTAACCCGTTCTGTTTAAGATTTTTAAATTTTTTCAATAGTGTGAAGAAATGGCAAATTGTTTCATATAAAAACAATACCGCTTGCCTCAGGTCCTTGCACGTTTAAATAGAGTTTAGAGTTCAGACTAGCTAGACTGCAGCACATTTTAGCTAAGATGGATGGTCTAATCTTTTTTCAACTGGATCTTAGACCGAAAACGAAACTGTAAGCGATAAAAATGGATTTATGACCCCTGCGGGTTAGGGGTTTAGAATGGAATGGAATACCTGTCGCAAAGGGCGACTAAAATCCATTTCGACCACGGTCACCGGGATGATGAAATCGGCAATCGGAATAGTACCACAAGGTGGTTCGGCAGCTGTGAGAGCATAGACTCAATACCGTACAACTCTGGTGCGACACGTCCCTCTTACAACAGCAGCAGCAAAACCGGTTAATTTCTCGAAACCGAAAACTTTTTTATAAATTGATTACTTCATTTCGCGGACACATATTTTCCTTGATAAGACAGTACCCTGCTTTTGACTTCAGTATAAAAAAACTCTAATGGAAATCAATCCACCAGTTTCTGCGACGCTATAGCGACAACCTTCTTGTGGGGCCAACGACGGAAATCGACAAATATTCAATACTCGCTATTTTTATAACGCAAAGGCCCGAAAGGATGTAGATTCCAAAGTGGCCAAAGTTACTCCATTACTGTTTGGGCTAGCATATTTCGCAGTATTAATAATTTTTTGGCCTGAGCAAATGCATTCTAATTTTTCAGTAAACAATTGTATGGGACACAAAAACTGTGCTTGGGTGGCAAAGGGTTAATACGCTTGTTTACATTTTTTTGAAGGAAAAACTCCTACAAAAACAAAATATTTCAGTTGTCAATTCTACCTTGTTGAATTTGCTTTGAGTTAAATTAAGTTTCCAAGTGCAGTGAGAGCCGTGAGAGTACTATTGTTGCCATACCATTTTGTTTAACGTTTTGGATAAAATTCTCCAACTATTCCATAGGGAAAATAAATTTTTGGATGTTTTTAATTAATATGGCAGCCGAAAAACAAACTGTCAAATAATTTAAAATCACATTAGGCCAACCAAAAAAATCAAATTTTTTTTACCCAATATATGTTATACTTTATTTTGGGGTTTTAATATATATTGATTGACAATAACTTAGAATATCAAAACTTTATGCATGGGAAATATTTTTTTGGCAGAGGGTAAAATGTTATAACTATCTGAAACGGGCTAATGAGCTCTCTCGTTATTTTTTTAAGGAAACAAAGTTAAGTTAAGTTAAGTCCAAGTCTGCGCTAACGGAAGCATAAATCTTGCAGACAAAATTTTCGATTTATTAAACAAACCCACAACTTCTAAAGCAGTGGTGCCCAGAAAATTTTATATGGAAGGGTAAATTACAATACATAGACAAAAATGTGTATACACTGAGATTTTATTTGTAGTTGAGTAAAAAAAAAATGTTTTAATGTTGTTGAGGGATCACAAAAAAAAAAAACTTAAAACTTACACTAAACCGATATGTATTTGCACTATTTTTATAAATTTGTTATCCAAACAAGTTTTATATGTTCCGAAAAAACAGAAATCTTGGCAGAATGTCGTCAACTTTAAGTAAATAGTTTACAAATAACGGGTCCTCTTCCAAGCAGAATAATGTCAATATTTTACGTAAAGTTGGTTTGGGTAATGCCACTTAGGCCCGGTTTTTCAGTGCAGGTTTAAACCACAGACAAAGTTGACAAGAGTTTATCCCATACAAATTGGCCGCTTAAACTAAGTTGCACTGAAAAACCGGGCCGTATTGAAAGTTGAATTTTTTAAATTACGGAGATTCTTCCTGCTAATTTCAGCTTTGTAGCTTAACCAGCATGATTTCTCATCATCGGAGAATTATAAAAAAGTCAGTGGGAATGGATTTTCGTGAAGATAGTATTGGCAGTAATTGGACAAGACAAACTTTATACAAATTTATAACCCAAGAGGTTTGAATTAAAGGGCCATTTACAAGTGAAACTTACATTCAGAGACCAGGGGTCTGTATTTATACCCAGCTGTACTAGTTTCCATTTGAACCGCCCTAGTAATTTTATGGATAATTTTTTCAGTCTTTTGAGACAAATATTGACTAATTTGGATCTACATACGTCTCGAATACTTTTAATCTAATCTTACTTATAATGAATTAAATAAAATTTATGTTCACTTAGACCTTTTTGTATTTGTTGTAAGACCTGGAATATGGTTTCATAGATCCAAATCTTGAAAACCTACGCACCCATATATTTTTCTTTTTTTGTTCTATTGGTTCGAGAACTTATTAATTTAAAAATCAATTTTGAACATGAATTCTTTTCAGTGCTTCAATATTTTTCAAATTTTCCATTGTCAATTTATTAGTGTAATTTTTTATTTCATACGGAAGTGCCTTCATACCAAAGGGTTTTTGAGTGCTTTGAAAATATTTTTTTTAAATCAAAGTGCAAATTTGTATCCGTGTCTATATTTAAGGGCAAAACAAAAACAAAAGTGCTTCAAGGGTATAGGGCCTTCGCAGCACTGTTCTAAAGCTTTAATAGCAAGTAGAGCTCCACATACCCGGATATTGAGCGGTTCGAATAGCTCGATACTCGCTCGAAACTCGTTCGTTGCTCAACTGCTCAAATTTCGAGCTTCTGAACAATTCGAGCTGACAATCACCAACCATGATATAAAAAATTAAAGGTATTTTCACTATGACATAAACTGTGTTAGTTGTCATTCGTATCTTTTTCCAGTTGATCACAGAGCGCTGCCACCTCAGCAAATAATTTTTTTTGTAATTTTTTTTTTTTTAATTTTGGCGATTTTTTATATACGAAAAGAAACATGGTTTGTAAAGTAAAAATACTTAGAAAATAGGATCCATAATGCTGCTTTAAAGTTTGTAAATGGTTCAAAAAATATCTCTGCTTCAAAAATGCGTATTAGAAACCATATTTACCTAAAAATAACGTTTAAAAACTTTTTACGTCGTACTAATGCGAAAAAACCTTTCGATTTAAGTGTTGAGAGATTAAGGACCGTTTTCGAAAAGCCGGTTAATGCTAATTGCGATTAATTTGACAGTAACCGTAAAAAATACGTCAATTAAATCCCAGTTTGCGTTAAGCGTAGATTGTGAAATCGGCCCTATGGATATATTCTTACACCTGTAAACAAAAAAAGTTCGGATATAAATTACCATCAGCAAAAGCACCAAATAATAACACTTAAATTTTTTTTTATAGTATTTATACTGTAATTTTAAAAAATTTTTTTTTGATACATTTTCATTTTACTTTTCATTATATTTCCTACTCAAATATCTTATTCTGAAATATGTTCTACCCAAAAAACCGCTTAGTTATTTTTCTTCGAAATTTAAAGTTTTTTTTTAGCAAGAGACATTAAATTTTGCATATATCCTGGTGAATCGTTTAAATCGTTGTTATTATAGTTAACAAAAATTGATATTAAAACTTGTAAATTTTGCATAAATTCTTCTGTTGGCTTCCAAAGCCGACCCCCCCCCCCCCCCCCCCCGCCCCCCTCAGATAACAAGTCAACATATCTAAAATTTTAATTTTTTTCATCCAAAGCTCGATATCGTTACCTTAATTCACAAAGGCCTTAACTGACATAAAACAAATTTTACAGCAGAAGAAAAAAACAGAAATTTTTTTACATTGAACGCATGCAAATATAGCTTTGTAAATTTGGAATATCTCCGTTATTACAGCTAGTAACTCCTTAAAATGTGTAGTGAGTGTGTATTTTACTATATCATACTTAAATATGTGATAAAGTAATTTTCGAAAAATGTGTCAATTACGGCCTTTGTGACTTAAGGTAACGATATCCATTATCTTTTAATTTCATTTTATTGATTAAATATCTCCCAAAGTTCCACAGACCATCACATTCCATTTGGCTTAATTTTGCAATATCGTCCAAAGGTCCTGGTGGTAGTGTTTTTCTGAAAGCTGCAATAAAAAATTAGTACACAAACGAAAAATGTATCCTAGTGGTAAACCTCATAATCCTCTTCTGATATATTTTAATCTTCAAAAACTTGTCTCGAAAAATAATCCCAAAATGACCCCCAAACCAATCCTGAAAAGTTTCGAAAAAAGTCCTCTAACAGGGTTCTAATTTTCCCGAACACACTCTGAAAACAGTTTCGAAAGGGCTTTGAAAAGATCTTGTAATAGTCTAATAGTCCCGAAAATAATCCCGAAATGGCTCAAATACGATCCCGAAAAAATATCGAAATGGCCTCGAAAACAATCCCGGTTAAGTCCAAAACACGAAAAGTCCCGACAACAATCAGGAAAAAATCCCGAAAGGGTCCGAAAACAATGCCGAAAGGATCCCGAGAAAGTTTCAAAATGCACCCGGAATTTTTCCAATATGGTCCCAAAATGGTCTCGAAATTTATATAAAAAAATTAGGATTGCAAACACATATGTATAACACACTAAGTAAACATTCCTTTCAACGATTTTTGAAATAAGAAAATTTGAACTAAAAGCATCGAGTCCCGATACAGTCCAAAAAGGTCGGAAGAGGTACCAAGAATCGCGTGTTGACCACGGTATGCATAATCCGATAGCGAAAGCTCGATATTTTATTTTTGTCAAAAGATATTTCAACTCAGAAAGGTGATATGCATAGCCCACAATAATATTGGTTTCCGATATCAGGAATTCGAAATCGGAAATCAATATTATTGTGAGCTGTGCATATCACCTTTCCGAGTTAAAATATCTCTTGGCAAAATTAAATTTTGTACTAAACGAAGTGGTTAGCGGTCGTCTTAAATTTTACTAAAGACAACAACTTATTTCTATCATTTATATTAATTTGCAAAAGGACAGATTTACAACCCGAACAACAAACAAGTCTAGACAAAATTTGACCACTTTTGAATAGATAAATTTTTTTTTATTTTTAAATCAATATACCTACATTTTTTCAAATATTAAATAAAAATCCTTATAAAATGTCTTTTTAAATATTTCTAAGTTATGGTTAAGGAAAAAAGCTAGAAACCCCCAAACTGTTTTTGAAAAAGGCTAGATTTTGCCCGATTTGACCCCTTTTGAGTAAATTTTTTTTTTTTAATCAATGAACAACTGGGGTGCCTCGGGAGAGCGGCCGTGGCTCGGAAGCACCACGGTTGTGAATTGGGTGGAAATAAAAAATGAAAATAAAAAGAAAAGACGAGATTTCCTCGTTACAATATGGCCGTATTTATTGTAATTGAAATATATGGTGTGAAATTACACAGTGTGGTTTTACCTTATGATGGAGATCCTCGGTGCGTGTCTTGCTCGGCGGTTGATGGAATAAGAGACGGTTGTCCGACCGAGGACAACCGTTGATCCGCGGAATATCCTCCGGTTTTCGAGGGGAAGTTAACTAACACTCTCACACCGACATGTACGTACATGCGTGCTGACAAAAACCACACATATGCACGCATGTATGTACATGTGGGTGGAGTGGTGTTAGTAACTCGTTGAAACGCGCGCGTTACCATTAGGGTGGTTAAATTTCATGGGTTTTAGGCGTCGAGCCTAAACATGCCGGCCCCCTTGCGGTACGCAAAATCTGAGCCATCGCCCGAGGATCCCCTTCCTGCTAATTCTTAAAACTAGAACTTAAGTCTAGAGCGGTGCGTGCCAGATGACACGTTCGGGGCCACTTCTGCCATCTCCACATTGCCTACAGCTAAATTTGGAAAGAAAAGAATTAGTGGGAGAAAGTTATATATTTCTTGCCATTGACCAACTTCATTTCAAACATGACAATATGGATATTTCCACGAGAAAAAATTTATTTATTATCGTTTTTTTTTTTGAATTCATATAATCTTACAAACTATTTCATGTTTTAATCGTACTCTCTTATGCCGCAAGACTACATCTTAACGACGCCCGAAAGCACCCAACCGAATATCGTGCTTTGCGCCAGCAACGATCCAAACGACGGTGGTAGGGTGCCCGGGGTCATAATCTCGGCATATATATCACCGCCAAGGACGAGACGAATGGGCGTTGATCCGAAAAATTTTGGATCCGCCAGACGGATGTGCTCATACGGGGCCGCGATGGCGGGGTCCACATTCTGGGATGGGCTGACGCGTCGGAAGTTGCGCATACATAGTGCATGCGTGGTCACCGTAGTGGTTCGACCGTGCTTCCCGCGAAGTCGCAAAAAACAGCCATGCTCCCCGCCCATCGCAGTGGTAGGCAGCGATAGGTCTTGCGCCAAATCGCGGTCGATCGTTGTGCGGGGGGCGCATGCATCGATGATTGCACGTATGAGGTGCAGTCGCCCCCCGGCTTCCACCTTCACGAACGCTGTTGGCGCAAGGGTGATCATGGGGCGCAAGGTAGGGCCCCCCGTAAAGTGAGCCGATGAGAGGCCGTTGCGAAAGGCTCTGGTGGTTGGCAGCTGGCGCGGCCGAGTGGCCAGTCTGCGCTCATGGCGGTCCTGTGGGCGATCAATTATCGCCGAACTAAAGTTGCGTAGCTGGCGCGGCTGAGTGGCCAGTCTACGATGGCGGCGATCGGTGGTTGCGGCGCTGATATCTCGGAGCTGGCGCGGCTGAGTGGCCAGTCTCCGGTGGCGGTTGCGTCTGCCGGCGCTGTGATGTCGGTTTTTAGGTGGGTGGAATGACTGTGGTTCCTCTCCACTGAGAGTGCGGCGTTCGTGGGCCAGCAGGGGTCGGAACGGCCGTTGGTCCGATCCCCCGATTGTTCGTTGTTGAGGGCGTGCTCCTGAGGCTGGCTCGATGATTTCGCCCTCGTCCTGTGACATAGCCGTCTCGGATGGGTGTATTGACAATAGCTCACCATCTTCTTCTTCTTCTCCTGGTCCTCCGTTGATGGTCTCTTCTTCCTCTTCCTCCTCTTCAACTTGTTGTGCCCAGCTTTTATACGGCCTTGACGGCCTCTGCGACTCGTCTATGGACATGTGGAGAGTGGTATGGTGTTTGCCACCACATCGTCGGCACCTGGCATCGCTCGTGCAGTCCTTAGACCGGTGCACCATCGACAAACAGTTTTCGCAGTAGTCCTGCCGTATGATTTCGCGCAGGCGCTCGATGGGCGTTTTGGCGCGGTATACGGCGCAGGTACGGATCGGATGCCTTCCGTTGCACAAATGGCATGGTGTCGGATACCGTGCGGCGTTACGGTCCATTCTTCGGCTTACGGAGGCATGGCGAGTCATGCTGTGAACGGGAGGTAGAAAAAAAAAGGAAGACAAATCGAGGTTGGTAAAGCGTCTGCCAATGGACGTACCAGATGGGTGGCGAATAGCCGCATAGGAGTGCACGAAACGACGTTTCGTGGTTTGGGTACGTTTGGTAGACATACCAAAAACTAATTGAAAAACTTGATTAAATTGAAAAAATGTTAATATGGCTTCTGGCCAAACAAGTCTCCTACAAATCGTCCCAAAAATTGGAGTTCAACTACTGGATTCGGTGGCAATGATTATTCTACGTAACATTCCTACGTTTGCTTACGGCGTATGGCGACGTCGCGTTGTATTTATTTTTACTTGTACGTGTCACCCTGTGATGTGTTTCACAATTTCTAGGTATGCACAGCTGATTGTGCACATGGTGACATATCGAAACCGTAATTTTTTGGATAAACCGGAATTTAGTTCCGGGCGCGGTAGTGAGTGGGAGCGATTTTGTTTTGTTTTGTTGATGGGCTTGCTATCCACCATCAGAATTTGGTTGTTGTTGTTATAAAACAACGGTCCTGCCCCCCGAAATAGAGACAAAAAGAAACCGAAAAAAAATGATCCGATCGAACATTTTTTTGTCTTTTGAGTTGTCTCGCTGGTCTTTCACGCCTACCTCATTAAGGGTGAGGTTTTATTGTGGGACGTAACCTCGTTTGGTGAATTTCGCAAAACCACCGATACGAGAAAACAAAAAAAACTTAAAATTTTTTTTTTTTTTTGTGTTGGACCAAGAGAATATAAATAACATTTTTTTTTTTTTAGTTTTTTAATATTATTATGTTATTTCCGGGTGTATTTGATTTAAAAAACCCATTTTTAATAACACCCGGCTCAAGGCGCTATTCGGGCCAATTTGTGATCGTCGGATCTTTTTGAGATCCGGTTGCGCCCCTTTCGACATCACTAACATTTTACGAGTGTAGTATACTTACACAAAATCATGCTAGTCGCTGGACGTTTTTATACATACATATTGTGCGGCGAATTCGTTTGCCGGCTACAATGCTGAATGAAATTGAAACAATTCATGTTTCTTTTCATACCAGCATGAGCAGAAGGAAGGCCACAAAACTAACCTTGGTGAGTGTATGTATATAAGAAAATTTTTGATATTTTATTTGCCCTTATAATCAAATTAATCATCAAAAAATCATTTATTCTTCTTTTCATTGCAGGGAACCATAAGTACCAAGGAAGGATTGCAGCCTGGTGAGTGTCGGCCGCTTCCGCATTGGAGCGCTAGCAAGAAAATGGTAGCATGGTGCGCTGCCGGCGTCGGGAACTTTCGCTGTCGCCGCCGACGTTGCGCCTGCTACCATTTTAACCTACAAAAAATGCATGCGTATGTTTACTTACTAATTTTTTTCTTTGCAGGTTCGCTGACGAAATTGGTACGATGGCGACAAGGACATGGTGAAGGTGGCCTCGATATGGTGCCGATTTCGGCACGGCGCATGGGCGGGCTCCACTTAAATTAATGCGCCGGGGTTCCGTTCCCACATTAACTTGCGCTACGGGCACTTGCACCCTAAATTAAGAACGCGCACTGAATCGTCTATAAAATCTTGTGATTTTTACGAAAGTCACCAAATTTGTTTTTGCATATGGAGTATATATGTGGTTCCCGTACATTTTGAACAACACCATGAAGTATACCTGACTTGCTTTTAAGGAATAAATATACAATTTTTGCGCGCAATAGATCAACATTGATTAATAAAATACTAATTAATTGAAAGCTAACGAGCTATATCGATATATATATATATTAGAAGTGCCCAAAGAAGACGTTTGCAGTCTAAAAAACGGATAGCGTAAAAAAAGAAAAAAAAAAATGCCGCGCACTAAAGTTTCTAAATCCACTAAACGTTTCCGTGAAACTTCGAGCTGCGAAGAAAAATTGCGTGAATTCGAAGCATCTTGTGATGGCTATATGTACACATTGGAAAAGGAAGCCCGATTAAAAATCAAAGCCATTGAAGAGAAATTATATGTTTTGTTAATGGGTACAAATTCGAATCTTTTGCAAATTGTAATGGGTGATCTACTGGCGTTGAATTTGACAAACCTCGACGATTGCAAGAAATTCGCAAACACTTTGGCCGTCAACAATAGCGGTGGACTTAAACCTACATCAAGCAGACTAAACCCAAATGATGAAGAGGATAGTTCAAATGGTGGCAGTTCAATTGGTGTTTCCACATCAATTCTAACTGCATACAGTCAATCGAGTGTAAAACATCAAACGCAACGTGGCCGCACTCCAGGACCACTCAGCTCAGCTCGAGCAAGGCGCCCACGGCGCAGTCGCTCAGTTAACGATGATTTGGTGCGAGTTTCAACTGTAAAATCTACAACAAGCTCTTCTGCTGTTATGGACACTCATGCGTCGCGTAGCAAAATGCGCACCCCAACAGCATCACGTTCAAAGGCATTTAGTGCTGATCGCTCATCACAAATCACTGGCCAGCAATGCTCTGCTTCAACATACCCACAATCTCCGGCAGCAGCATTTCTACGTTGGCCTAAGCCAGGTGAAGTGGTACTTTCTAAATGCGGCAGTCCAGTTGTAGCACAAGTAATGCCAGATAAATATGCAAATGTGAATATTCCAACACAGAATGGAGTTTTTTCTTTACGTCCGAAGAAATTGGAGGACTTGAAATCCGATATAATTGATGCAATCGATCAAGATACGTTGAATCAAATAAAAACTTTGCACGATAATTTAAATTTGATTATGAAATTGTCAGATTCAAGCTATTAGGAAATCATTCAAGCGCCGATTATGAGAATGTGAGTTCATTAAACGTACGCGAAATTCCACTTTTATATATATTATTTTTTTTTTTTAACAGCAAGAGGTACTCGTAAAACCATGCATAACACATTTAGAAATATCAACTTATACGCATAATATAGTGCTGGAAATTATATATTCATCGTCAACGTGGCTTCTGATGTATGCGATCGGTAAATTTGGACGGAAAAACATTCTTTGTAAGTACATAAGGTTCAGAGACTTTTTCACTATATACTGTTGACGGTAATAATAAATTTACACTGCACCAATTTTGGCAAATTCAAATGAGTCATTTCTGCACCGTTGCTATTTGGATGAACTGTGGATTGTATTGTTCGGCAAATTTGGCTAAATGTGATGAATTTCCAAACTTGGAAATGAGATTTGGTTAAGTAAGTGAAAGTTTGTTATATCAAATCAATATCCAGTTTAAATTTCAATTAATCTTCCATAACGGTGACATAACCATTTTCAACCGCTGATCTAACTTTATTTAACGCAATATATTCGATATGACATCATTAATTGATTACACTGATTTCCACACCCTGCAAAAATCGTTGGATTATGTGTTCCAATTTTTTTTTTTATATTGGAGTACTCCAATAGTAATCCTTTGTATACCTCATCGGACCACCTTCAGCTTTTTGAAAGCCGATCATTGCTCTTGCCTTATCGCGAAAATCACGACACTATGGCACTGACAGTATATGGGCATTTCTCCCAAAAAGTCAATTTTTGTAGCGTGCGAACTATTTCGTTTTTTTGTAAAAAAGGCAAAGGCCAAAGTATATTAAACAAAGTAATAGTGAACTTGACAGTTCTCTCTTTTCTGTAGGAGTTTTCCCGGGAAAAATAAAAATATTAACCCGTTCTGTTTCAGATTTTTAAATTTTTTCAATAGTGTGAATAAACAGCAAATTATTTCATATAAATACAATACCGCTTGCCTCAGTTCCTTGCACGATTAAATATAGTTTAGAGTTCATATTAGCTAGACTAGCACATTTTAGCTAAGATGAATGGTCTGGGATTAAGGGGGAGTTTGGAAAGGTTGGGGATAAGGGAGGCAAGCCTTGAGAGGATTATTGGGATGAGGTGGCTGGTTTCTCGCTATCTCTCTCTTCGGTAGGAAGGAGGATCAGTTTGACCAACGGTCTTCTGACCTGTCCTTTCTCCGTAAGGAGGTCAACGACGCGTACTCGGTTATCTTCGCCGGGGTGTACGTTGACCACTCTACCGAGCCTCCATTCGTTTGGCGCTAAGTTATCTTCTTTGATGACAACGAGGTCTCCCACCTTGATATTTTGTTTGGAATGCTTCCACTTCACTCGTTTTTGAAGTTCGGAAAGGTATTCTGTTTTCCATCGCCTGCAGAAGGCTTGATGGAGCGCTTTGAGTTTTTGCCACCTGTTGAGCATGGAGGCAGAACTCTCACTCACGTCGGGTTCTGGTGGTGCCATAAGATGGCTACCAGTGAGGAAATGGCCTGGGGTTAGGGGCTCGAGGTCTGTTGGCTCATTCGATAATGGGCTTAATGGGCGCGAATTGAGGCAGGCCTCGATCCGACATAAGAGGGTGCAGAACTCCTCAAATGTAAATTTGTGAGGTGTGGCCAGTTTTCTGAAGTGGCTTTTGAAGCTCTTCACCCCGGCCTCCCACACACACTCTGAAAACAGTTTCGAAAGGGCTTTGAAAAGATCTTGTAATAGTCTAATAGTCCCGAAAATAATCCCGAAATGGCTCAAATACGATCCCGAAAAAATATCGAAATGGCCTCGAAAACAATCCCGGTTAAGTCCAAAACACGAAAAGTCCCGACAACAATCAGGAAAAAATCCCGAAAGGGTCCGAAAACAATGCCGAAAGGATCCCGAGAAAGTTTCAAAATGCACCCGGAATTTTTCCAATATGGTCCCAAAATGGTCTCGAAATTTATATAAAAAAATTAGGATTGCAAACACATATGTATAACACACTAAGTAAACATTCCTTTCAACGATTTTTGAAATAAGAAAATTTGAACTAAAAGCATCGAGTCCCGATACAGTCCAAAAAGGTCGGAAGAGGTACCAAGAATCGCGTGTTGACCACGGTATGCATAATCCGATAGCGAAAGCTCGATATTTTATTTTTGTCAAAAGATATTTCAACTCAGAAAGGTGATATGCATAGCCCACAATAATATTGGTTTCCGATATCAGGAATTCGAAATCGGAAATCAATATTATTGTGAGCTGTGCATATCACCTTTCCGAGTTAAAATATCTCTTGGCAAAATTAAATTTTGTACTAAACGAAGTGGTTAGCGGTCGTCTTAAATTTTACTAAAGACAACAACTTATTTCTATCATTTATATTAATTTGCAAAAGGACAGATTTACAACCCGAACAACAAACAAGTCTAGACAAAATTTGACCACTTTTGAATAGATAAATTTTTTTTTATTTTTAAATCAATATACCTACATTTTTTCAAATATTAAATAAAAATCCTTATAAAATGTCTTTTTAAATATTTCTAAGTTATGGTTAAGGAAAAAAGCTAGAAACCCCCAAACTGTTTTTGAAAAAGGCTAGATTTTGCCCGATTTGACCCCTTTTGAGTAAATTTTTTTTTTTTAATCAATGAACAACTGGGGTGCCTCGGGAGAGCGGCCGTGGCTCGGAAGCACCACGGTTGTGAATTGGGTGGAAATAAAAAATGAAAATAAAAAGAAAAGACGAGATTTCCTCGTTACAATATGGCCGTATTTATTGTAATTGAAATATATGGTGTGAAATTACACAGTGTGGTTTTACCTTATGATGGAGATCCTCGGTGCGTGTCTTGCTCGGCGGTTGATGGAATAAGAGACGGTTGTCCGACCGAGGACAACCGTTGATCCGCGGAATATCCTCCGGTTTTCGAGGGGAAGTTAACTAACACTCTCACACCGACATGTACGTACATGCGTGCTGACAAAAACCACACATATGCACGCATGTATGTACATGTGGGTGGAGTGGTGTTAGTAACTCGTTGAAACGCGCGCGTTACCATTAGGGTGGTTAAATTTCATGGGTTTTAGGCGTCGAGCCTAAACATGCCGGCCCCCTTGCGGTACGCAAAATCTGAGCCATCGCCCGAGGATCCCCTTCCTGCTAATTCTTAAAACTAGAACTTAAGTCTAGAGCGGTGCGTGCCAGATGACACGTTCGGGGCCACTTCTGCCATCTCCACATTGCCTACAGCTAAATTTGGAAAGAAAAGAATTAGTGGGAGAAAGTTATATATTTCTTGCCATTGACCAACTTCATTTCAAACATGACAATATGGATATTTCCACGAGAAAAAATTTATTTATTATCGTTTTTTTTTTTTTGAATTCATATAATCTTACAAACTATTTCATGTTTTAATCGTACTCTCTTATGCCGCAAGACTACATCTTAACGACGCCCGAAAGCACCCAACCGAATATCGTGCTTTGCGCCAGCAACGATCCAAACGACGGTGGTAGGGTGCCCGGGGTCATAATCTCGGCATATATATCACCGCCAAGGACGAGAAGAATGGGCGTTGATCCGAAAAATTTTGGATCCGCCAGACGGATGTGCTCATACGGGGCCGCGATGGCGGGGTCCACATTCTGGGATGGGCTGACGCGTCGGAAGTTGCGCATACATAGTGCATGCGTGGTCACCGTAGTGGTTCGACCGTGCTTCCCGCGAAGTCGCAAAAAACAGCCATGCTCCCCGCCCATCGCAGTGGTAGGCAGCGATAGGTCTTGCGCCAAATCGCGGTCGATCGTTGTGCGGGGGGCGCATGCATCGATGATTGCACGTATGAGGTGCAGTCGCCCCCCGGCTTCCACCGTCACGAACGCTGTTGGCGCAAGGGTGATCATGGGGCGCAAGGTAGGGCCCCCCGTAAAGTGAGCCGATGAGAGGCCGTTGCGAAAGGCTCTGGTGGTTGGCAGCTGGCGCGGCCGAGTGGCCAGTCTGCGCTCATGGCGGTCCTGTGGGCGATCAATTATCGCCGAACTAAAGTTGCGTAGCTGGCGCGGCTGAGTGGCCAGTCTACGATGGCGGCGATCGGTGGTTGCGGCGCTGATATCTCGGAGCTGGCGCGGCTGAGTGGCCAGTCTCCGGTGGCGGTTGCGTCTGCCGGCGCTGTGATGTCGGTTTTTAGGTGGGTGGAATGACTGTGGTTCCTCTCCACTGAGAGTGCGGCGTTCGTGGGCCAGCAGGGGTCGGAACGGCCGTTGGTCCGATCCCCCGATTGTTCGTTGTTGAGGGCGTGCTCCTGAGGCTGGCTCGATGATTTCGCCCTCTTCCTGTGACATAGCCGTCTCGGATGGGTGTATTGACAATAGCTCACCATCTTCTTCTTCTTCTCCTGGTCCTCCGTTGATGGTCTCTTCTTCCTCTTCCTCCTCTTCAACTTGTTGTGCCCAGCTTTTATACGGCCTTGACGGCCTCTGCGACTCGTCTATGGACATGTGGAGAGTGGTATGGTGTTTGCCACCACATCGTCGGCACCTGGCATCGCTCGTGCAGTCCTTAGACCGGTGCACCATCGACAAACAGTTTTCGCAGTAGTCCTGCCGTATGATTTCGCGCAGGCGCTCGATGGGCGTTTTGGCGCGGTATACGGCGCAGGTACGGATCGGATGCCTTCCGTTGCACAAATGGCATGGTGTCGGATACCGTGCGGCGTTACGGTCCATTCTTCGGCTTACGGAGGCATGGCGAGTCATGCTGTGAACGGGAGGTAGAAAAAAAAAGGAAGACAAATCGAGGTTGGTAAAGCGTCTGCCAATGGACGTCCCAGATGGGTGGCGAATAGCCGCATAGGAGTGCACGAAACGACGTTTCGTGGTTTGGGTACGTTTGGTAGACATACCAAAAACTAATTGAAAAACTTGATTAAATTGAAAAAATGTTAATATGGCTTCTGGCCAAACAAGTCTCCTACAAATCGTCCCAAAAATTGGAGTTCAACTACTGGATTCGGTGGCAATGATTATTCTACGTAACATTCCTACGTTTGCTTACGGCGTATGGCGACGTCGCGTTGTATTTATTTTTACTTGTACGTGTCACCCAGTGATGTGTTTCACAATTTCTAGGTATGCACAGCTGATTGTGCACATGGTGACATATCGAAACCGTAATTTTTTGGATAAACCGGAATTTAGTTCCGGGCGCGGTAGTGAGTGGGAGCGATTTTGTTTTGTTTTGTTGATGGGCTTGCTATCCACCATCAGAATTTGGTTGTTGTTGTTATAAAACAACGGTCCTGCCCCCCGAAATAGAGACAAAAAGAAACCGAAAAAAAATGATCCGATCGAACATTTTTTTGTCTTTTGAGTTGTCTCGCTGGTCTTTCACGCCTACCTCATTAAGGGTGAGGTTTTATTGTGGGACGTAACCTCGTTTGGTGAATTTCGCAAAACCACCGATACGAGAAAACAAAAAAAACTTAAAATTTTTTTTTTTTTTGTGTTGGACCAAGAGAATAAAAATAACATTTTTTTTTTTTTTAGTTTTTTAATATTATTATGTTATTTCCGGGTGTATTTGATTAAAAAAACCCATTTTTAATAACACCCGGCTCAAGGCGCTATTCGGGCCAATTTGTGATCGTCGGATCTTTTTGAGATCCGGTTGCGCCCCTTTCGACATCACTAACATTTTACGAGTGTAGTATACTTACACAAAATCATGCTAGTCGCTGGACGTTTTTATACATACATATTGTGCGGCGAATTCGTTTGCCGGCTACAATGCTGAATGAAATTGAAACAATTCATGTTTCTTTTCATACCAGCATGAGCAGAAGGAAGGCCACAAAACTAACCTTGGTGAGTGTATGTATATAAGAAAATTTTTGATATTTTATTTGCCCTTATAATCAAATTAATCATCAAAAAATCATTTATTCTTCTTTTCATTGCAGGGAACCATAAGTACCAAGGAAGGATTGCAGCCTGGTGAGTGTTGGCCGCTTCCGCATTGGAGCGCTAGCAAGAAAATGGTAGCATGGTGCGCTGCCGGCGTCGGGAACTTTCGCTGTCGCCGTCGACGTTGCGCCTGCTACCATTTTAACCTACAAAAAATGCATGCGTATGTTTACTTACTATTTTTTTTCTTTGCAGGTTCGCTGACGAAATTGGTACGATGGCGACAAGGACATGGTGAAGGTGGCCTCGATATGGTGCCGATTTCGGCACGGCGCATGGGCGGGCTCCACTTAAATTAATGCGCCGGGGTTCCGTTCCCACATTAACTTGCGCTACGGGCACTTGCACCCTAAATTAAGAACGCGCACTGAATCGTCTATAAAATCTTGTGATTTTTACGAAAGTCACCAAATTTGTTTTTGCATATGGAGTATATATGTGGTTCCCGTACATTTTGAACAACACCATGAAGTATACCTGACTTGCTTTTAAGGAATAAATATACAATTTTTGCGCGCAATAGATCAACATTGATTAATAAAATACTAATTAATTGAAAGCTAACGAGCTATATCGATATATATATATATTAGAAGTGCCCAAAGAAGACGTTTGCAGTCTAAAAAACGGATAGCGTAAAAAAAGAAAAAAAAAATGCCGCGCACTAAAGTTTCTAAATCCACTAAACGTTTCCGTGAAACTTCGAGCTGCGAAGAAAAATTGCGTGAATTCGAAGCATCTTGTGATGGCTATATGTACACATTGGAAAAGGAAGCCCGATTAAAAATCAAAGCCATTGAAGAGAAATTATATGTTTTGTTAATGGGTACAAATTCGAATCTTTTGCAAATTGTAATGGGTGATCTACTGGCGTTGAATTTGACAAACCTCGACGATTGCAAGAAATTCGCAAACACTTTGGCCGTCAACAATAGCGGTGGACTTAAACCTACATCAAGCAGACTAAACCCAAATGATGAAGAGGATAGTTCAAATGGTGGCAGTTCAATTGGTGTTTCCACATCAATTCTAACTGCATACAGTCAATCGAGTGTAAAACATCAAACGCAACGTGGCCGCACTCCAGGACCACTCAGCTCAGCTCGAGCAAGGCGCCCACGGCGCAGTCGCTCAGTTAACGATGATTTGGTGCGAGTTTCAACTGTAAAATCTACAACAAGCTCTTCTGCTGTTATGGACACTCATGCGTCGCGTAGCAAAATGCGCACCCCAACAGCATCACGTTCAAAGGCATTTAGTGCTGATCGCTCATCACAAATCACTGGCCAGCAATGCTCTGCTTCAACATACCCACAATCTCCGGCAGCAGCATTTCTACGTTGGCCTAAGCCAGGTGAAGTGGTACTTTCTAAATGCGGCAGTCCAGTTGTAGCACAAGTAATGCCAGATAAATATGCAAATGTGAATATTCCAACACGGAATGGAGTTTTTTCTTTACGTCCGAAGAAATTGGAGGACTTGAAATCCGATATAATTGATGCAATCGATCAAGATACGTTGAATCAAATAAAAACTTTGCACGATAATTTAAATTTGATTATGAAATTGTCAGATTCAAGCTATTAGGAAATCATTCAAGCGCCGATTATGAGAATGTGAGTTCATTAAACGTACGCGAAATTCCACTTTTATATATATTATTTTTTTTTTTTTAACAGCAAGAGGTACTCGTAAAACCATGCATAACACATTTAGAAATATCAACTTATACGCATAATATAGTGCTGGAAATTATATATTCATCGTCAACGTGGCTTCTGATGTATGCGATCGGTAAATTTGGACGGAAAAACATTCTTTGTAAGTACATAAGGTTCAGAGACTTTTTCACTATATACTGTTGACGGTAATAATAAATTTACACTGCACCAATTTTGGCAAATTCAAATGAGTCATTTCTGCACCGTTGCTATTTGGATGAACTGTGGATTGTATTGTTCGGCAAATTTGGCTAAATGTGATGAATTTCCAAACTTGGAAATGAGATTTGGTTAAGTAAGTGAAAGTTTGTTATATCAAATCAATATCCAGTTTAAATTTCAATTAATCTTCCATAACGGTGACATAACCATTTTCAACCGCTGATCTAACTTTATTTAACGCAATATATTCGATATGACATCATTAATTGATTACACTGATTTCCACACCCTGCAAAAATCGTTGGATTATGTGTTCCAATTTTTTTTTTTATATTGGAGTACTCCAATAGTAATCCTTTGTATACCTCATCGGACCACCTTCAGCTTTTTGAAAGCCGATCATTGCTCTTGCCTTATCGCGAAAATCACGACACTATGGCACTGACAGTATATGGGCATTTCTCCCAAAAAGTCAATTTTTGTAGCGTGCGAACTATTTCGTTTTTTTGTAAAAAAGGCAAAGGCCAAAGTATATTAAACAAAGTAATAGTGAACTTGACAGTTCTCTCTTTTCTGTAGGAGTTTTCCCGGGAAAAATAAAAATATTAACCCGTTCTGTTTCAGATTTTTAAATTTTTTCAATAGTGTGAATAAACAGCAAATTATTTCATATAAATACAATACCGCTTGCCTCAGTTCCTTGCACGATTAAATATAGTTTAGAGTTCATATTAGCTAGACTAGCACATTTTAGCTAAGATGAATGGTCTGGGATTAAGGGGGAGTTTGGAAAAGTTGGGGATAAGGGAGGCAAGCCTTGAGAGGATTATTGGGATGAGGTGGCTGGTTTCTCGCTATCTCTCTCTTCGGTAGGAAGGAGGATCAGTTTGACCAACGGTCTTCTGACCTGTCCTTTCTCCGTAAGGAGGTCAACGACGCGTACTCGGTTATCTTCGCCGGGGTGTACGTTGACCACTCTACCGAGCCTCCATTCGTTTGGCGCTAAGTTATCTTCTTTGATGACAACGAGGTCTCCCACCTTGATATTTTGTTTGGAATGCTTCCACTTCACTCGTTTTTGAAGTTCGGAAAGGTATTCTGTTTTCCATCGCCTGCAGAAGGCTTGATGGAGCGCTTTGAGTTTTTGCCACCTGTTGAGCATGGAGGCAGAACTCTCACTCACGTCGGGTTCTGGTGGTGCCATAAGATGGCTACCAGTGAGGAAATGGCCTGGGGTTAGGGGCACGAGGTCTGTTGGCTCATTCGATAATGGGCTTAATGGGCGCGAATTGAGGCAGGCCTCGATCCGACATAAGAGGGTGCAGAACTCCTCAAATGTAAATTTGTGAGGTGTGGCCAGTTTTCTGAAGTGGCTTTTGAAGCTCTTCAACCCGGCCTCCCACAGACCGCCCATATGGGGAGCGGAGGCGGGGATAAAATGCCATGCCAAGTTTTGATGGCCATATTTCGCTATGGTTTGGTCTCTGGATTCCGATAGGAATTGTTTAATATCCGATCGTAAAGATCTTGAAGCTCCGACAAAGTTGGTACCGTTGTCGGAGTACATGTTTTTCGGACATCCTCTTCTAGCGATAAAACGAGCAAAGGCTGCTAGAAAGGATGGCGTACTGAGGTCGCTGGTATCTTCCAGATGGATGGCCTTTGTCGCGAAACAGACGAACAGGCAAACGTAGCCTTTCGAAATTCGACATCCCCTACCTCGGTAGCTTTTTATGTCGAAGGGTCTAGCAAAGTCTACACCGGTGTTCGTGAACGCACGGCTAAAGGTAGTGCGTTCACTGGGAAGGTTCCCCATTAGTTGGGTCTGAGCCCGATTTCGGTAAATGGTGCAGACTTTGCATTTGTGGATGGTGGCCCTAATCATGTTCTTTACATTCGGAATCCAGTATTGGGTTCGGATAAGACGGAGCATGAGTTGGTTTTCCCCATGCAGGGACACCTGATGGATTAGTGAGACTGTCAGACGGGAAAACTTGCAATTATAAGGGAGTATAATTGGGTGACGCTCGTTGTAGGCTAAGTCTCTTGACGCTTCCAGGCGCCCCCCTGCTCTAATGAGACCGGTCTCATCGATGAACGGGTTGAGTGGCAATATTTCACTCTTCCTATCGATTGGTTCGCTATTCTTCAACTTTTGATATTCCTGACCATAGTACCTTTTTTGACTAATTTGTATCAGAATCTGAGTCGTCGGCTTGATCTCATCGGCTGAGATGAGGCACGATTTTTCCTTAAAGGATGCTTTTGTGTTAGCGTTGGCATTTAAAATAAATCTCCTAACATAAGATAGTACTCGTAAGGCTCTTGGTAACTCTGAAAACCGGTCGAGGATATCTGTTTGTTCTTTCATCGTGGCATACGACTGTGCCTTCTTTTCCTCAACGGACGTATGGTAATCCGTTTCCTGTGCTGGCCATTGGGACTTGTCTTCTTGAAGCCAAGAAGGTCCCTGCCACCACAAGGAATTGTTGACCAAATCTGATGCAGGTAGTCCTCTACTTCCTAAGTCTGCCGGGTTCGTTTCCGAATTAACGTGAAACCAGGACTTGCTACCGACCAGGTCGATGATTTTCGTGATTCGATGTGCGACGAAGGTTGACCAGGAACAGGGCGGTTTCCGTATCCATGCGAGGACGATGGTTGAGTCCGTCCATAGGTATGCGTTGACTGGTCCCAGTTGGATATTCCTGAAGATGGACTCCAATATTTCTGCTAGGAGAACTGCTCCGCAAAGTTCCAGACGTGGAAGCGAAATTGTTTTCACGGGAGCTACCCTGGTTTTTGCCAGAAGAAGATTGGTGAAGACTTGTCCTTCTTTTTTGACGCGCATGTATACGGCTGCTGCATATGCTTTTTCTGATGCGTCACAGAAGCCGTGGATCTCGATGTCGTCATCTGGGGAAAAGTTTACCCAGCGCGGTATCCTAATATTATTTATTTCATGGTAGTGTTGGGTGAAATTCTTCCACCGTTCCAAAGTCGATGATGAGACAGGCTCATCCCAATCGGTGCCTTCTAACCAGATATGTTGCATTAATATTTTCGCGACTATGACCATTGGGGCGAGCCATCCTAATGGGTCAAACAGTTTGGCAATTGCTGATAATATCGCCCTTTTGGTTAGATCCCCCGGTGCCTCCAGTAATCCTGCTTTGAAATAAAATAAATCAGAGTGGGCATTCCACCTTATGCCCAATGCCTTAACGGTGCTGGTATCTTCAAATGCCAGGAAGTCTTCGCTGAGCAAATTGGGTTTCGGGATAGCTTTGAGAACTTCCTCTGAGTTGGATGTCCATTTACGAAGTGGAAAGCCAGCTGATCGTAAGACCTGATTAATTTCGTCCCTTGCTTTAATCGTTGAAGCTATTGTATGTCCCCCCGCTAATACGTCATCTACATACATACAATCTCGAAGTATGCTAGATGCTATTGGATGGGAATTTTGGACGTCGTCCGCTAATTGCAAGAGCGTTCTAATGGCGAGATATGGCGCGCAGTTAACCCCAAAAGTTACAGTCTTGAGTTCGTAGAGGCCGATAGGTTCGTTTAGGGATGATCGAAAAACGATTCGTTGAAATTTGGTCTGATTGGAATTCAGCCAAATTTGCCGATACATTTTCTCAATATCACTATTGAAGACGAAACGGTAAAGTCTCCAGCGCAATATAAGAGTAGGGAGATCCGCTTGGAGAACTGGGCCTGGCAAGAGAACGTCATTTAAACTTGTGCCATTTGCTGTTGGACTCGAGGCGTTGAAAACAACCCTAACTTTGGTGGTTGTGCTTTCTGCCTTTACTACGGCGTGGTGAGGCAGAAAGTAATTATCCGCCGCATCTGCTGCCACTATTTGATTTACTTTCTCCATATGACCGAGCGTTTCATATTCGGATAGTACCCTCATGTATTCTTTTTCTAAATCGGGAGATTTTGTTAACCGCGTTTCATTTCGGTAATATTGTGAGCAAGCACGCCTAAGGGACCCTCCCAGGTTTATTTTGTTCGGGTACTCCGGTCTGAAAGGAAGCGACACTATGTATCTTCCATCCTCATTTCTGCTGGTTATTTCCCTATATAACTTCTCGCAATATTCATCATCCTGATTCAGATTTTTGGTTTTGGGAAGATTTTCCAACTCCCAGAATGCAGTGAGTTGCTTGTCTAAAGCAACCTCGCTATAGAACGACACGATGTTCTTCGTTGGGTTCGGTTCTACTGTCCGACCGGTCAGTATCCAACCGAACACTGTCTCTTGGGCCAGAAGTGTATTATTCACATTCTTTTGAAGGCCGCTTAGTAAAATTTGCGGATATATGTCCCCGCCTAATATGATGTCAACTTCTTCGTTGACATAAAATCTCTTATCTGCAAGCACTAAATCTGGAAACTCCTGCCTAGTCAGGGAACTGATATTGCAGGATGGCAAGTTTCCAGTAAGCTTGGCCAGAATTAACACCGAAGTTGTCAAGCGGAAATCAGGGTCCACAGGTGAACGTAGCTCAATATTGGACGCTTCCTTTACTTGAGCCGAAACAGAATTAGTTATGCCCGATACTTGGGCATGCATTTTTTTGGTAGGAAGATTGATTCGGCGTTTAAGTCTTTCGGTCATAAAAGAGCATTCGGAGCCCGAATCAATCAGTGCTCTGGCTGGAAAGTCGCTACCATTATGGTGGATGGTGACGTGCGCTGTCCCTAGTAGCACACCTGCACTTGAGTTAACATGACAGGATTTTACATTTTGATCCTCATTGGAACCTGGTTTGCCCGGTTCTCGTCTCGTTTGAGCCGTCCTAGACGTCGAGGTGGTATTATCGGTCCTGTCTTGTGACTGACCTTGGGATGCCTTTGGCTGAAAATTTTCTATGTGCAGAAGCGTGTGATGTCGCCCTTGGCACTTACTGCAATAATAAGTGCTTTGGCATCGCGTAACCGTGTGCCCTGCAGAGAGACAATTCAGGCACCCTTTTTTGGATTTAATAAAATTTATCCTGTCTAACGTGTTCATATCGCGAAAACGTTGACAGTCGAGCAATCTGTGTTTATCCGATTTACACATCTTACACAGTGGTTTGGTTACGTTTGTTTGAAACGCACCCACCCTTTTTGCTGTGGTTTCATTTGTAGGGCGCTTATTAGGTGAATTTTGAATTTTCACACTGGTTGTCCCTACAAAACCTGACACTGTTTCCAATGTCTGAAACCGATTAGATAGGAATCGGTCCATATCCTCCCATTTGGATATGTCCATTTTTTTGTCTATGCTCTGCTCCCAGAGTGCTAACGTACTTTCAGGCAGTTTTGTTGAGCAGAGATAGGTTATTATTGCGTCCCAGTTTGAAGTGTCAATTTGATGACACCTCAGGGACGACAAGCAATTATTAATGTCACTTTGTAACTTTTTAATCGAGCTGCCACACTCACTTTCTACCTTTTTCAAATTGAACAAGATTTGCAATTGTGTATTTACGAGAATCCGTTTATTCTCGTATCTCTCGCACAGGTTTTTCCAGGCCATCTCGAAGCCCTCATTCGTGAGGGGACATTTTTTGACAATGTCTTTTGCTTCGCCCTGGGTTTTTTGGTTGAGATGGAAAAGTTTCTCAACCGGACTTAGGCGACTATTTCGGATGTAGATGGCCGTGAACATGTCACGAAATGTTGGCCATGACAAATAGTCACCTTTGAAAACTTCCGTATCGCACGGAGGGAGGCGTATACTGTGCTCGAGGGACAGTGAATCGCTGGCAGGTTTTTCTGTTGAGTTCAGCTTTTCTGCCCTGGCCGATAGTGTTGACGCGAAACGTACATAGGCCGCGTACGTTTTCCTATGTTTTTTCTTAATGGCTACCTTGTCATCTTTCGACACGTCTTCTGACGACAATAGCGCGTCAAGGGCAGTTTTGACCTTCTTCCATTGGGCCCTCAACTCCTCTTGCTCAATGGCAATGGAGTGTTTGGTTTGTTCACCCTCCGGAATTAGGCCGAAATCGGTTTCGGCCTCGACCAACGACTCTGCTTGTTCAATGTAATAATCAGTCTTCATTTTTAGCCTATTTACTCACTTGTATTACCGCAAAAACTGTAGGGAAATCTATAAAAGTATACCTGCGCCTTAGCAAACAAAGGGACAACTTATTCCAAAAAATAACAATTTTCGTTTCACTTCTTTTTAATCGCTTTATTTGATTTCAGACTTGGCCGACTCGTCTGTTTAGTTAAAAATGGACCGAAAACAATTTTTTCTGGCTTATTCGCCACCCACCAGTATAATATATGTATGTGTGTAAAAACGGAATTTCGGTTTTGGTCAACAAATAAACCAAAGGGACTACCAGTGATATGCGCGCAAGTGTACTTTAAAACGACCGAAAAGTGAAAATTAAAGTGAGCTTTTTTGATCAAATAAAGAATCTTCCGTGCGTAATTTTACCAAAAAAAAAGGTGATTTTACTTGTGAAACAACAATAAGTGAAGCAAAGAAAAAGAGCACACGCAATAATGTCTAGTGTTTTTTTTTTGAAAGTGGGGTTATGTTTATGTTACCCCTTGCCTTGTGCTGTGTCCAGACCACCTTACGTGGGTCGGGGGATAGCCCAGATAGTCACAAGGGTAGATAATTAACAAAAAAAAGGGGCAACTAATCTTTCACTTTTCACGGTCTTGCTTTAAAAACACTCGCGGCACTTTTATATCGGTTATTAAAAAAACACAAAATAATGGCAAGAAATATATATATATATGCTTACGTTGGACGATGTGGTGATCGAGTTGTGTTGATGGCAAATTTGATGCAGGAGTGGCAAGTGGTGACAGGTGATATTTAATGGCTGATATTATGGCAGATAAATCTTATGTGGCAGTTGACTGTTGTTGTGGCACAAGAATGATACGCAAATTGTGGATTACCACCGTGAACAATTAAACTGTGTTAGCTGTGTTGTTCGAATCTAAGCACTTTATTGAAGATGTGGTGCCAAGTGTAATAGCCGGTTGGTGTTAGCGTGGACTGTATTATAGAGGTGCTGGTTCCTTCAACGGGGAGAAGGACCATGAACAACTGGGGTGCCTCGGGAGAGCGGCCGTGGCTCGGAAGCACCACGGTTGTGAATTGGGTGGAAATAAAAAATGAAAATAAAAAGAAAAGACGAGATTTCCTCGTTACAATATGGCCGTATTTATTGTAATTGAAATATATGGTGTGAAATTACACAGTGTGGTTTTACCTTATGATGGAGATCCTCGGTGCGTGTCTTGCTCGGCGGTTGATGGAATAAGAGACGGTTGTCCGACCGAGGACAACCGTTCATCCGCGGAATATCCTCCGGTTTTCGAGGGGAAGTTAACTAACACTCTCACACCGACATGTACGTACATGCGTGCTGACAAAAACCACACATATGCACGCATGTATGTACATGTGGGTGGAGTGGTGTTAGTAACTCGTTGAAACGCGCGCGTTACCATTAGGGTGGTTAAATTTCATGGGTTTTAGGCGTCGAGCCTAAACATGGGTCTCCCACCTTGATATTTTGTTTGGAATGCTTCCACTTCACTCGTTTTTGAAGTTCGGAAAGGTATTCTGTTTTCCATCGCCTGCAGAAGGCTTGATGGAGCGCTTTGAGTTTTTGCCATCTGTTGAGCATGGAGGCAGAACTCTCACTCACGTCGGGTTCTGGTGGTGCCATAAGATGGCTACCAGTGAGGAAATGGCCTGGGGTTAGGGGCTCGAGGTCTGTTGGCTCATTCGATAATGGGCTTAATGGGCGCGAATTGAGGCAGGCCTCGATCCGACATAAGAGGGTGCAGAACTCCTCAAATGTAATTTTGTGAGGTGTGGCCAGTTTTCTGAAGTGGCTTTTGAAGCTCTTCACCCCGGCCTCCCACAGACCGCCCATATGGGGAGCGGAGGCGGGGATAAAATGCCATGCCAAGTTTTGATGGCCATATTTCGCTATGGTTTGGTCTCTGGATTCCGATAGGAATTGTTTAATATCCGATCGTAAAGATCTTGAAGCTCCGACAAAGTTGGTACCGTTGTCGGAGTACATGTTTTTCGGACATCCTCTTCTAGCGATAAAACGAGCAAAGGCTGCTAGAAAGGATGGCGTACTGAGGTCGCTGGTAGCTTCCAGATGGATGGCCTTTGTCGCGAAACAGACGAACAGGCAAACGTAGCCTTTAGAAATTCGACATCCCCTACCTCGGTAGCTTTTTATGTCGAAGGGTCCAGCAAAGTCTACACCGGTGTTCGTGAACGCACGGCTAAAGGTAGTGCGTTCACTGGGAAGGTTCCCCATTAGTTGGGTCTGAGCCCGATTTCGGTAAATGGTGCAGACTTTGCATTTGTGGATGGTGGCCCTAATCATGTTCTTTACATTCGGAATCCAGTATTGGGTTCGGATAAGACGGAGCATGAGTTGGTTTTCCCCATGCAGGGACACCTGATGGATTAGTGAGACTGTCAGACGGGAAAACTTGCAATTATAAGGGAGTATAATTGGGTGACGCTCGTTGTAGGCTAAGTCTCTTGACGCTTCCAGGCGCCCCCCTGCTCTAATGAGACCGGTCTCATCGATGAACGGGTTGAGTGGCAATATTTCACTCTTCCTATCGATTGGTTCGCTATTCTTCAACTTTTGATATTCCTGACCATAGTACCTTTTTTGACTAATTTGTATCAGAATCTGAGTCGTCGCCTTGATCTCATCGGCTGAGATGAGGCACGATTTTTCCTTAAAGGATGCTTTTGTGTTAGCGTTGGCATTTAAAATAAATCTCCTAACATAAGATAGTACTCGTAAGGCTCTTGGTAACTCTGAAAACCGGTCGAGGATATCTGTTTGTTCTTTCATCGTGGCATACGACTGTGCCTTCTTTTCCTCAACGGACGTATGGTAATCCGTTTCCTGTGCTGGCCATTGGGACTTGTCTTCTTGAAGCCAAGAAGGTCCCTGCCACCACAAGGAATTGTTGACCAAATCTGATGCAGGTAGTCCTCTACTTCCTAAGTCTGCCGGGTTCGTTTCCGAATTAACGTGAAACCAGGACTTGCTACCGACCAGGTCGATGATTTTCGTGATTCGATGTGCGACGAAGGTTGACCAGGAACAGGGCGGTTTCCGTATCCATGCGAGGACGATGGTTGAGTCCGTCCATAGGTATGCGTTGACTGGTCCCAGTTGGATATTCCTGAAGATGGACTCCAATATTTCTGCTAGGAGAACTGCTCCGCAAAGTTCCAGACGTGGAAGCGAAATTGTTTTCACGGGAGCTACCCTGGTTTTTGCCAGAAGAAGATTGGTGAAGACTTGTCCTTCTTTTTTGACGCGCATGTATACGGCTGCTGCATATGCTTTTTCTGATGCGTCGCAGAAGCCGTGGATCTCGATGTCGTCATCTGGGGAAAAGTTTACCCAGCGCGGTATCCTAATATTATTTATTTCATGGTAGTGTTGGGTGAAATTCTTCCACCGTTCCAAAGTCGATGATGAGACAGGCTCATCCCAATCGGTGCCTTCTAACCAGATATGTTGCATTAATATTTTCGCGACTATGACCATTGGGGCGAGCCATCCTAATGGGTCAAACAGTTTGGCAATTGCTGATAATATCGCCCTTTTGGTTAGATCCCCCGGTGCCTCCAGTAATCCTGCTTTGAAATAAAATAAATCAGAGTGGGCATTCCACCTTATGCCCAATGCCTTAACGGTGCTGGTATCTTCAAATGCCAGGAAGTCTTCGCTGAGCAAATTGGGTTTCGGGATAGCTTTGAGAACTTCCTCTGAGTTGGATGTCCATTTACGAAGTGGAAAGCCAGCTGATCGTAAGACCTGATTAATTTCGTCCCTTGCTTTAATCGTTGAAGCTATTGTATGTCCCCCCGCTAATACGTCATCTACATACATACAATCTCGAAGTATGCTAGATGCTATTGGATGGGAATTTTGGACGTCGTCCGCTAATTGCAAGAGCGTTCTAATGGCGAGATATGGCGCGCAGTTAACCCCAAAAGTTACAGTCTTGAGTTCGTAGAGGCCGATAGGTTCGTTTAGGGATGATCGAAAAACGATTCGTTGAAATTTGGTCTGATTGGAATTCAGCCAAATTTGCCGATACATTTTCTCAATATCACTATTGAAGACGAAACGGTAAAGTCTCCAGCGCAATATAAGAGTAGGGAGATCCGCTTGGAGAACTGGGCCTGGCAAGAGAACGTCATTTAAACTTGTGCCATTTGCTGTTGGACTCGAGGCGTTGAAAACAACCCTAACTTTGGTGGTTGTGCTTTCTGCCTTTACTACGGCGTGGTGAGGCAGAAAGTAATTATCCGCCGCATCTGCTGCCACTATTTGATTTACTTTCTCCATATGACCGAGCGTTTCATATTCGGATAGTACCCTCATGTATTCTTTTTCTAAATCGGGAGATTTTGTTAACCGCGTTTCATTTCGGTAATATTGTGAGCAAGCACGCCTAAGGGACCCTCCCAGGTTTATTTTGTTCGGGTACTCCGGTCTGAAAGGAAGCGACACTATGTATCTTCCATCCTCATTTCTGCTGGTTGTTTCCCTATATAACTTCTCGCAATATTCATCATCCTGATTCAGATTTTTGGTTTTGGGAAGATTTTCCAACTCCCAGAATGCAGTGAGTTGCTTGTCTAAAGCAACCTCGCTATAGAACGACACGATGTTCTTCGTTGGGTTCGGTTCTACTGTCCGACCGGTCAGTATCCAACCGAACACTGTCTCTTGGGCCAGAAGTGTATTATTCACATTCTTTTGAAGGCCGCTTAGTAAAATTTGCGGATATATGTCCCCGCCTAATATGATGTCAACTTCTTCGTTGACATAAAATCTCTTATCTGCAAGCACTAAATCTGGAAACTCCTGCCTAGTCAGGGAACTGATATTGCAGGATGGCAAGTTTCCAGTAAGCTTGGCCAGAATTAACACCGAAGTTGTCAAGCGGAAATCAGGGTCCACAGGTGAACGTAGCTCAATATTGGACGCTTCCTTTACTTGAGCCGAAACAGAATTAGTTATGCCCGATACTTGGGCATGCATTTTTTTGGTAGGAAGATAGATTCGGCGTTTAAGTCTTTCGGTCATAAAAGAGCATTCGGAGCCCGAATCAATCAGTGCTCTGGCTGGAAAGTCGCTACCATTATGGTGGATGGTGACGTGCGCTGTCCCTAGTAGCACACCTGCACTTGAGTTAACATGACAGGATTTTACATTTTGATCCTCATTGGAACCTGGTTTGCCCGGTTCTCGTCTCGTTTGAGCCGTCCTAGACGTCGAGGTGGTATTATCGGTCCTGTCTTGTGACTGACCTTGGGATGCCTTTGGCTGAAAATTTTCTATGTGCAGAAGCGTGTGATGTCGCCCTTGGCACTTACTGCAATAATAAGTGCTTTGGCATCGCGTAACCGTGTGCCCTGCAGAGAGACAATTCAGGCACCCTTTTTTGGATTTAATAAAATTTATCCTGTCTAACGTGTTCATATCGCGAAAACGTTGACAGTCGAGCAATCTGTGTTTATCCGATTTACACATCTTACACAGTGGTTTGGTTACGTTTGTTTGAAACGCACCCACCCTTTTTGCTGTGGTTTCATTTGTAGGGCGCTTATTAGGTGAATTTTGAATTTTCACACTGGTTGTCCCTACAAAACCTGACACTGTTTCCAATGTCTGAAACCGATTAGATAGGAATCGGTCCATATCCTCCCATTTGGATATGTCCATTTTTTTGTCTATGCTCTGCTCCCAGAGTGCTAACGTACTTTCAGGCAGTTTTGTTGAGCAGAGATAGGTTATTATTGCGTCCCAGTTTGAAGTGTCAATTTGATGACACCTCAGGGACGACAAGCAATTATTAATGTCACTTTGTAACTTTTTAATCGAGCTGCCACACTCACTTTCTACCTTTTTCAAATTGAACAAGATTTGCAATTGTGTATTTACGAGAATCCGTTTATTCTCGTATCTCTCGCACAGGTTTTTCCAGGCCATCTCGAAGCCCTCATTCGTGAGGGGACATTTTTTGACAATGTCTTTTGCTTCGCCCTGGGTTTTTTGGTTGAGATGGAAAAGTTTCTCAACCGGACTTAGGCGACTATTTCGGATGTAGATGGCCGTGAACATTTCACGAAATGTTGGCCATGACAAATAGTCACCTTTGAAAACTTCCGTATCGCACGGAGGGAGGCGTATACTGTGCTCGAGGGACAGTGAATCGCTGGCAGGTTTTTCTGTTGAGTTCAGCTTTTCTGCCCTGGCCGATAGTGTTGACGCGAAACGTACATAGGCCGCGTACGTTTTCCTATGTTTTTTCTTAATGGCTACCTTGTCATCTTTCGACACGTCTTCTGACGACAATAGCGCGTCAAGGGCAGTTTTGACCTTCTTCCATTGGGCCCTCAACTCCTCTTGCTCAATGGCAATGGAGTGTTTGGTTTGTTCACCCTCCGGAATTAGGCCGAAATCGGTTTCGGCCTCGACCAACGACTCTGCTTGTTCAATGTAATAATCAGTCTTCATTTTTAGCCTATTTACTCACTTGTATTACCGCAAAAACTGTAGGGAAATCTATAAAAGTATACCTGCGCCTTAGCAAACAAAGGGACAACTTATTCCAAAAAATAACAATTTTCGTTTCACTTCTTTTTAATCGCTTTATTTGATTTCAGACTTGGCCGACTCGTCTGTTTAGTTAAAAATGGACCGAAAACAATTTTTTCTGGCTTATTCGCCACCCACCAGTATAATATATGTATGTGTGTAAAAACGGAATTTCGGTTTTGGTCAACAAATAAACCAAAGGGACTACCAGTGATTTGCGCGCAAGTGTACTTTAAAACGACCGAAAAGTGAAAATTAAAGTGAGCTTTTTTGACCAAATAAAGAATCTTCCGTGCGTAATTTTACCAAAAAAAAAGGTGATTTTACTTGTGAAACAACAATAAGTGAAGCAAAGAAAAAGAGCACACGCAATAATGTCTAGTGTTTTTTTTTTGAAAGTGGGGTTATGTTTATGTTACCCCTTGCCTTGTGCTGTGTCCAGACCACTTTACCGTGGGTCGGGGGATAGCCCAGATAGTCACAAGGGTAGATAATTAACAAAAAAAAGGGGCAACTAATCTTTCACTTTTCACGGTCTTGCTTTAAAAACACTCGCGGCACTTTTATATCGGTTATTAAAAAAACACAAAATAATGGCAAGAAATATATATATATATGCTTACGTTGGACGATGTGGTGATCGAGTTGTGTTGATGGCAAATTTGATGCAGGAGTGGCAAGTGGTGACAGGTGATATTTAATGGCTGATATTATGGCAGATAAATCTTATGTGGCAGTTGACTGTTGTTGTGGCACAAGAATGATACGCAAATTGTAGATTACCACCGTGAACAATTAAACTGTGTTAGCTGTGTTGTTCGAATGTAAGCACTTTATTGAAGATGTGGTGCCAAGTGTAATAGCCGGTTGGTGTTAGCGTGGACTGTATTATAGAGGTGCTGGTTCCTTCAACGGGGAGAATGACCATGAACAACTGGGGTGCCTCGGGAGAGCGGCCGTGGCTCGGAAGCACCACGGTTGTGAATTGGGTGGAAATAAAAAATGAAAATAAAAAGAAAAGACGAGATTTCCTCGTTACAATATGGCCGTATTTATTGTAATTGAAATATATGGTGTGAAATTACACAGTGTGGTTTTACCTTATGATGGAGATCCTCGGTGCGTGTCTTGCTCGGCGGTTGATGGAATAAGAGACGGTTGTCCGACCGAGGACAACCGTTGGTCCGCGGAATATCCTCCGGTTTTAGAGGGGAAGTTAACTAACACTCTCACACCGACATGTACGTACATGCGTGCTGACAAAAACCACACATATGCACGCATGTATGTACATGTGGGTGGAGTGGTGTTAGTAACTCGTTGAAACGCGCGCGTTACCATTAGGGTGGTTAAATTTCATGGGTTTTAGGCGTCGAGCCTAAACAATCAATATACCTACATTTTTTTTTTAAATTAAATAAAAATCGATATAAAATGTCTTTTTAAATATTCTAAGTTATGGTTAAGGAAAAAAACTAGAAACCCCTCAAACTGTTTTTGCAAAAGGCTAGATTTTGCCCGATTTGACCACTTTTGAATACAAATTTTTTTTTAAAAATCAATATAAATTTTTTTTTTAACCAAATCAAAAATCAAATCATGCGTAAGCGATTACTCTGAAACCTTTCGAGCAAAAAAACATTTTTTTTTTGGATAAACAACTACAAACGATTTTAAAAATATTTCAACAAAAAAAACCGAAATTTACTTCATTTGCTTGGTTTCTGCACAATACATATATTGTATTTTCAGAGTATCTATAAAAGCTAAAAAAAAAACAAGTAAGGAAAGCTGTCTTCGGCTGTGCCGAAGGCTAAGTACCTTTCATGAATAAGCGTCACGATTTTCACTGTTTGACCCCAGTACAGCCTGTGTGAATTTAACTTAAGCTCATACCGAAATTATCGGAGCTACCGATTATATGGGGACGATGTGTTATTTTGGTCCAATCTCATTGATTTTTAACATCGACATTCCACATTCTAAAATAGCAACATTTACGAAATTTCACGTTCCTACCGATATAATTACAGGAGTTATCTACCAAAATCCGTTTATCGGAACAATCGATTGTATGGGGGCTATGTGAAATATTTATCCAATCTCGATGATTTTCAACATCGATATTTCACATATAAAAATAGCAATACGTCCAAAATTTCACGTTCCTACGTGTTTAATTACAGGAGTTATAGCCCAAAATTCGTTTATCGGAATAATCGATTGTATGGGAGCTATGTGAAATATTTATCCCATCTCTATGAGTTTCAACATCGATATTTCACATATAAAAATAGCAATACTTACAAAATTTCACGTTCCTACGTGTTTAATTACAGGAGTTATAGCCCAAAATCCGTTTATCGGAATAGTCGATTGTATGGGAGCTATGTGAAATATTTATCCCATCTCTATGATTTTCAGCATCGATATTTCACATATAAAAATAGCAACACTTATAAAATTTCACGTTCCTTCGTGTTTAATTACAGGAGTTATAGCCCAAAATCCGTTTATCGGAATAATCGGTTGTATGGGAGCTATACGTTATATTGGTCCGATCTTGCTGGTTCTGACAAATGATTCCTATATTGGAAAATGGTGGCCGCATACCAAATTTCAGCCAAATATCTCAAAAACTGAGGGACTAGTTTGCGTTCAAACAGACAGACAGACAGACAGACAGACAGACAGACGGACAGACGGACATGGCTAAATCAACTCATCTCGTCATCCTGATCATTTCGGTATACTTATTGATGGGTCTATCTCTTCTTCTTCTGATATTTACAAACATCGGACCAAAGTTATAATACCATTTCATGTTCATGAAAGGTATAATAAATTCACTACAATCAATTCTGTGTTTGTAGTTGTAGGAAAAGTATTTCTAGTGCTTTCAAATTGCTGAATTCTGCCTTTTTTGACATGCGTTAGCAATTGAGGAGTTACGTGCAAAAAGGGCACTTCTCTGGAAATTGATATTCGTGTTTTAAACTTTGAAGCCTTGTAACTTTTTTGTTCTTGTAGTATATAGAAAACGGGTTTGATGCTAATTTTATATAGTTTATTATCGTTTTACTTGGTGAAGTTACAAGAGCGACACTCCACATCGCTAGCCATAAACGATGAAATAAAAAGGTCATAGATGTGAGCTTTTTGCATATAACCAGGAAAGCGAATTATAAATCTTGTTTTAAAAATACACAAAAAATTGGTATGAAGGAATGCAAATAAAAAACCTCAGTGTGCTTCTGCATAAATATGCACGCCTAATAATATACTCATATTCCGTGTATCATATGGAAAATATGTCGCGGCCTTATGTCTAAAGGTATGAAATTGGCACGGTTATAAGAAAGTTGACTTAGAAACACTACAGGGCATCGTAGCTGATTTGTTATAAGCAATTGCTTTAACTGCTTCAATGCAGTTGACTTAGAAATACTACAGGGCATCGTAGCTGATTTGTTATAAGCAATTGCTTTAACCGCTTCGGTGCAGACACAGCAGTTCTGTGTCCGAAAATCCATCTGATGTGGACCCTGGAAAGTCCGAGACGCGTCATGGTATCCATCGCTGTGTAAATCTTTGTCAATTTTCTCTAAGTATCAAAATTTATAAAAAATTTCGTAACATCAAAAATTAGAATACCCTAGTACTAGTAAAAAGTACAGCAGGTATAAACAATTTTCGAGCTAAGCTCCAATAAGAAACATTCATAATTGATACATAAGTACACACCATAGGTAGAGCAAAGTTTCTCGTATTGCCGGTTCTACGAGAACGGTACCAGTACTTGTGCTGTACCCATCGTGCCGAAACGACCCGGGCCGTTTTCTTATATCGACCCGGCCAAGAGCAATACACTCGGGGTGACCCTGTCTGACATTTACCTCGCTACAACAACAACAACAACAACAGCAAACCAATAATACACAAAAAAGTGGTATGAATAAATATGCACGCCTAATAATGTACTCATATTCCGTGTATCATATAGAAAATATGTCGCGGCCTTATGTCTAAAGGTATGAAATTGGCACGCTTATAAAAAAGTTGACTTAGAAATACTACAGGGCATCGTAGCTGATTTGTTATAAGCAATTGCTTTAACCGCTTCGGTGCAGTAGTTCTGTGTCCGAAAATCTATCTGATGTGGACCCTGGAAAGTCCGAAACGCGGACTCAGTCCAAAGTAGCACTTGTTGGCAAGAGTGATTCTCCGCTGGATTTCTAGACCGATATTATTTTCGGTGTTGATACCTCTGTTTGATTACCTCTTAACAACCAACCTGGTAATTTGCAACGTGATTAATGAGCCTACTTTTATCACTAAGACCCGTAGGGAGGTCATAGACCTCACTATCTGTAGTGAAGGCGCTTATGGGTGGGTCAGAAAATGGCGGGTTCTGGAAGAACATTCATTCTCCGACCACCGTTACATAGAAATGGTTTTAGACTTTATTGTAGAACAACCAATCATGAAGCGCAATCCACGTAACACAAATTGGCAGTTACACAATGAAATATTAGGCAGAGACCTCCCAGTACTGCCCTCACAAGCCCCCTCATCAGTAGAGGAGCTGGAGAATCTTGTTACTACATTTACATCGGCGCTCTCAAAAGCTCTAGGACAGGCTTGTCCAGTGCCAAAACCACGCGGTAAACACAGGCCACATTGGTGGTCCTACGATTTGGACTCGTTCCGCAAATCATGCCGGAAACAATTTAACAAGGCCAAGAGCCTCGGCTCTGAGCCTCATTGGCACTAATATAAAGCTAAACTTAGGGCCTACAAAAAAGCTATGAGACAGGCGAAGAGAACTTCGTGGAGAAATTTCTGCACTGGCGTCGAAAAGGTCGACGACACAGCGAGACTTAGACGAGTCCTCTCGAAAAGTCAAACAGCCATCAGCTATTTGCGAAAAACTGACGGATCCTGGACCAGCACGGAAGAGGAAACCCTTGAGCTGCTCTTGAATACACATTTTCCGGGGAATCTGCATGACGCACCACTAGTACCTGCAACAAACCTGGCAGTAAAAATACCCATCACTGAGGAAAGGGTAAGGTGGGCAGTTAAGAGCTTTGAACCGTATAAGGCTGCCGGGCCGGACGGGATTATCCCCGCGCAACTTATAAACACGTTGGAGACATCAGCTAAATGGCTGGTATTTCTCTTCACAGCCTGCCTGGCTCTCAACCACATTCCGGGTTCCTGGAGAAGCGCCACGGTAGTGTTTATCCCTAAGGCTGGGAAGGCATCCCACTACGAGCCAAAAGACTACAGACCGATCAGTCTCTCGTCCTTTGTACTCAAAACCTTTGAGAGGATACTAAGCGACTACCTCTCAACGACTATTGATAGCAACCTTATTTCTAGCTATCAGCATGCATACACCAAGGGTAAATCAACAGAAACCGCTCTGCACAGCCTAGTATCGGTCATTGAGAAATCGCTGTGTGAAAAGGACTACTGTCTCGTGGCCTTCCTAGGCATTGAGGGGGCTTTCAACAATATAAGCCCGGAGGCTATCAACTCCGCTCTAACTAATCTGGGCGTAGATAGACCTCTAACTGGTTTAATTGACCAACTTTTAAGGGGAAGGAAAATCGCTTCTTCACTTGGTACGGTTGAGTTATCACGCTATGTCACAAGGGGAACACCCCAGGGTGGTGTTCTTTCCCCGCTTTTATGGAACCTAACAGTCAACTCGTTGCTACGTGACACAAGTTGGGGGGCGGGAAGATAGTGGCATACGCAGACGATTTAGCTATTTCATTCAGAGGCAAGTTCCCACAAACTCTGTGTGACCTGATGCAGGTAGCACTGCGAGAAGTTTCGACGTGGTCCTCTCGCTGCGGACTTAGTATCAACCAGGGGAAGGTGGAACTTGTCCTCTTCACCAACCGGTACAAAATACCACCACTAAGCCTACCAGAACTAGATGGCACGCGCCTGGGCTTGTCGGATAAGGCCAAGTTTCTAGGCATAGTTCTGGACAGGAAACTGAATTGGAAGGAGAATGTTCTTCAGCGCCAGAAGAAAGCTTGCATCGCTCTTTACACATGCAAAAGAGCCATTGGCAAAAAATGGGGGCTCAGCCCTAGAGTATGCAGTTGGATCTACACGGCCATCATTCGTCCAATCATGCTATATGGAGTCGTCGTATGGTGGCCTGCGCTGAGCAAGGCAACATACCTGAATCTGTTGCGGAAAGTCCATAGATCCAATATGATCTGTATAAGCGGTGCGCTAAGGACAACGCCCAACGAAGACCTCCAGGTCATTCTGGGCATTTTGCCACTTGATCTGGAAGGGTTTCGGTCAGCAGCGGCATCAGCTCTGCGCCTAAGAGAAACCTGCAGTTGGGGGGCGGGTACTATTGGACACTCCAGTATTCTGGAATCTTACAGCTTTCTCCCTCTAAGCACAGATCGTTGTGCGACCACGACAGTCGGTGATAGCTGTTTCAAAATAAACATTCCCAGCAGAGAAGACTGGGAGAGGACGGATTGGTGTCCCGAAACAAATAGTGGCACTTCCATATACACCGACGGCTCGAAGTTGGACGGCAGAGTTGGAGGAGGGGATTATTCAAGGGATTTGGACCTTGAGCTCTCCTACAGACTACCTGATCATTGTAGCGTCTTCCAGGCGGAAGTCTCGGCAATCCTAGACGCCGCGGCCTGGTTAAGCAAACGTGTTATCGGAGAAGATATCGCTATTTTCAGCGATAGCCAAGCGGCCATCAAATCGCTTGGCTCATACACGTTCAACTCTGAACTGACGCTCAGCTGTCGTCGATCTCTTCAGGAGCTGGCCCAACAGAACCGCGTAAACCTCATATGGGTCCCGGGACATAGGGACATTGAGGGAAACTGTAAGGCAGACGAGCTTGCCAGGCAGGGCACGACCAAGCAGGTTCTTCAGGATAAAGAGCGCTTAGGTATGCCGTTTGCCACATGCAAACTAATGCTGAAGGAGCACACACTCCGTCAAGCCAACGAAAGATGGCTGCAATCCCCAGGGTGTCGGATATCGAAACAAACCTGGCCAAAATGGGATCTTAAAAGGTCTAGACGCATTTATGCCCTAACTAGGAGGGAAATCTGCATATTGATAGGGGTATTAACCGGTCACTGCCTCATTGGTAGACATGCAGAAAGGCTAAATGTGCCCTACCGACGATGCTGCAGGAGTTGCAAAGATGATGAGGAGGAGGAAACAGTGGAACACCTCATCTGCAACTGTCCGGCTTTAAGCGGCGCGAGAACGCGCTTTTTGGGAGTTCCGTTCCTGGATAGCCTAAGCCAGGTCGCGGAACTGGACATAAAGGACTTGATGGCCTTCATAAAGTCATCTAAGTGGTTCGAGGAGGAGTAACGGTGTCGGTCCCGGGATTCTGCTATGTGGAAAATCCCAACAACTCAGGGATTTTCCATTTGGCTGGGTCCCGGGACTGACTTTCCTTGTGTTGGTGGTATCACAACGGGCCTTTCAAAACTGGCCTAAGTGTGCCTCTGCGGCAGCCACTTGAACCTAACCTAACCTAACAGTCATGTCGCCAAGGCGCAGTTGCGCCGATTCTTTCTTTGATGACAGCAAATACTTCGTCTTGTCCCCGTTCACGGCAAGACCCACTTTTTTCGCTTCCTTATCCAGTCCAGAGAAGGCAGCGCTTACGGCGCGGTTGTTAAGGCCAATGATATCAATATCATCGGCATACGCCAATAATTGCACGCTCTTGTAAAAGATTGTACCATTGCGGTTTAGCTCTGCTGCTCGAATTATCTTCTCCAGCATCAGATTGAAGAAATCGCACGAAAGGGAGTCGCCCTGTCTGAAGCCTCGTTTGGTTTCAAATGGCTCAGAGAGGTCCTTCCCGATTCTGACGGAGCTGTTGGTATTGCTCAACCTCATTTGGCAAAGCCGTATAAGCTTTGCAGGGAAGTCAAATTCAGACATGGCGGCATACAGGCAACTCCTTTTTGCGCTGTCAAAAGCGGCTTTGAAATCGACAAAGAGATGGTGTGTGTCGATTCTTTTATCATGGGTGTTTATTTGTATGTTGTGTTTGCTGCTCTCTTGAGCTGCTAACTGACTTTATTAAGTTCTAACCGAACCTTTATATACATACGTGAAAATAGATGTTAACTTATTAACGAAGTCTAAAAATGTTCCACCCTGTAAAAATGCAGTGCACGGAAAATGATCCGTATTGGATTTCGTCTGCATTCCAATTGCGCTATACTAACCGTGTGAACGGAATGTGTTTGCGTCTGCAGTCATTAACCGTGTGAACGTAATCTGTTTACGTCTGCATTTAAAGGGTTAGTTAACATCCTCCCCCCGATGAGCGCAGCTCGATTTCCTGCACTGGCCCGTGAGTTAAACGTTCACCGTGAAGTCCAAAATTTCATTAGAATGTCGGGGCGCTGGAGTAGGTCTTTTGGGTTGCTCGGATGGATTGGTATCCGCAGAGATAGGCAATGATTGATGTTTGCGTGTTTTGCACCTCCCTTTGATTATCGTAAAGACCAGTAGACATACAGCTATAAGCAACGCTGCATAACCCACTGTCATATGGTGTGTATTTTGTGTTTCAAGTTGATGTGGTAGTTCCAACAGATGATGGTTTGCCAATGTGGATTGCAGTAATGTCAAATTTTGGGTGTCAGCTATATATTTCACATCGGTCAACTTGTGAAGAAGAGGTTTTATTTGTTCTACCTTGGCTACTTTGGAGATTTCGCCAAGACTCGTGTAGGATGAACTCAGGCTGCTGGCTAATACCTGATGGGCATGAATGGATACAAAATGTTGTTTTAGTATACAGTTTGGTTGAAGTGACAGCAGTCCGGATCCCTTTAAAGTAATCTGTGTAATATCTGGGCCACATACTACTGTTGCACGAGATGAAACTGGTGTCGCATATATCCATTTGTTGTCATGATGTAGTGGTATCCACGCAAAACCATTTGGCGTTTTTCGCAGTAGACAACTTGATTGCGTATGATTCCGGAAAAGGGCTTCTTCACATGCGCACATGGCCGATCCGTGGCTGTAATGAATCTGAATTTTGGGACAGATGTAGCTTCCCTGTGTAATGTCCATGCAATATTGAAATTCCAATTCACTCATTGGAAAGAATTGATCACGAGCCGTGTTTATAGCCAGTATCTGGGCACATGGATCTATTTCAACCATTGTCCCATTGGTCAAGTTGGGGATCGGTACGATATTGAACAGGTCGAATCTGTCATGTTCCACCAGGGGCAAAGTTATACTGAATATTACATGCTTTTGTGTTACTCCTCCTTTAACCTTCATGAGCTGGTACAACTTCAGTAAATCGTCTTGCTGCACCGGTAGTTCTAATGATGCTGTTAACTGAAGTTTTATCTTGTTTATTTCTTGTTGTAATTGGATTGGTGTTAGGAGCAGGGGACTTATTTTCCCGTGATGAGAATCGGTTAACACGTCCAATATGGATGACTGAATGCGTTGTAAGTTGGCTGAGATAAGTGTCAGTTGCGTGGAAAGCGATGAAAACGCTTGAAATATTCTATCTTGGTTTATCGCAGCGGCGTCGGCGCGTATTCCATTAATAATTTGGCTGAGTTGTTGATCGATGAAATGGAACTTTTTGTCGACCGCGATCTGATCTTGCTTCACAATATTTATTGTAGAGTCTACAATAGATGTTTGGTTTTTGATGAGATTGAGCAGATGAGACTCGTTCTCGTTCACTTGTGATACTGTATTGGACATTTGTTCAGCATACTGTGAGTCCAATATACCAAACAATGAATATGCAACATTTCCAATCGCATTTATTGCTCCTCTTTTTTGCCGATTGGATCTCATCATCGAGGCATCCAAGTGCAATGCGGCTTCAGTCTGTTCAAAGTGCCTTACCAGAGAGTGACAGATGCTCTTTTGGTTCATTTCCTGACATAGGAGGCTTAATGCTTTGGTGCCGTTTGAAAGCGCTGCCAATTCTCCCGAGAACGCTTTCAGGTCGTAGTATATAATGAGGTTCCACTCGGTAGATGATATGGCTGCCGATCCAATCCCCTCAAAATGAATGCCAACTTTTGACCCAAATCTTCTATTTTCAATTTGAATTCCCAAAGCTAGGGGAATAAGTAACAATGTGATCAGCAGCATTGCGAGTCCATTATGCAAGGCGCGGATGTTGTTCTTCGGTGGAGAATCCTTTTCGTCTGTTTCGGCTGCTTGTGGTTCTCTTTCGTTATTTTCTTCCATGGGTAATGGTGCCAACCGATGAATTGATCTCTTGCACGTGCCAGTTGCGGTTTTTACCTCCGCCACCCGCACGATGTTATCTTGTCCCTTAAACACGTTGAGCACTCGTCCTAATGGCCATTGAAGTACTGGTGTGTTGTCTTCTTTAATGATAACCATGTCACCTATTTTGACATTGTTTTGCTTGTTCTTCCATTTGTTTTTCAACTGTAGCTCTGATAAGTATTCGGTAGACCATCGCTTCCAAAATTCCTGTTTGAGGTAGGAGACCAATTTCCATCTTGTGAGTAGGCTCATTTTTTGTGTTGTGCTGCTTGCATCTAACTGTGCGTTGATTGGTTCTCCAATGAGGAAGTGACCTGGAGTTAGAGCTGTTAGGTCATTAGGGTCGTCGGACATTGGGCTGATCGGTCTAGAGTTGAGGATTCCCTCCACCTCGATGACTACAGTGTCCAATTCTTCGTAAGTCAGTGATGCCGTAGAGGTGCTTCTGACCAGAAGATGCTTGGCTGATTTTACCGCTGCTTCCCATAATCCGCCGAAATGAGGGCTCCTCGGAGGAATAAAATGAAATGTTATTCCTTTTAAAGCGCATTGATTTATGATTGATTTTTGTGATGAATCAGCATAAACCGCTTGGGTCAATTCAGCTAGCTGATTTCTTGCCCCTACGAAGTTTGTAGCGTTATCACAATATAGATTCTGGCAATGGCCTCTTCGGCTTATGAATCGCTTTAGTGCTCCAATAAATGCCTGGGTCGTCAAATCGCTAACCAGTTCCAGATGCACAGCCTTCGTTGCAAAACAACAGAACACAGCTATATAAGCCTTATGTGGTTTCTTTCCTCTTATCTTGAAGTGCACTGCAAAAGGTCCACAGAAGTCAACTCCGGAATTGATAAATGGTCGTGCCGGCGTTACTCTTGTTGACGGAAGGTTTCCCATAACCTGGAACAGGAGCCTTGGTTTCGCCTTGTTGCATCTCATACAATTGGCCACGATTGATCGAGCCATAATCCTTCCCTTCACTGGCCAGAATCTCTGCCTTGTAAATGATAAAAGCGCTTGAGGTCCACAATGCCGGTTTTCGTAATGGATTGTTTGCATCAATAACTTGGTTATGATGTTGTTGTATGGGAGCAACATAGGATGTTTGGCCTCGTATGGAAGTTCTGATGCTTGTAGGCGGCCCCCCACTCGGATGATGCCTTCATTGTCCAAAAATGGTGACAGACTGCGATATGGACTGTTTTTCCCAACCTCGTTGAATTTTTTCAATTTCTTTAGCTCGTCATCAAAGTCCAACTGTTGCATTATTTGGACGATTGCCATGAGAGACTTGTCTAATTCATGCACGGTCAATGGTATTTTGGCGTCTTCTGATTGTTTTCTCGCCCTGTTGATGAATCGCAACATGTAACCTATAACCTTTTGTAGTGTTTTGAAGGAGCCGTTATGTCGAATATTATAAAGGACGTTTTCTTCAATTACGGGGATTGTAACCGGGATCGATGTCACTTTTCTGCGTTCCATGTTGATGCCCTCGTCGATTGTTGTGTTCGCCTTTGAATATTTTGATGGCCACGTGTCTTCCTCGGTAAGCAATATTTTCGGCCCATTAAACCACAAGCTGCAGGCTTCAAGCTTTCCTGGCGGAAGTCCTCGTGATATAATATCTGCAGGGTTGTCTTTCGAACCTATATGCCGCCATTGCTCAGGAATTGTGTGCTCATGAATTGCAGCTATCCGGTTTGCCACAAATGTTTGATATGATGCTGAGTGCGAATTGATCCATGCTAGTACTATCTGGGAATCAGTCCAATAGTATGTAGGAACATCCAGCTTAAGGTCTGCCCTGACTCTAGCGCTAAGTTGAGCTCCCAAAACTGATGCGCATAGCTCAAGCCGCGGAAGAGTTTGTCGCTTCAACGGCGCTACTCGTGATTTCGCACACAACAGCTTTACCATTACTTGTCCATCGTCTAGCTGTGATCTAATGTATATCACAGCTCCATATGCTTTTTCCGACGCATCTGAGAATACGTGAATTTGTACCTTTGCTGCGATGTGTCCTTCAAATACGTGTCGCGGGACCTGCATGTTATTTAGCTTTTCCAAATTGCTTCGGAATGTTGTCCATGTAGCATTCAATTCGGCCGGTAATGCTTCGTCCCACTCTAGCTTGAGTTGCCATAGATCCTGAATGAAAATTTTCGCCGTGACTACTATTGGTGCTAGTATGCCCAACGGATCGAATAGCCTAGCTATGTCCGCACTAACTGATCGCTTCGTTATGATGTTGTTGCTTGCTAAGCACACCTTTACGCAAAACTTGTCAACTTTAGGCATCCATGTCATACCCAACGTTTTGAAAGTTTGATTGATGTCATTATCAAAATCTATATCGACTTCTTGTTCTCCTAAGCCAACATTTTCGAGCAATTGTGGATGATTGGAACACCACTTTTGCAGGTTGAGACCGCGCTGCTTCAAGATATGTATTAGTTGCTGTTGAATTTCCATGGTTGTAGTTAAGCTATCTGATCCCCCAATTCCGTCATCTACATAAAAGTTTTCTTGTAGGAACTGCGAACCCAATGGATGTGATAGCATATTTTCCTTTGCAATTGTTTGCAAGCATTTCGTTGCCAAATACGGGGCAGATCTGGTCCCATAAGTGATTGTGTTCAATTGATAATGCCTTATTGGCATGCTTGGGTCTTTTCGCCATATGATGAGTTGGAATTTTCTGTCTTCCGGATGCATGAGGATCTGCCTATACATTTTTTCTACATCTGTTGTGAATACGAATTTAGGCATGCGAAAGCGAAGTAAAATGGTGAACAGCTCGCTCTGAACAATGGGTCCAGTATACATGAGGTCGTTCAATGATATTCCAGAGGTTGACTTTGCCGATGCGTCAAATACCACACGCAGTTTTGTGGTACGGCTTTCTGGTCTGGAGATGTAGTGGTGAGGAATGAAATACCTCGGGTGATTTATGGAGTTAATATCCACTTGAGTCATGTGACCCAACCTTTCATACTCTTCCATAAATTGTATGTATTTATCCCTTGTCTCTGGTGATTTTGCCAATCGGCGTTCCAAGGCCAAAAATCGATTGCTTGCAATCCCAAACGATTCCCCTAAAGCCTCCGGACCTTCATGAAAGGGTAGTTTTACCATGAATCTTCCATTTTGAATAACTGTATTTTGAGCAAAGTGAGTTTCACACTGTTTTTCAGCTGTTGATAGTTGTTTTCCCAAGGTTGCAACTTCATCAAGTTGCCATAACCTAGCCAATGCTGATTCTAGATTTATATCCTCTTGAATGCAGATTCCACAACTTGCATTTGCACTGTCATTGCCGCCAATTTTTCCGGAAACGATCCATCCTAGAAGCGTATTTTGCAGAATGGGTAGGTCTTCGGATAGTTTTATTTGTCCGGCTGTCATCAACTGATTGTAGAACTCCGCTCCTAACAATATGTCAATTTTGTTCGGATGATTGAATGATGGATCTGCTAGCGTTATATTGCTGGGAATTTTCCATTCGTCGATATTGATGTCTTGTGAGGGCTGTGGAGATATAATGTGCGGTAGTACTGCTGCTTCTAGCCGTGTTGCGAAACTATTGATCCGTGAATGTAACCCAATATTGACTCGATGTCGTACCTTGGTGTTACTGGAGCCGATACCATTAATGGAAATTGATGATGATTTTGTTGAAATACCCAATCTTTTCACCAACCGCTCTGTAACAAAATTCACCTGTGAGCCCGAATCCAGGATTGCACGGCACTGCACTTCTGTTCCATTTCCCTTGACCTTTACCATGGCAGTGCTAAGCAGGACATAAGTATTCGTTCGTGAGTGTTCGGCGGTTGCCAGTGAAGCTGCTTCCTGTTTGGAAGCTGTTGCTTTGGTCGTTGATGGTGTAGTATTTTTCAATGCATGCTTTTCAGTTGGAGTGGTTTCCAATGATGACCTTGCGTTTGCGTCTTCAAAATGTAACAATGTGTTATGCTTTTTGTTGCATTTCAAACAACTTCTTAGTGGGCAGTTTACCGCAGCATGCCCCGGTTTAAGACAGTTGTGGCAGTATCTATGCCTTTGTACAAACTGGAAACGAGTAGATGGAGATTGTTGGAGAAATTCCTTGCATGAAAACAATTGGTGTTTTCCCTTTTTGCACATGTTGCAGTTGTCAATATTAGGATTCTTTGACGTGACCGTAGTGCAGACCTTTGAAGTTTGGTTTGTAGTTTTGATACCCATTGCCTCCAGGGATTGAAAGTGCTTTTCGAGAAATTGCAGGAACTCTGTAAGCGTTTGTACTTCTCGTGGTTTCGATAACGATTGCTCGTAGCGCAGACGTGTGGGTTGATCCAATTTCTTTATTAGCAGATGAATCAGTAGTGGATCCCATGTTGATGTGTCTATTTGTAAATTGTTCAGAGCTAAGAGACATTCTTTGGTTGTGTCATGAAGTTTTTTGATGTTGTCCATTGAAGTCCCTCCCGTCGTACTGAGTAGCTCATTTATTAATTTGCTCACCAGCAAGCGTTTATTGTTGTAACGCTCCAAGAGTACCAACCAAGCCGCTTCGAAATTTTCTTCTGTTGAAGCGAAATGCTTAATGAGATTTCCAGCTTCACCCACCACGTGAGTCTTCAGATAGTACATTTTCTGAATTTTTGCTAGTGGCTGACTTATTACCAGTTGCGTAAATAAGTCGTAGAACTCCTGCCATTTCAGGTAGTTCCCGTCAAACTTTGAAATGGTGATTTTTGGCAATGAAACTGAGTGTGGTTTGAATGTTGCACAACCTGGACTTGATGATTGCATAACCATCACCTCATTATCTGCTGCCTGCAGAAAACTCCGCACTCTTTGCTCCAGCACCATGAATTGATCGTAACTGTAACCCTGCTGTGTGGGATTGTCGAACATTTCAAATATTTTGAAGTGAATATCCTCGATGTTTGCCCATAATTTACTGATTACAGGTTGGCATCTTGGTGAAACGGTGTCGTTTAACGCTCGTTCCAATGAAGCCATCATTACTCCTTGCCTGCGTACCAACTTGATGAAACTGTTTGTTTCTGATTCCGGTTGATTCCCCTGTGGTGGTTGTGTTTCAGCCGGCTTTTGTTGAGTTGCAGCTGGCAGCTGGTGATGACTTGCAGCTAGCTGACGCGCTGCAGTTTCGAATACTTCCCTATATTGGACCACTACGTTCATTATGGTGTTGTAGTACTCCTTCGTGAAGTAATCGTGATCCATGGGCAGGTTTTCGAGTACACGAATTTGGGTGTCGGTTGTTTCGAAATTTTCCCATTCGCTGTTTAACCTCCTTAAGCGTTCCTCGTAATATTCCGAGGACTGCTTTCGGGTGGCGGCGTCCTTTTTGAAGTTCCTTACTATGGTTTCAATGTTGGAGCCATATGTTTTTTGTTCGTTGACCAATTCACTGAAGGTTGCCATTTTTTCTTGGGGTCACCAGAATGTTTATTTGTATGTTGTGTTTGCTGCTCTCTTGAGCTGCTAACTGACTTTATTAAGTTCTAACCGAACCTTTATATACATACGTGAAAATAGATGTTAACTTATTAACGAAGTCTAAAAATGTTCCACCCTGTAAAAATGCAGTGCACGGAAAATGATCCGTATTGGATTTCGTCTGCATTCCAATTGCGCTATACTAACCGTGTGAACGGAATGTGTTTGCGTCTGCAGTCATTAACCGTGTGAACGTAATCTGTTTACGTCTGCATTTAAAGGGTTAGTTAACAATGGGTCTTCTCCAGGATTTGGCGTATCGTGAAAATCTGGGCGATGATAGACTTACCAGGTCTAAAGCCACACTGATAAGGTCCAATCAGTTTGTCTACGATGGGCTTCAGCCTTTCACACAACACGCTAGAAAGAACCTTATATGCGATATTAAGAATACTAATTCCGCGGTAGTTGGTGCGGTTAGCGGGACCGCCTTTCTTGTGGATTGGGCAAAGCACACTTAAATTCCAATCCGGAGGCATGCATTCGTCTGACCATATTATGCATAAGAGCAGATGCATGCTTTTTACCAGCTCTTCGCCTCCGTGTTTGAACAGCTCGGCGTGTAGTCCGTCTTTTTCAGGCGCTTTGTTGTTTTTGAGCCGGGATATAGCTATCCTCACTTCATCATAGTCAGGTGGTGGGACGACTTTTCCATCGTCAGGGATTGGGGTATCGGGTTCGACGTCTCCCTCGCAATTTAGCAGTGAGGAGAAGTGCTCCCTCCATAATTTAAGTACACTTTGTACGTCGGTTACCAGGTCGCCATTATTGTCTTTACAGGAGCTTGCCCCGGTCTTAAAACCTTCCGTGATCCGCCGGCTCTTTTCATAGAATTTTCAGGCATCATTCCTGTCAGCCAGCATCTCAAGCTCCTCACACTCACGCCTTTCGGCTCACTTTTCTTTTTTCTGAAAAGGCGTCTCTCTTCCTTCTTTGCCCCACGATATTGTTGCCATACACTGCGGGTTGCGCCCGTTCGCAACGTGCCCTTGTAGGCAGCGTCCTTTTTTTCGAGGCAGTTTTGCATTCCTCATCGTACCAGTTGTTCTTGCGGGCTCGCTGGAACCCTATAGTGGCATCAGCGGCGGTACGCAATGAGTGCTTCCATTGCTCGGTTACATCTTTAGGTCGAGGATTGCCCTCACAGTAAAAAGAAAAGTCTAAATTTAATACCAATTTGGTGTTTATATATAACAACGCCGAAAAGTATTAAATTAATACCATTTTCCGTTTAATTGAGAGAAAGAGTATTATTTTGGTATTATTTTAAGGCCATTTGGACTAATTTAATTGCCAAAATTGAGAGAGAGAGAGCGATTTAGTATTATTTTGGTATTATTTTAAAACCATTAGTCCAAATTTAATTTCCAAACTTTTTCAGGGTCTTAAAATAATCTTATTTGGTATTAAATTTAAAAAAAGTAGTCTTTCATTTTTTACTGTGCTCTGGTAGCAGGTAAGAGAGTCGAGTTGTGAAATTATCAGCTGTCCGTGTCATGCGCAGCTTCTCGACGTCAAACTTTCCTTCCGTTACTGTGCGCAATTTCTTCGTTGCACAGAGGCGTGCGCGTATCTTGGCTGCGACAAGATAATGGTCAGAGTCAATATTGGGACCACGCAGTGTACGCACGTCCAGAACGGTGAAGCTATGTCTGCCGTCAGTCATGACATGATCAATCTGGTTTCTTGCTCTTTGATCAGGGGACAGCCAGGTGGCTTGGTGTATTCGTTTATGCTGGAACCTAGTACTACTAAAACATATTTCAACAAAAAAACGAAATTTACTTCATTTACTTGGCACAAAATATTGTATTTTCGGAGTAACTATAAAAGCTACAAAAAAAAGTTCACTACAATCAATTTTGCCGTTTGTAGTTGTAGGAAAAGTACTTCTAGTGCTTTCAAATTGCTGAATTCTGCCTTTTTTGACATGCGTTAGCGATTACTCCAAAAATTTTGGAGCACAAAAAAAATTTTTTCGGATAAAAAACTACAAACGATTTAAAACATATGTCAACAAAAAAAAAACCGAAATTTACTTAATTTGCTTGGTTTCTGCACAATATATTGTATTTTCGGAGTAACTATAAAAGCTAAAAAAAAGTTCACTACAATCAATTTTATCGTTTTTAGTTGTAGGAAAGGTACTTCTACACAGAGCCAAAGGTACCTAATAAAATAGAACAAAAATGATAACATATCTTTAAAGTTTTTCTGCAAGAAGATGTGCTTCAGACTATTGTAGAGACAATCTTTTTAATGTTATTAAGAAGATTTTCTTTTTAATATTTCAAATGAAAAATAAAATGATATTGCCTTCACCGAGAATCGAACTTACAATTTTTGGAATGCTAAACCCAGCTGCTAACCATCCGGCCATCGTATACTAATGCTTGTCAGCGTCTAATTACAGCTTTGTACTAAATGTATAGTTTTTTTAATAAGAATTTCTTCTTAAAACCATAGAGATTTCCCTATAGTTTTTTCTTCGTTTCCACCGTTGCGACTACCCCTTTGCCTAAAAACTGAACATTTGCTTGGTTTCTGCACAATATATTGTATTTTTGGAGTAACTATAAAGCTAGAGAAAAAACACTACAATCAATTTTCTCGTTTGTAGTTGTAGGAAAAGTACTTCTAGTGCTTTCAAATTGCTAACTTCTGCCTTTTTTTGACATGCGTTAGCGATTACTCCAAACCCTTTGGAGCAAAAGAAAACACATTTTTCGAATAAAAAACTACAAACGATTTGAAACATATTTCAACAAAAAAAATTGAAATTTACTTCATTTGCTTGGTTTCTGCACAATATATTTTATTTTCGGAGTAACTATAAAAGCTACAAAAAAAATTTTTTGTAGTTGTAGGAAAAGTACTTCTAGTGCTTTCAAATTACTGAATTCTGCCTCTTTTTGACATGCGTTAGCGATCACTCCGAAACCGTTGGAGCAAAAAAAGGAAAAGTATTTGTAGTGCTTTCAAATTGCTGAAATCTGCCAATTTTTGTAATGCGTTAGCGATTACTCCGAAACTTTTGGAGCAAAAAAAAAAAAATTTCGGATAAAAAACTACAAACGATTTAAAACATATTTCAACAAAAAAAAACTCAAATTTACTTAGTTTGTTTGGTTTTCGCATAAGAACTACAAAAAAATTATTTTCACTACAATCAATCTCGTCGTTTGTAGTTGACAAACGTGCAAAAAAAATTTAATTTGTTCAAAGCAGGTTCCAAGGTGATGGAGCTGTGGTTAGCGTCTCGGATAGATAGCGAGCGGTTGATGGTTCGAGACCAGCTCCGGATAACAACTTTTTTTTTCAGTGAAAATTTTTTTTTCTTTTTTTTAAACATCTGTATATGGGCATTTCTGCAGCACAGAGGAGAAAAATCCAGATATTTTTACAGTTGATCAAAAACCTTCTTTTACTTCTGAAGCTATTCATTAAAATATAAGTCAATTTTTTTTATGTAACGCGAGTGGCGAAAATACATATTTTTACCCATAAAAACGGATATTTTAATGAGAATAACCCTGCTGGAAAAGTATCTAGCGTTAAAGTAACTTTAAGTTGCTTACTGTAAATTTTCATATACTCGGACTAACTATTTTTGTTCGACGATGGCCGGAATCCGGTCAGTTATGATTACCTATGCATGAGATGTCAACCAACTACTAATTTACTACTTTTCAACCAAAAAATAGCCAAAAGATAAATTAATTTTTTTTTATATAATTTTTATTTATTTACTTTAAATCTTATTTTACCTTTTCCATTCCTTTTTTAATTCCCCCATTTTACTCTATGTGTATCAAATTTATTCTTTAGAAACCAGCTACTATTTGTATCTACCCAATACCGAAAAAGCACCTGGAAATTACAAGCTAAAAGACGGAAGCAAACGAAAACTTAAACATATTTTCGGACTCCTCTGCATGACTTGTGGCGTAGTTAGACGTTAGTTATTCCTCAGTGTGTTTAAAATGCACTATTTCCTTCAATTGCCACAAAATAGTTATTTATAAGCTAGATGTTTTTTTGCAATTGACATTTTTTTACTGCAAGGAACATAAAAATCAAAATGTTCTAATTGTCTGCCCTTTGTTGTTTTTGTTGTTGTTAACAATGCATTGCATTGTCTGCCCTTTCATCTCGATGTTTCCTTTTTGCTCTAGCTCATAAAGGTTCGTTTTTATTAACGATTTTTTGGTGTAACTCGAGTGACGATTTTCATTTAAGTTTTTTAAAATAAAAGTTAAATGCCAAATTTACACTAATATTTACTAAATTTGATAGTTATATGGCCTTCATAACACTTAACTTGCACCACTTTTTGGTTAATATTTAAGGTAACGATGATTCTGCAAATTATTTATTTTTTTTTAAGCTCTAACACCTATTTCATCGATGAAGATCGATATATCCCTTCACGGCGTCGTGTTGCAGTCCTGCAACATAATTTTCAACTTACGATATCTTCTTACATAGAGTCGGTACAGCAGTTACATAAATTTGATGCGCATCTGCAACATTATTTCTCTTGAATTACTCAAACGTTCTCACCAAAGTAACGGTAAATTAAAATGAAATAGCAAAAATTCCCACTAAATTGTAGTTTTCTGAGAGGTGTTGATCAGTGCGAGCTAAAATTTGTGTTTATAATTGCAAAAAGTGAATAAAGTTATTGGAAGGGTGTTATTTTGAAGGTGAGTGAGTGTATTTTTGCATACATAAACATTTTTATTGAAAATTAGCTCAAAGTATGCTGTAAGATTAGTTTTTAAAACTGTTGCAGTAATGCAACAAAGTGCTTAGTACAGATGACAATTAGTGCATTGCGGGGAATAACATTTTCGCCATTTCTCTCTTAGAATGTCGACGAGACGATATAATTCCGCTGCAATAAGCTATATTCTGGAAGATCTGGAAAGTTCGCAAGAGAGTTTAAGAGTCACGTGGTGTTTCAATTGAATATGTTACTTCATGTGACGGTGTTGATATTTCTACTACTTCTTGGGTTGATAATAAAGTTGTTTGTTTGGCATCGACTTTTGCAGAACTTCCAAAAGATACTGTTCAACGCTATGACAGAGCTAATAAACGTCATATTCAGGTAGATAGACCTTTTGCAGTCGCTCAATACAACTCATCCATGGGAGGGGTGGATTTGATTAACAGTATTATGGGCCGGTATAAAATAGCAGTTCGGAGCACTAGATGGCAAATTCGCCTATTTATCACTTGATTGATTTAGTCATTAGCAATTCGTGGCTTCTTTCCAAGCAAGTTCGCACAGCATGTGCATCAACTGAGAAACAATTGACCTCTGCAGATTTTCGCCTTTATGTAGCAGAAGTCCTTGTAAAATGGATACAATAACAAAGACAACAAAGCGGAGTTCTAGTTTAGAAAGTGAACTAAGAGCCAGATCAATCAAAGCTTCGGCGCAGCACATACCACCACAGCCAATACGTCAAGATCAGTTCGGTCATTGGCCTACTTGGACTAATAACCGTATGAGGTGCAAGTTTCCAAAGTGCACAGGATACACACAAACAATGTGCAAAAAATGTGGAGTATCGCTATGTTACAACAAAACCAATAATTGCTTCACAGATTTTCATCTTCAATAATTTTCATATAATCTTTTGTAACCCCTTTTTTATTCAATTCACCATTTGTTGTAAATGTGCAACATAACATTTTTTTTTTTTTTCAAAATAAACGGATTTCTTCAAAATATCAAAAAATGCCAAAACAAATCTTTTAGTTATGTGGGTTGCTACTAAAAAAACCAACTTTTAGGAAAAAGTAAGTTGTTGCGCTTTGAAGGGATATGATAATCAGAATCAACCTATCTCAATTTTCACGAGATTTGCAAAGGGTAATTGGAAGCTTTTTCTAAAACATCAGTGATTAAATTGGTTTCTTCCTAAAGAGGCGTGAAAAATTTTACATATATACGATGGAAATTATTGTAAGGGCATGCCAAATGCATACAGTTAAATAAGCTTGTCAAATATTTAAAGCGAGACTACCTTTAAAGCAAATTTAAAGTACTAAAGAATAAATTATTATTCTTCTATTTACCATCAAGTCTAGTGGACTGTGTTTTGGTAGTGGCACTCTGTATGTATTAATTGGGGCGAGAACTTTGGCTCCGAGAATGCCACTTCGGCTATACTCATTTCCGTAGAAAACCCCTCAAAGTTTTGGTGGTGAGCACTTGGCTCTGAGACATTGGCTCTAATGGCTTATCTCATTTTGCTTATGAAAAACCACGATTTTTGATTGCGACTATAAGATATGTATTACAAATATTCCATAAATTATCTGCGAATTACAGTAGTATCTAATGCAGATGAAATAAACGAAACCATGTTATGTCGCTTAAACATACTCCCCGCCCTAGTGCTTTCAAATTGCTGAATTCTGCCTTTTTTTGACATACGTTAGCGATTACTGGCGGCCGCCGTGGTGTAGCGGTTAACTGTTCGGCCTTCTACACCAAGTCGTGGCGGTTCGATGCCCGGCAAAAGTAACATCAAAAATTATTTAGAAAAAGAATTTTCTGGCAAACTCTCCGGGTGTATTTCTGCCATGAGAAGCTTCTCAGCAAAAAATTCATTTGCTTTGCAAGTGCCGTTCGGAGTCGGCAAAAAACTGTAGGTCCCGCCAACTTGTAGGAAAAACTCAAAAAAAGCAACACACCACAAGTTGGAAAGAGAAGCTCGGCTAAAAATCTCGTTAGAGGTTATGATGATAACCTGTAGGTATATCGCCGCCATTAGTTTTTTTTTTTTTGTTTTTTTTTTTTTTAGTTGTAGGAAAAGTACTTCTAGTGCTTTAAATTGCTGAATTCTGCCTTTCTTTGACATGCGTTAACGATTACTCCGAAACCGTTGGAGCAAAAAAGGAAAAGTACTTCTAGTCCTTTCCCCTCCGATGCCCGGGCAAGGTCGGTTGTATAAGTGCCTTCTCTACGCATACCGGCTCTGCGGACGAGTGACCAACCCTTTCCGGCTTACTCGTGGGACCAAATTATGGATGGACAAAACAAAATAAACACAAACAAACTGACTAATACAAAAAGCGCAAACGAACACACGGACGTACCGACTTCCTTGACGGACGCGGACTTGACAGCAACGACAAAAACGACGACTATGACGAACACGACGAATACGAAAAGCCTCTACAGGGATCCGTTGCCAGAAGCGACGGAATCTGAAGAGGAGACCCTTCTCGCCTCCAGTCAGGAGACGATTATTAGTGCTTGCGGTGGTGCCAACCATAGTACACCAAAAGCACAAGCAGTTACATCAGTACCAAAAATCCAGTTGGGTACCAACCAAAGTACCCTAGGACCAACTTCCGACCCCAAGGCGGCTGGCGGCGCCAACCAAAGTGCACCTGCGCCAAAGGTAGGAAGAAAAAGAAAAGTGAAGGCCAGTCAAGGCGTAATAGGTACCAGAGGGCGCTTTTATGCTCGAAAGAAAAAAAAACGGCGAGGCAGCCTGTGGTACCAAGGACGCTGATTACTACAAAGCGGTGGTGGAGGAGTACAAAAACTTCCAGAAGAAGAATCCGGCTCCTCCACGCAACCAGGACGCTTCTGAAAAGAGAAACCGTTCAAATCAGGACAGCCACGGAGCGGAACCGAAGAAGCCCAAACGGGCGGAAACGGTCCATACCACAGCCAGACACTACAATGAGGTTGCCAGAGATAACCTGCATGTGGCCATTGTGGATGCGAACAGTAGATCGCCGGCAACAATTCAACAGAACTGGGTGGAGATCGAGGTTAGGTTGTCAAAGCTGGCGATGAAGCACGTGCGCGACAACCCGACAGGTCCCCTCCCGGTGTTTGACTCCTCCGAGAGCCTCCGGGGATATAGGGTGATCAAATGCGCTGATCAGACCTCGCTGGACTTCCTGGCGGGGGGTGTAGCTCGGGGGAGGAATTGTTGTCGTACATTAAACTGTACAACAGCAGCATCCCGGCCATTGCAGACTGGCAGCTGACTAAAGAGGAAGAGCCGTCGACGACCAGCAAACCAATTCTGGTCGCAATATGCGAAGAGTCCTTGGAGGCTCTAGCGAAGGCGGACCACAAGGTAGCCTTTGCCATTCGCATGGCTAAGGTTAAGGTCTTCCGCGGCGACTCCACCCCAGATGAGGACGACCCTGAGGAAGTTGATGATGCAGGTCAACTGCTGCAGGGTATCCACATCCAAGATGGGGACCACAACCAATAACATCAAATGTGTTCAGATTAATCTGCAGCACTCAATAAGTGCTACGGGTAATCTGAAGGTCCTTCTGGCACAGGAGGACTTCGACATCAGCCTTATTCAAGAACCCTGGATCGACCACGAGAGGATCATGGGGTTAAACATCACCACTCACAATCTGTTCTACGAAACAGATGGAGGTAAGCCAAGATCATGCGTTTTAATCAGAAAAGGTATAAATGCTTTCCTATGTACAAATTACAGCACATCAGACGTAACAGTAATAAAGTTGGAAGGTGTTGATATTCAGCCGGTCTTTGTCATTTCAGCCTACATGGCCCACGACAGGCCGGCCCCACCTTCCCAACTCAAGCACTTCCTGGATCACAACAACAACCAAAACGTCGTTATCGGCTGCGACGCGAATGCAAGACACTCTATGTGGGACAGTACTTCAATCAACGATAGAGGTGAGTCCCTTTTACACTATATACTTAATTCAAACCTGGGTATCTGCAATAGGGGTACTAATCCAACTTTCTTTTTCCCGAGTTCGGACAGATTCCAGGGCTGGGAGGAGGTCCTCGATCTTACCCTGTTAACGGATAATGGTTCAGCACTGGTATGCAACTGGGAGGTCTCAGATAGAGCTTCCCTAGCAGACCACCGCTTGATCTTCTTCGACATAGGGTATAGTCCAGGTCGGCCTCTTCGGTACCGGAACCCACGAAGAACTAGATGGGACAAATTCGTCAAACTCTCCGAGAAATCCTTAACGCTAAGAGAGCCCCACCCTGACATCACCAGCCCGCAAGAGCTGGATGAGGCAGTGGAAAAACTGGAGCACGCTCTAGCAATATCGTATAATAAATCTACCCCTGTCAGTATTCTTAAGAAAAAATCCCCCCCGTGGTGGAACGGAGAGCTAAGGAAGCTGAGAACAGCAGTGAGGAAAACATTCAATGTATGTTATACAAAGAGTGGCGGCCATATAGGGAAGCGCTCAAAACTTACAAGAAAGCAGTAAGGAAGGCAAAGGCTCAATCCTGGCAAACCTTCTGCTCCACAATAGAAAACACCCGGGAAGCCTCCAGACTGAGCAAGATCCTGTCCAAGGAGCATGCAAATAATCTTTTCGTGAGAAAGGAAGATGGTTCTTGGGCAGACTCAGCGGAGGTATCCCTAGTAACCCTAATGAATAAACACTTCCCTGCCAGCAACCACACACCAGTACATGTACCACATGGTGGGGTCTCCGAGCCCCCCGAGGAATTACTGGTAACGTTGTTGGACAGGGAAAAGATCAGACACACAATTAACAGTTTCTCCCCATACAAATCTCCTGGACCCAACGGCGTCACTCCAGTGATGCTTCAGAAGCTAGGAGATCAAATGGTCCGCTGGCTGAGCAGCATTTTCAGGGCGAGTATCACCCTGACCTATATCCCGCGGAGCTGGAGGAGAGTTCACGTCATCTTCCTCCCCAAAACAGGTAGGCGTTCGCATGAAAATGCCAACGACTACAGACCCATAAGTCTCACATCCTTCATGTTGAAGACTCTGGAACGACTTCTGGATCTTCACATAAGAGCAGTAATAACTGGGCCTATCCTTTCCGTAGCACAGCATGCGTACATGAAAGGCAAGTCAACGGAGGCTTCGCTCCACGAAATCATAGGCACCGTTGAAAGATCGCTTCACTACAAACAATACACTTTGGCAGCCTTCTTAGATATAGAAGGGGCTTTCAACAACATAGAAACAGGCGCAATTGTCAAATCCCTCCATAAGGCTGGAATTGACAGCAACATTTGTGGATGGACACAATCGATGCTAGAGAACAGGCAGATACAAGCAAACATGGGATCAGCCACAATAAGTAGAACAGTGGGCAGGGGCACACCTCAGGGAGGTGTCCTCTCTCCACTACTGTGGGTGATCGCACTGAACGATATACTTCTTGAGCTCCACAAAAACGGGGTTAAGGTAGTAGCATATGCTGACGACATTGTTATTGCAGTATCGGGACCGTTCCCTTCAACGCTAAGCGAAATCCTGGAAAGGGCACTCCGGAAGTTACAGGCCTGGACCTCTGCAAATGGTCTAGGTATCAACCCGAGTAAAACGGAACTAATACTGTTCAGCAACAAAACCAAGATCCCCCAATTCCGATTACCCTCGCTTAACGGCACTGAACTATTGCTCTCCCAGAGGGTAAAGTACCTCGGTGTCGAAATAGATAGCAAACTAAACTGGAAGCTGAACGTTGAGAAAAGAGTAAACAAAGCATACATTGCCTACTACTCCTGCAAACGAATAGTCAGCAAGAACTGGGGCCTAAAACCAAAACTAATGATGTGGCTCTACACAGCGGTCATAAGACCCATACTATCGTATGGGGCGTTAGTTTGGTGGCCGGCCCTAGACAAACAGTATAACATCAATAGCCTAAACAAGATACAACGGGTGGCATTCGGAGGCGTAACGGGTGCACTTAGATCCTGCCCGACAGACGCACTCAACATCATCCTAGACCAATTACCGCTAGACATGCACATTCGTGTAACGGCTACCGGAGCAGCACTAAGGCTTAGGGCGTCCGAGTGCTGGAATGCGAAACAGTATGGCCACAGCGGAATCCTTAACAGGTTTTCAAACGAAAACCTAACATCAGACTACCTCTCGCCCTGCTTGAAATTCGACAAAAACTACGAAGTGCACTTCCCTTCAAGAGGCGAATGGAGAGATGGCAGCGCTTGTAAGCAGGGAATAATCTCGGTCTTCACGGACGGGTCCAAAGTGGACTGCGGCGTGGGGGCAGGGGTTTTCTCTGAGCAATTGCAAGTCGCTCAGTCCTACCGTCTCCCGGACTCGGCCAGCATCTTCCAAGCAGAAGTAGTTGGTATCGAGAAGGCCTGTGGGCACCTAATAGGAGAGTCAATTGAAGGGAGGGAGGTACGAATATACTCAGACAGTCAAGCAGCGCTAATGGCGCTCGACTCGCCGATCACTTCCTCTAAGGCCGCCAGCGACTGCAAAGGGTCGCTTAGGGCAGCAGGAAACTCCGCGAAAATCACACTTGTCTGGGTTCCGGGCCACCGGAATATTCAGGGCAATGAGAAAGCGGATGAACTGGCAAGGTCAGGGGCTTCAGCAGTCATCTCGGAAGTAGTTAGTGTGCGTCGCCCACTCACAGCAATCAAAAGTGACATACATAACAAATACAAGGCCATGGCCTTAAAATTGGTACAGAGCTATAGTATAATAACACCATTCTCACCCATAAAACTGGGGGCGTGGTACTTCCCATACAATCCTAATTTTTCAAGGTCAATATCTCTAAAAGGGTTTAAGGTAGGCACCTGGAAATCGGTACAGAGCTATATGATGTTATCGAAAAAGGGGGCGTGGTACCTCCCATACAATATTTTATTATTTTGGTTGTTATTCCATCATATATTTATCTCATTTTGTTTATTTTCCACCGTATCTACACACTAGCGCGACATTTTCCTTGTGTTTCTTGCTATATTGGTTTTTTTATCGCTGACAGTAGCGGTCATATCGTAATTTTGGCTGTGTTTTTTGCTATGTATGCACGTTTGCCGTTTTGGCCGAAATGTACCATTTTTGGTACGAATTTTTTCTCCTTGTACGTTGGTACGCAACTCCACTACAAATATCAAAACTACATTTGAATGACTACAAAAAAATGATTTAGTCATGATGTTGTGTCTCTTTCACTCTCCTTCTTTACTGGCAGTAGAAGTGAAGTGGTACCACTTGGGAAAGGGCGGAAAAGTAGCTACCCCTAAGGGTTGGCAAATTTTCTTATATTTGAATGACCATATCGCACCCTAAATCAAAAACCGTCACAACTCAACATTTTTTTAGGTCGCTTTCTTGACATAGATCGTCTAATTAAAAGTAGTACAGCCAGTACATACAACTTTTTTCTTTTTGACTATTATCGTTACTCTTTAAAGAGCATAGCGATGCCAAGTTTTCAAAAATCAAATTATTTTTGTGCGATCCAGAAGCGTTTAGCTGAAAGTTACTCCGATTTTGAGTTGTGACTCATTTTGATTTAGTGTGCGATATGTACATATATAAAAACCCGTTTCTGTGTTAAATTATGGCAGCAGATGAACTGCTTAAAATTGTTTTAATAAATGTTATATTAACACACATATACACATACGATTGATAAAGAGAGTATTTGGCCTTATACGTCTGTGACTGCACAGACTGCCAACCACGGTTACCGTTTTGGCCGAAATAAACCATTTTTGGTACGAATTTTTTCTCCGGGTACGTTGGTACAGCTTTGAAAGAGTAAGAACCAAGGGATTTGATTTTGGCTGTCGCTGAGAAAAACAATATCCCGTCCGATAGTGTGTTGCCCTATCCAAGCCGCGGCGTCCATGATGGCTGAGACTTTAGCCTGGAAGACACAGCAGTGATCAAGTGGTCTGAAGAAGAGCTCAAGGTTCACATCCTTTGAATCGCCGTCACTTAATTTTCAAGATTTTATTTTACAATCTACTCCATAGAGCAGCATAGCAGCTTTCCATATATTTTTTGGACTTAGCAGATTTTATTTAGCCATTGAATATATAATTTTCTTTCAATATCAGGTGCAGAAATCTCCATATTTTCCAAAAGTATGAAAAAGTCGGTTTACCCAATGAAAATATGACTTATCATCTTTTACCACTTTTTGGACGATATGAATTTAATAAAAAAAATTTTATTTAGCCGATTCTAGCCGATTTTTTCGCCAATCTAGCCGGTTCGCAAAAAAAGTTCTGGCAACACTGTTTGTACCGGTTGGTGTGGAGAACGAGTTCTACTTTTCTCGGGTTGATACTAAAGTCCGCAACGAGGGGACCATGACGAAACTTCACGCAGTGCTACTTGCATCAAGTTACACAGTGTTTGTGGGAAAGGGATTACGAAGCTTACTTATAATATTTATGCAATAATCTCGAAATGTTCAAAATTCACATACGACAATCGAATTCTGAGGTAGCGATATGTAGAAGAAAAATTGGTTGTTTAAGGGACCTATTACCGTTCGCAAGTCGCTTGAGTTTTTCGAGTCGCCTTATTCGGCGAGTCGCCTGGCTCGAATGATTATGGATAGCGAACATTTTGTTGTCAGTTCAGAAAACAGAAAGCGGTGAACGTCCAATGTTAAAAAAACACTTCTAATTAAACAAAATTAAAGTTTCAATTATTCATTACACAGTGCTACAGCCATTTTACACTTTTGAAGCGACCTAGTGGAGATTGTTCATCTGGTCGAGCTAACACGAAACGCCCTTTAAAAGATTTGTAACACCCCCATAAACTGGTTTTAAGGCCAAAAACCCGTTTTTCAGTCTATTCGTAAAAAAAAAAATACATTGAAAATCCAATTTTGAACCTATTTCAAAATTCCAAACGATTTTGAGTAGAGAATTGTTGACACTTCCGAAATATATACAGTGTTTTATTCATTTGAAAAAAGAATGATACGTTTTTCAAGCCAAAAGTTGGAATTTTTGGAAATTTCATCCGGTTTTCCGGTTTTGACGCCATTTTTTGGCACTAATTGACAATGAATGAACCGTGTAACCGAGAGGCATTCATTACTTAGTTAAACCATTTTTTTTTTTGGCAAAGGACTTCAAGTTTCAAGATATGCAGCCTTAGCCGGAATCTAATATTTTTGTCCCAAGCGCCCTACAGGAGTACTGTGTTCAATTAGGCGGGTCGATTCAAAACCGCCCAAGCGAAAAAGAAAACCGTATTTTAGGGGTCAAAATAAGATACTTTGCCGAAGGAAGCATACCTCTAAAACCAATTCTGATGTCCCGACTTTTTACTTTTGTCCTTGAGCGCCAAAGTTTGAAAAATCCTAAGTTAACCCATTTAGAGTGCCCGAATCGTGCTCAAATGTATTACCGACCCCCACTATCTTTGATGGGCTGACGGACCCATGCCAGTGGCACACCCCCTAAACCACCACCTGAGGGTTCCTCATACAAACATTCAAAAAATAACCATTTTTGGCACTTTTTATGAAAAAAATCAGTGAAATGTCTACACTGAACCAAAAAAGTACATATACTCTACGGAAAAGTACATATATGTTAGTAATTTTTTTAAATTTTCATGAGGCTGCACATCTATCAAAGAACATTTTCGTAGAAATTAAGAACAAAAATTCGTAAATATTCATGTCAAACAAAATTTTAATAATAATACTTAAAATCCAAGGACCCATTCTTAGAATGTACGAAGTCATTCTTAGGATAGAAATGTCAATCTATTCTTAAATTATAAGACCTCATGAACAAACCCATAAATTGTACGAACCCATTCTTAGAATGTATGAATCCGTTCTTAAATTTTAGGAACTCATTCTTAGAATTTATGTACCCATTCCTAAAAAATCATAAAATGAAAATTTATTGAAATGAAATTTTATTATAATTATTTTTTTTTTTTTACAAAGAGAAGTAGGTACTTAAAATTAATAACTATTATATGTAATGGCGGCCGCCGTGGTGTAGCGGTTAAGTGTTCGGCCTTCTACACCAAGTCGTGGCTGTTCGATGCCCGGCAAAAGTAACATCAAAAATTATTTATAAAAAAAATTTTTCGAAACGGGGTCGCCCCTCGGCAGTAGTTTGGCAAACTCTCCGGGTGTATTTCTGCCATGAGAAGCTTCTCAGCAAAAAATTCATTTGCTTTGCAAGTGCCGTTCGGAGTCGGCAAAAACTGTAGGTCCCGCCAACTTGTAGGAAAACTCAAAAGTAACACACCACAAGTTGGAAAGAGAAGCTCGGCTAAAAATATCGTTAGAGGTTATGATAACCACGACCCTCTAAAGTTTTTATTGGTCGAATTTTCGATCACAAGCGATACTAGTTCATATAAATCGATGTCATAAATTCATCACTGACGAGTTTCACACAGTCGAATTAGTTTTCAACAATGCACCGCCATATTGGATCCACCATTTTGAATTTAAAAAAACCGATATCGGATTCGTAATCAGACAACGCATAAACCCCCGAGTACCAAGTTTCAATAAAATCCAATTATTTTTCAAAAAAATCACCGCCATATTGGACCCGCCATTTTGAATTTAAAAAAACTGACATCGGATTCATAATAAGCGATGTCATAAACATTCTAGATGCGAAATATATCCAAAAAACCAATGCGCAATGAGATCAGTATAGGCATTTTAGTTGCACCGTTTTCAATTTCGAAACATACTTTCAGGAGTTAAACTCTTTCTACTCATTCAAGAAGGCTATTGAATTGCAGGAATATTCGTCAATGAAAACAGAATAACAACACACAAAAATGCAAATTTTTACTGCACTTAAACATGTTAAAATTAAATTAAATTTGCAAGCATCTCATTTTTTTATAAAAACGAGTAGCGCGACCTCTAAAGCACCTTAAAAAAAATACAAAAAAATAGCAGGCTCTTTTTTGTCACAAGGAACCATATTTCGGGGTAACGTTTTAGATTTTCCAAAAAAAAAAAATTTTGAACCACTCTAATATATATATATAACAAGCTTTGTTCAAGAAATGTATTAATCTGACATTTACTTTGATCTTTATTTAGAATACAAATCGCGCGGATCAGAATATGGGAATTTCGATAAAATTCGCATATTTTGCTTTTAGTTCTCAATGCAGACTAAACGAGTACGATATTTATTGATTTCGATATTTATTTTTAATGTAACATGCGCGGACAAAAATATGGGAATTCCCATAAAATTTCCATATTTCTTTTTAAGTTTCAATGCACTTAAACGAGTAAACAAGTGTAATAAATATTTCTAATCTAATTAACTTATCTATTTTCTGCAGTGTATTTTGCCTTCATTGGTTGTTGTTTCTGCTGCCTCTTGCTTTGTCTCCGTCTGGCTATGCTGCTACCAATATGTATTTATATTTCGATGATTTATCTGTTTCACTTTTCAGTTAGATCAGTATTATTTATTATGTACTTATTACGTACACTCTCTTTCACTCGCACCAAGTTTTTGCGTTATGTGTATGACTTATCTGTTTCACGTGCACATATACACAGATGAGCAAAAAGTCACCCTTATTTTGTCTTATGAATAACAAGCTTGTTTCAGCGACATCTAGCGACTGCTAGCATAATTCGGTTTGTTTGAAAGTGCATATGTATTTGTACATAAATTACTTATGCTTCTAAAACCGTAAGCTCACTACACACCAACATAATTTAGCACGCTTGTACGTAAGTATTAACACAGCGCAGCATTTTTACACATGTGGTTTTCTAGAAATTTCGATAGCGTCGACGCACCAACGCAATTTGGTGCACTTGTACATCTGAATCAGCGACGCGCAGCCTACTTACGCGTTTTTCTAGGAAATTTCGATGACATCGATTTCTTTTGTACAGTTACATTTTTTTTTCACGCCTTTTCCCCAATTTTTAATTGTCTTTTGTTAAAAAGTTTAGCACAGTTTCAAATGCCTTTAGGTACTTTTTGGGCCTACACTTCTTTTCAATGCTTTTTTAACTATTATTTGGTTAATAATTTTTCTTTTATTAACAACTTTAGCACCATTTCAAATGCTCACACTTTTCGGGCTTACGCATCTTTTCAACTATTGTTTATTTAACTACTTCAGCACCATTTTAAGTGCTTTCAATTTCTCGGGTTTTAAATCGGACGAGCCCCCAATTTGTAGGGTTTTCCACGAATAAGCACAACAATGAATTATATTTCAGAATTAGTACATACATTTTTATTAAATTAAATTGTTTATAAAAAGGAGTTCACAGTGAGTTTGTTTTACATTTTCATTAAATTAAATTATTTATAAAAAGCATTTCACATTGTATTTAGTTTTATATTCCAGATTAAATTAATTGTGACCGTTCGGGATAATCCGGTAAATCAAAGTGGCGTTTTGTCGCTTGATGACAAAAGGAGTATGTAAATGAGTATATTTGTGTGTCTGCTTGTTTGAATGTTTGCTGGAGAGAGTGTTTGTGATTATGTGTCTGCTTGTTTTGTCGCTTGAATGAGTATAGAAATGAGTATATTGTTTGCTTAAAGAGAGTGTTTGTGTTTATGTGTGTGCTTGTTGGAATGTTTGCTGGAGAGAGTGTTTGTGATTATATGTCTGCTTGTTTTGTCGCTTGAAAAAATGAGTATGGAAATGAGTATGTTATTTGCTTAAAGAGAGTGTTTTTGTTTATGTGTCTAATTGTTTGCTGAAGAGAACGTTTGTGCTCAACCCAGCATACCAAGTGCTTGGTCCAAATCCTACATATATGAAAAAAATACTTTAAATTTTATTAACGTCAGCAATTCGTTCTTAGAATATAAGAACTAAAATTCATTAATTTTTTTAGCTCAATTTATTAAATTTAAATGTTACGAATTTGTTCTTAAATTTTAAGAAATTACCTACGTACAATTTTTTCACTATGATTATAAGAACTGTTTCTTATTATTTAGAACTAATTTCTTGGATTTCACGAACTGTTTTATGTGTTTTCTTTGCGTATGTAATCTAAGAATATTGGTCTTACAATTTAAGAACTTTTTCAAGGAATGTAAGAACAGTTCGTATATTGTTTATTCAAACGTTGACAAAGCTAGACGCGTGTGAAAAATAAAATTGCACATAAATAAATTGAGAAATATCAAAAAACAAAAAAAAATGATTGAAAAAAGAATTTACAAAGGGTCGTACCAAGTAAACTGCACGTGAATCAACTGTGAAGATTCGTGAAATTCGCCATTAGCAGAAGTCAACTGAATTGCTCATCCGCAAACTGCTGTTCCAGCGTATAGTACGTGAAATATCTCAAGATTTCTAAACTGATTTACGGTTCCAATCTGCTGCTATGTATCTGGGGCATATTTGGTGGGACTTTTCGGCAATGTCAACTTGTGTGCTTTCCATGCAAAACGTGTTACAATTATGCCGAAAGACATTTAGTTAACTCGTGAAATCCGAGGAAAGCGCGCTTAAATTAAAATTACTTTACATATCAATAATCCTTTTAAATATAGTACCTGGGTGACCGAGCTTTGCTCGGTATTTTTCTTACTTACCAACATTATATTTTTCCCAAACACATTTCAAAACATATCGAACACTAACCGCAAAAAGAACAAAAGTCAGAATCAATTGAATTAAGCCTGTTTGACGGTTAAGGCTCGATGTATCGACCACATTTTTTTTTTTTTAATTTATTTAAATACATATAGATATTCAATATTTAGCAATTCAAATTTAAGATTTAATTCAATACTTCTTTCCACACCATGTTTCGGGTACGCCGCTGATTTTCTTGTGGTAGCAGTACTTTCAAAGTAGTTGGTCGCTTAACCCTCGAAAAAGCCACATATAGCATACCATGCATAAAAACTGGTGAGCTGAGGTCCACTCCAACGAATTCAAATGTTTGGCCTTGAGCTTTATGTACAGCCATGGCAAATGCTGGTCTCACAGGGAATTGATGACGTTGCATGGTACAACCGAGCTGCCCTTTTGAGGAATCGAGAGTGATTCTTGGTATATGTACTTCTTTTCCCGATTGTTCGCCGGTAACAATTTTCGCTTTTATTATGTTGTTGCAAAGGCTTGTCACAATGAGTCGTACACCATTACATAGGCCTTCGGTCACGTCATCGTGTTTTCACTCGTCGATTCATTAGCAAACATATTGTTACACTTTAGGTACTTACTTTTCTGTTTTATATTTCAATTTTATATAGGTTTTATTCAATAAATAAATAACTTTTCTGGTTAGTTTCACCACTTTCAAACTTTCACAAATAACAGTAATTTTTTGGCGTTTAAATGACATAAGTAATTAGATGTCAAACTAACTTGCCTTGGTGAAATGTGTGGTCAATAGCTGAACTAAATGTCAAACTAAATACCACAGCGACATCTGTTGTTTAGTAGTTAAGCAAATAGTACTTTTGTTCGGTGTCGATAACATTTTCGAAAATTTTGTAAAAGTTTACTGAAAAGCGTTCGGTGATGCAAAACATTTTTAGTTAGAAAGCTCAAGTTTCAAGTTTTAAAGCTTAAAATTTCTGTTGGAAGTAAATCACTCAGTAAAAACTGCAAGTGAAAAACAGCTGATCGCAACATAGCAAGACTACAACGAAAACTTCTAACTTTGAGTTACTAACCAATAAAAAATAATAGCTGTTCTGTTTGCAAGTTTTTACAAATCCCAAAATGACCCTAAACGATCTCAAAATCTAAAAGATAACAAAATAATTCGAAAATTACCTTAAAATTACGCTCAAAAAGGATCTTTTGATCCCAAAATTATCCGAAAATGACCCCAGAATTATCCCAAAATTATCAGAAATTGATCCCAAAATATCCATATTCATTTGATATTGGCATATCTTGCTTCATAATTAAAAAAATTGAGAGAGATGGCAACCCTGTAAGCCGTTCCAAATGACAACATCCAACTGGATAGCCTTAGAAATCGCATACTATCCCTATGCGAAATTTCATCAAAATCCGTCAAGCGGTTCTCGAGATGCTACCGGATATACAAATATACTGCGATAAGGTGACAACCCTAGATGGCAACTGTACTTAGAAATATTTTAGTTGATATGTCGCCGGAAATACCTCTAATTTGATACCGATATTCGCATATTTTACTCAATATTAAAAAAAAAAAAAATTAGATAGGTTGCCACCCTTAAAAGCCCTCCAAGTGGCAACACCTAAGTGGATAGTCTTAGAATCAGGCATGCTATCACTGTGCCAAATTTCATCCAAATCGGTCAAGCGGTTCTCGAGATAGTACCGGATATAGAAATATAGTGCGGGCAACCCTAGGTGACAAACCTACTTGGAAGTATTTTAGTTGATATGTCGCCGAAAATACCTATCATATCTAATATCTTTAAACGAGTTAATCTTGTATATTTGTATATTTGTATGTTCGGACTATCTCGAGAACCGCTTGACCGATTGGGATGAAATTTGGCATAAAGATAGTATGATGGATTCTAAGACTACCCACTTTAGGGTTGCCACTTGGGGCGGTTTACAGGGTTGCCACCTATCCCATTTTTTTTTTAATTATGGAGCAAGATATGCCAATATGGGTATCATATGAAAGGTATTTTCGGCGAGATACCAACTAAAATATTTTCAAGTAGAGTTGCCACCTAGGGTTGCCACCTTACCACAATATATTTGTATATCCGGTCCTATCTCGAGAATCGCTTGACCGAATTGGCTGAAATTTGGCATGGTGATAGTATGATCAATTTTAAGACTACCCACTTTAGGGTTGCCACTTGGGGCGGTTTACAGGGTTGCCACCTATCCCTTTTTTTTAATTATGGAGCAAGATATGCCAATATGGGTATCACATGAAAGGTATTTTTGGCGAGATACCAACTAAAATATTTTCAAGTAGGGTTGCCACCTAGGGTTGCCACCTTACCACAATATATTTGTATATCCGTTACTATCTCGAGAATCGCTTGACCGAATTGGCTGAAATTTGGAATGGTGATAGTATGATCGATTTTAATACTATGCACTTTAGGGTTGCCACTTGAGGCGGTTTACAGGGTTGCCACCTATCCTATTTTTTTTAATTATGGAGCAAGATATGCCAATATGGGTATCATATGAAAGATACTTTCGGCGAGATACCAACCTAAGTATTTTCAAGTAGGGTTGCGACCTAGCGTTGCCACCTTACCGCAGTACTATCTCGAGACCCGGTTGACCGATTTGGATGAAATTTGGTATGGTGACAGTATGAAGGATTCCAAGGCTATCTACTTTAGGGTTGACATTTCGAGTAGTTTACAGGGTTGCCACCTATCCCATTTTTTTAATTATGGAGCAAGATATGACAATATGGGTATCAGTACCTGGGTGACCGAGCTTTGCTCGGTAGTTTTCTTACTTACAAACATTATATTTTTCCCAAACACATTTCAAAACATATCGAACACTAACCGCAAAAAGAACAAAAGTCAGAATCAATTGAATTAAGCCTGTTTGACGGTTAAGGCTCGATGTATCGACCACATTTTTTTTTTTTAATTTATTTAAATACATATAGATATTCAATATTTAGCAATTCAAATTTAAGATTTAATTCAATACTTCTTTCCACACCATGTTTCGGGTACGCCGCTGATTTTCTTGTGGTAGCAGTACTTTCAAAGTAGTTGGTCGCTTAACCCTCGAAAAAGCCACATATAGCATACCATGCATAAAAACTGGTGAGCTGAGGTCCACTCCAACGAATTCAAATGTTTGGCCTTGAGCTTTATGTACAGCCATGGCAAATGCTGGTCTCACAGGGAATTGATGACGTTGCATGGTACAACCGAGCTGCCCTTTTGAGGAATCGAGAGTGATTCTTGGTATATGTACTTCTTTTCCCGATTGTTCGCCGGTAACAATTTTCGCTTTTATTATGTTGTTGCAAAGGCTTGTCACAATGAGTCGTACACCATTACATAGGCCTTCGGTCACGTCATCGTGTTTTCACTCGTCGATTCATTAGCAAACATATTGTTACACTTTAGGTACTTACTTTTCTGTTTTATATTTCAATTTTATATAGGTTTTATTCAATAAATAAATAACTTTTCTGGTTAGTTTCACCACTTTCAAACTTTCACAAATAACAGTAATTTTTTTGGCGTTTAAATGACATAAGTAATTAGATGTCAAACTAACTTGCCTTGGTGAAATGTGTGGTCAATAGCTGAACTAAATGTCAAACTAAATACCACAGCGACATCTGTTGTTTAGTAGTTAAGCAAATAGTACTTTTGTTCGGTGTCGATAACATTTTCGAAAATTTTGTAAAAGTTTACTGAAAAGCGTTCGGTGATGCAAAACATTTTTAGTTAGAAAGCTCAAGTTTCAAGTTTTAAAGCTTAAAATTTCTGTTGGAAGTAAATCACTCAGTAAAAACTGCAAGTGAAAAACAGCTGATCGCAACATAGCAAGACTACAACGAAAACTTCTAACTTTGAGTTACTAACCAATAAAAAAGTAATAGCTGTTCTGTTTGCAAGTTTTTACAAATCCCAAAATGACCCTAAACGATCTCAAAATCTAAAAGATAACAAAATAATTCGAAATTACCTTAAAATTACGCTCAAAAAGGATCTTTTGATCCCAAAATTATCCGAAAATGACCCCAGAATTATCCCAAAATTATCAGAAATTGATCCCAAAATATCCATATTCATTTGATATTGGCATATCTTGCTTCATAATTAAAAAAATTGAGAGAGATGGCAACCCTGTAAGCCGTTCCAAATGACAACATCCAACTGGATAGCCTTAGAAATCGCATACTATCCCTATGCGAAATTTCATCAAAATCCGTCAAGCGGTTCTCGAGATGCTACCGGATATACAAATATACTGCGATAAGGTGACAACCCTAGATGGCAACTGTACTTAGAAATATTTTAGTTGATATGTCGCCGGAAATACCTCTAATTTGATACCGATATTCGCATATTTTACTCAATATTAAAAAAAAAAAAAATTAGATAGGTTGCCACCCTTAAAAGCCCTCCAAGTGGCAACACCTAAGTGGATAGTCTTAGAATCAGGCATGCTATCACTGTGTCAAATTTCATCCAAATCGGTCAAGCGGTTCTCGAGATAGTACCGGATATAGAAATATAGTGCGGGCAACCCTAGGTGACAAACCTACTTGGAAGTATTTTAGTTGATATGTCGCCGAAAATACCTATCATATGATACCCATATTGTCATATCTTGCTCCATAATTAAAAAAATGGGATAGGTGGCAACCCTGTAAACTACTCGAAATGTCAACCCTAAAGTAGATAGCCTTGGAATCCTTCATACTGTCACCATACCAAATTTCATCCAAATCGGTCAACCGGTTCTCGAGATAGTACTGCGGTAAGGTGGCAAC